>JAEMWC010000219.1:242500-507500 GCA_016490735.1 Pachyseris speciosa | reverse complement strand
GCCAGAAAAGCCTTTAATATTGGGGAGGTCTGGAACCCAGTATGTTGCCATGGTAACAAAACTGTAATGCTCGTATTGTGGAGCACATTTAGTAGAATCTTACTGCAAAGAATCAAACCTTTCTGATACAAATTGGCTGAGATATCTTTTTTCATCATAGTTGATCAAAATTTGGTCGAGTGTATGACGTCATCACTTGGCTAATTTGCCTATTTTAAAAACTTGAATATCTCTGGAATGAAAAGAGATATTTGAAAACAGTAAACAGCATTTTTCTTCTCATACATACTACTTGCTTATGTTTTAAAATGGCTTAGATAGGAAAGATGCCATTTTCATCATAGTACCACTTTAACAGAGAGTGACAGCTTAACAAAGTGGCGCTTAATACAGGTTCGACTGTATTAAGGAGATACCAGCCTTAATCATACTTTGAATAAGCAGTTGTGGATCCAACATGCTAATCACTACACCACTGTCTCCCCTCAACAAATAGGGAGCTTAATAGCAATGACGACGGCGACGGCAATGAAAGTGTTGTTTCAAAATCTAACTTCTTGTTTTTGTACCTCTTTTGCAATTATCCAATTTGTTTAACTTGGAAAATGCTGGCGAACTCTTCAGGGACAAAAGGCGCTAAAGCAAGGAAAAAGAAAGAAAAATTTACCATCATGCACTCACGTTCTAGAGAAGACCTAAAATTGGTCATTTCGCGTTGTTGTTTTGCAGAGGACAGCAAAGAAATGTACCAAAAGGTAAAAACGCACGTGCAGAGCGATTGTTTTTGCTCATTAAGCCTATTCGTTTTGTGGTGTTCTCGCCGTGGTTGCCATCCTCGTGGCTAAAACTCCCTAATACTAAAAAGGTACAAATTCTCTATCTATATAAACAGACAAACCTTGATTTCTGTGTATATCCCAGTACTCAACAGCTGTTCCAGGCACTTCTTGTGTCCACTGAATTCCCGGTAATGCCTCACGCAAATGTGCAAGGCAGTGTCACCCTCATTGTTTGTGTGATCAACAAGTACCCCTCTCCTGAGCAACAGAGGTACGATTCTATCTTGGCCACGCCTACAGCAGATCATGAGGGGTGTTACACCATTCTTATCTGCAATATTAGGGTCAGCTCCCTCGTCTAGCAGAATACGGACAATTTCCACGCTGCCTTTCTCACACGCCATCATCAGACATGTTTCCCCATTTTCATTTCCAACATTTATATCCATTCCTTTAGATGAGGTGGAGAGAAGACCCAGACAGCTTTGCTGTCCAGTCAAGCCGCGAAACTTTAGTGACGAAATGAGTTCACTCTTATGCTTTGACTTGACAGCATTCCGAAGGAGCGCTGTTACAATGGAGACATACCCCTTAGCGCAGGCAAGCATTAGCGCAGTGCTCCCTCGCTCAGTCGCCTTAGTCAAGTCTGCTTTATAGTCTATTAGGTGATGAAGACTGGCAATGTCGTTGGACAGAGCACAGAAATGTGCTGCGGTCAAGCCTTTGTCAGACTTTTCATCTACAGCAGCCCCTCTTTTTAATAAAAACAGGACAACATCTGGATGATTCTTCTCACAAGCCAACATCAGTGGAGTAATACCTTCAGCGGTCTTTGCATTAACAGCAGTAACATCTGGTGCAGGCAGCAGCTCATGCAGAAGCATTAGGTTGTTTGCAGCAGTGGCACAATGAATCATCGAGAATCCTTGATTATCATGCACGTTCATGTTTGCTCCCGCAGTGCGTAGCAACCCAAATGTGCCAAGGTGCCCGTTCCAGCAGGCAACCATAATACATGTATTACCATCTTGATTTCGTTTATTCACATCTGCACCGTGGCTAATCAGGCATCGTATAACCTTTGAAGCAAATGAGCAACCACTTAGGAATATTCATACATTTAACAGACTTACGCTATTTTGAAACTCTCAGAAAATAAAGCATGGCTCCAGAAAAAAGGGTTTGAGATGGCCTGACAGTATTACACAGCTACAAAATATGTTTTGACAGACAAAATAACGGTAGCAGCCATTTTCTGATTAGCAAAACAGTACACAAATAAAGAAGAGAGTGATCATTGCAGTTATGAACCCTACTTAAGCAGTAGCAAAGCCACAGCCCAGATCAGCTATCATGCAAAGAAATCAAGAGCAAAATAAAAATCTCATTGTTTTCGTATAAATCGACTAGTTGTTCAAAACTAAACAAGTACGTTATCTAAATGTTCCTATGAAGACACTTTGAAAACATGAAGTGGCTGCCATTTTGTTGACAACGGCTACTCACTATCTACATGTACAACAGAATATGCTATAGATAGGGAGTGGTGTAGCCAATAAGAGAATAGGCCTTATCACAGTTTCAGACGCCATCTTGGCGGGTAGACAAATGGAACACAATTCACAGTGTTTGTATGCAATTCCGTTGTCAAAAAAATTGCGTGAAGTGCCTCTTTCTTAGCAAAAAATATGTTGCTAGTTAATAGTGCTAGGCAAAGGGTTTCACTGGCAAAATGTAAGGGATTTAGTCGTGCCAGATTAAACGTTCTCTGGGTTTTTGAAATTTCCATACATTCGTCTGTTATTTTCTCCCCAGAAATTTTTCAGCCCGTGGCAAAACATTACAGACGAATGTATGGAAAAATTAAAAAAGGCAGAGAATTTTTTCTGGTATGGCTAAATCCCTCAAATTTTGCCAGTGGAACCCTTTGCCTAGTACTACTGATTAAGCAATATATTTTTTGCTGAGAAACAGGTGCTTCACACATTTTTTTTGACAATGGAACTGCATACAAACACTGTAATTTGTGTTCTCTTTGCCTACCCACCAAGATGGCGTCTGAAACCATGATAAGGCCTATTGGCATTTTTGATAGAACGCTAGTAGATTTACCAATATAGTAATCAAGAATAGTCCCAACAGAATGCAGAATGTGAATGATGTATATGAAATGAATCATATATGAACTGCGGAAATGAAATCAAATGAAGAATGATCCTTGCGGAATGTGGCCCAAGTGTCCAAAAGAGTTGGAGCCTTTTTACAACATAGGATTATACACCTACCTCAGTGTGTCCATTAAATGATGCTGCTCTCAGTGGAGTGGAATTGGTGAGTGTTGTGTGATTCACCTCAGCCCCTCGCTCTAACAACAACCTAACAATTGCCAAGTGACCTCCTAAAGACGCCATCCACAGTGGAGTACAGCATTCTATGAGGTCGCCGTCAATTTTAACAGTCCCCTCCTGCTCCATATCAACATCATACTCATCAAGCAGGCACTGGACTATGGCAGTGTTCCCATTCCTAGCTGCTATTATCAGGGGGGGTGCACCATCAGTGCGAGTTTTCAGCAAGAACTCTCGCTTTGTTGCAGTTTCACCATCAAGTACTCGTTTTAATTCTGGAACATCCCCTGTTCGGGCAGCTTCACTTACTCTAAGCACTGGAGACACAAGGACTAGAACAATAGAAAACACATAACTCTGTCAATTAGCACACATGCACCACAAACAAAACATTGGTTTTGTTTGCATTTTACATACACTGCAAGTAAGTAAACATCAACAATAAATTCAAATGACGTTCCTGGGTCGTCATGACACCATTTTTAAACTGACAGTCAGAAATAGTTCACTGAAGATTGACAGAAAAAAAATACACTGTAATGGTCATGCAAATAGTTTGGCACAAATTGAGTTCGATTGCACCTTAAGTAGCCTCCTACACAGATGCTCTTTGGGCTTGTTACGCATTCCTTCCCCATGAACATCTGCTGAACTGAACTGCCACTTCTGTTCACCAGCTGTTCACAAGCTGCGTAAGAATGGAAATTGACACCTGAGGAGTAATTTCCGCAAACTGATTCACAAGCATAATCAGGGAAAATAAATCCTGGGGTAGAAGTCCTACCTTCCACAAATATTGGAAGATGAACTATGATTGCCTAACCGCCGTGAACAGACTGAAGTGGCAGTTCAGTTCAGCAGATGTTCATGGAGGAGGAACACAAAACAAGCCCAAAGACATCTGCTTTCGAGGCTAGACTTTAAGAGACAGTGTCAATTACCAACATTTGCACGAAATTGCATAATAAAGTTGATCTTCAGCGACTAAAATAAATCATTTAATGGTGATAAATCACAGAACTTTGCAACAGAACTGGTCTAAAGATATAGTGCTTACTAAGTGACTTCTTAACTATCCAGTTTTTTAAGCTTCAGTTATACCTGGATCCTCTTGAAGTCTTAGCTGTGAAATCTTAAGTTCTTGTACAGAAATCATATCCTCGCCAGAGATCTGTATCCCACAGACATCCAGAGAAAACAGCCAGTCTTTTCTCCAGCCAGTGCAGTGACGGAGGAGTGGAAGAGACTCTGATGGCAGCTGGAAGACCAGCTGTTTCTGTGGAATCTTGAGTGTGGCAACAAAAGCAACCTCTGCCTGTGCCAACTTCAAATTTTTGCACAAGGTTTGCTTAAAGGCATTCACTTTGTTCATAGTGATTGGGTTTTCACTGTCATTTAACACGAAGGAAACAATTGATTTTCCAAGAGCTGTGAACAAGAAATAGAGTAAAAACATATTTCAGAGCTTGATATAACAACAAAAACAAGACAGTGGAGCACAATGCTTCTACAAAAAATTCATTGGATGTTGGGCAAATTAATGTTGAAGGTGAAGACAAGGTTGTGTGTTCAAATGGTTTCAGCAAGTTGCACCAAACTGTAAACCCCCATTCTTGGGTGGGGGGTAGCCTGCGTGCAGACATCTCCTATTTCCTTTGTTGCAAATAGGAGACATCTGCACGCAGGCTAGGGGGGTACTCAACAATGTTTTATATGGAAGGCCCCCCCTGGTCCAACCCCTTACCCTTTCATAAATCATGCTTGACAGAAAAGGTACCCCTCCAGATATAGCGCATTACATCGAGTAAACCTCCCCCCACCTGACCCCAATGCCGTAAATTAACCTCTCCAAAAGGGATGGCGCATGACAACAACTAAAAAGCAACAATATCACAGCCTGTGTACAGCTGCCCCCCCCCCCCCCCCTCAGAAAAAAAAATGGGAAAGGAGGGAGGAGGAGAGGTGGCTGCACACAGGCTGCAATAATTATCATGGTGAGGTTACACAGCAGAGTGAATGCAGGCTCATAGTAAATTTGAAAGATGAGAAAATGAAAGACAATTATTTCATAGGAAAAAAGTGCCAAGTGAGTTGAGCTCTCTCTACCTATCCCAAAAACATTTTTTTCACCTGTTTGAAATGCATTTCACTTTTTTGCACCTTTTCAAACCGAACCTGGACTTTTTATAGGATGTTAAAGTTACAAAATCTAGTCATCATCTGCTTAACCCATTGGCACCCATGCTGGTCAAAAGTGGCCGCGCAGAACCACGTCCTTTGTACCTTTTGTGACGTCATCAGTTTTAATGCTCATGGACAACTTCTACATGTAGCATGTGTAGGGGTAAGAGATCTTTCAAGTCATACCCAAATGAGCATTATTCCATCTAGCAGGCTGGAGAAAACGTGAAAAAATTTTGCTTTCTGCGTATACCCAAACTTGGTAAGCTAATATCAAGCATCAGGAACAGAATAAGGCGCGATGAACTTCACCAGCAATCAGAGTTTTGGGCAGTTTTGGTTCTTTTTGGCTAGGATCTGGCCAGAAAACAGCTCGACGGGCTTCAAAAGGCGTTTTTCGCCAAAATGCTTGGGACTCCATGGGTTAATACACGACCAAGCTAGTAAGGGGTGTACATTGTAAGTCTATTCCTGATGTGACGTCACAAACTGCTTTGCATGTATATTACAAAGACTTAATGCAATACAAATCAGTTTGTGACATCAAAAAAGGAAAAGGCCAATGCCCCTTACTAGCTTGGTTGTGTGACAGATGATAACGAGATTTTGTAATTTTAACAGCCTATAAAAGGTCAAGGTTTGGTTAAAAAGGCGCAAAAAGGCGCAATGCATTTCAAACAGGTGCAAAGGTTTATTTTAGTGCAAAAATATATTTTGGGGATAGGTACACTTTAAAATTTCTGGATTAGCAGTTTGAGCCATTATTCAATGACTGAATGGAAAACTGACATTTGAGACCAAAACAAAGCGTTATTTTACAGGGCTCGAAACTAACGGTAGCCAACTAGCCACTGACTAGTAAAAGTTACGTTTTGGCTAGTGGATTTTGCACTTCACTAGCCATTTTGGCTAGTGAAAAGTTCTAAGCACTGGAGGACCAGAGGGAGACGAGATGAAAATTAATTTCAAAGGTATCACAAAAGGAAATTGCGTCATGCAAGCGAACAAATGATTGACTTTTTCGTTTATGAATTTATGGCGTCACAACAAACAAAAAAGTGATAACTGCAACTCTACAAGGCGCACAAATTCAATTGAAAAGGAAGAATACTCTGTCTTATAAATGCTGAATTTCATCATGAAATAGTGCTTAATATGTTGTGCTATTAAATTTTATTGACAATTTCTTTCTTTGAAGGCAAGGTAACTTCAAAAGTGTTTCTCTTTTCATCACACTGTTAATAGTGTTTCTAGAGCATTATCATTACTTGGTGAAACTTGATATTAAATAATTGATGTGATTCAAATAATTTGTCTTCGGTCAAGTGAGTTATTTTATTTCAAGCCATTAACTTAAAATTCAAATTACATTTAGCATTCAAAAGAGCATCCGTTTTTGTCAGTTTTTAAAGTGCCCCTAACCCCAAAAATTTTTTTCATTTTAAACGATTCGTCTCTGAATTAGAAGCACAACCGTGAAAAATTTTTTTGATTCGGTTGAATGTTCGCTTTTCTGTGCCCCGGTAAAGTCTCTAAATTACGACCAAAAACGTCGCCATTTTGTTTCACGACCGAGTTAAGGGGAGATTGGGTTCAGCGCTTGTATGACGTCATCCTGGGAACGGAAGTTCTGTTGTGCTTACAAAGTTCTTTGAAGGAAGCTCAATAATTCTAACTCTGAGGGCAAATAAGACATGATTTTAACCGATAATTTATATTCATAGTATTGTCACCTGTGACATGTCTCTCCTAAGAGAAGATTTGATGTTTTGCAAACGAATGAGCCAAAAACAGACCGGCTGTTCGTGAAATAAACATATTCCCATTGGAAGATCTCACAAGCATTTTATACCCTTTTATGTGGTGAAAACAGAAAATTCCAATGAGTCCGTTCAGTGAAAAGATCTCCTCTTTAAAACTCGTTTATTGTATAGTGATGATATTCGGTGTGCTGCGTATCGGATACACAAAGGATTTAACCGCAGCGACACAAAGTAGTCCAGAATGTAATGGCAGCTAAAATAATTGTCCCTCGATATGTACCTTTAGGAAAACCTCATCAATCTAACTTCCTTTAAATTTTTTCGGCTTCATGAGTCCTACAGTCTTTGACACAAGTGCTCGACTATTAAAACCGGTTTCCAACGTCAACAATCAAAATATATTTCAGAGGCCATGCTAATTCACTGACAGAAACCCATGTCACTGATCAATACATTGTAGACTGCTAAGAAATCAAATTGATTAACTTCACTGAATTCAGATGATTTAGACGATGGTGCCACTCAAACTTCATGTTCAAATGGAGCTACATGTAGTAAAATATATCCAATCGCGTCTAAATTTGTGTCAGTTTGTTTACATCGGATATATGCAAATTATTCTCGCATCGCGAAGTTGCGTTCGCTTATTTATAACCAACAGTTTAGACGGATACATAGCCTCAAATTTTAATTGCAGTAAGCTTTATTTATTTTATTTTACCTTGCCTTGAATTCGTTCACAGTACTGCCTGAGGATAACTAGAAGTTCAGCTAATCCTCAAGTCATGTAATTTGCGTTGGCTGAGCTCACTTTCCATTCTCTTGTCAAATCTATCTTTGCCTTCTTTGAATAGATACCATAAATAAAGACTCTCCCATAAATAGGCTCTTCCACAATTAATTGCTGATGTTCGTTTAAAATACCGATCTAAAGTCGGATGTGCGCCGTTTATATAAAATAACAATTATTGTTTTCAAACTGCTGCACAATTCCCATTGCCAATGCACGGGTACTCGGTCGTTCAAGATTGAAATGTTAAATCAAAGCTTTTGCTCACCAGCAGCGTACACAGAACCCCGAGGTACGGCAGATAACACTTATAAATGTAGTTAATCTTTTTCGTCTTCCCTTCTTCCACGAATCTTGCTGTCCATTCTTGGTCTTCATAACCATGAGGCTCCTTCGAGCTCCTCGCCGATTCCGTTCTAGTTCCACTTCAGAAATGAAGTTAATTTGGTCTTCACCCTACACATAGCCTGACTCTGACTCCGCAGACGAGGAGGACATGATTCCAACACAATTTTGACTACTGCCAGGCTTTTACCCTCCAATATGTGCTTCGACAACCCCAAGAAACGCTTGCAAAAACAGAGATTGACTGAGAAGCTATCTTTCAATCGTTCCCGGGATGACGTCACCAACCTCGTTGGACCCAGACTCCCTTTTACTCAGCCGTGCAACAAATTGAATGAGACTATGGCTGTCCATAAAAAATCGAGGATTCAACCAAATCCAATAATTCTTTCGCCAAAATACTTCGAATGATAAGTAGATTTATTTAGGTGAAAAAAAATTTTGGAGTTAGGGGCACTTTAAGCTGCTGTGTTAAATTTAAAGACTGTTTAGTACCAGACGTAAGAATTTCAATTTCAAAGTTAGATCGGTTTAATAGCTACCGGTATGTTAAATTTATATCTTGGTGTCTCTTCAAGATATTTTAAAGAATTGATTTATGGTGAAAAAAAAAAGACTATTATATTTATTATAAAACTTTCAAATGTCAAACATACTTATTTCTAAAAAGCTGATGAGTTGCATGTCAGTACTGTGGTTGAAAAAGAAAGTACCTAACGGAAACTGCTTGACAGGATTAATGTCTGGCTAGTGAAAATTTTGGTTTGGCTAGTGAATCAAAGCTCTGACTAGCCATTGGGCTAGTAAGCTGAAAAGTTAGTCTCGAGCCCTGATTTTAGTCACAGCAACCTGCCTGTGCACATACACTGGAAATAGCTGAAGATGGAGAAGAACAAAGAACCAAAACATAATCCCCATGACTAACAACTTAGATCATGTGCAGTGAAACAAAAATTGCTTGATTTAACAAATAAAAAAGCGTTAACCTTGTTTTGTTCTGTTATAAGGCATATTTTGCAAACTTCTTGAATTCTCTCGTCACTTTCTTGAGTGCTTTATAACAGAACAAAACATGGTTAAGGCTTTTTTATTTGTTTTATAATATAGTTTTTCTCACATTTCTCGATAAACTTGTTTCAATTTGTGAGAAAACTGAAATTTTATTTTCAGCTTGCACAGGGAATGGCGTCAGCGATTGAACATGTTGCATCAACACTGTGTCATGTTGAAAAAATCTTTTTAACAGGCACCTAAAACTGTTCAGTTAAAAGACGCAGCAGTTAGAAATTGTCTCGTCAGTTCTATGGTGTGACTGTACTATTTCAACCGAGAGGTTTGTTTTTGATTTGTGAAAAATGCCAGATTTACAATGATCTTGAAACTGCACAAGCAGACAAATGGCATCATCCGCTTGCTTTATACTCTCAAAAGGCAAGCTAGATTTCAATGAAAAGATGCGCCAGCTATATTAAAAATAGATCTTAAGTTGGTGCCAAACCTGGCCAATTTACAGCTGTAACAAATTGCAGCATTTTTTTAACTACCGGCAGCTTATTAACTGTCAAACGCCAAAGGCCATTAAAAAGTATGGTTATGAAGAAACAGTATGGTGAAATAATTTTTTGTTAAGCTTATATAGATTTCACTGAAAAGATAACCTGCTGCTGTGATCATTCGTGATAAAGGTCAAGAGGGATTGTGAAATTTTGGAAGCTACAGCTGTAGACTCGAAATTCTCCAAATGCTGACTCGAAAGAGGTTTTTCTTCGCTAAAAATACCTCAATAGGGCAGATACATTGTAAACAGATTTAACAGCTGTTACAATGTATACTTAAGCTTAATTTTGATAACTTAGCTTAAATTTGAGCAAGAGTGCAAGTAAACTCTACCCTGGATGCCAGAGGTTATTTTTTTCGTTTGAAGGAGGGAATTTACACGGTGAAGCCGCAGCAATGAGGCGCGAAGCGCCGAGAGGAAAAAAAATAATCTCTGGTCGCACAAATGCTGATCCTCATTTCTGTGCAGTTTTGTGTATCAGATATCCAACCAAACCGGTTTTCATCGGCGTGGATACATGGTGTCTGGTTGTTATCCGGATCATTTTTGACATTTCTGACATCAGATCATTATGAACAATCGGCGCGTGTTGCAGCGAACCGTGAAAACTTATCGGTATGCTGGAAAATGTTGAGGAAGTTTATTACGCCGGTTAAAATTGTCCGTTCATTCGTCGACGATTTTTGCAGGGTTTGTAACACGAGTTAGATAGTTTATGACTACGGGAAATTAAATTCATTCCATGGCGAAAATGCGAAGAAGCTAAACGTGTCAAACTGTTGTGGCGCGATTATCCGATGTTTTGGAATTTCCTGTTTGTAACTTTGTAAACAAGATGATGCCTCTTCTCGGTTCTGCACGAAATGCATATGAGAGTTGGAAAAAGTTAGAAATTGGAAAATTTCAGAAATCAAGCAAACCCTTGCTTTGTAGGAATTTTCGCCACCTTTCCTCCTGAATAATAAGCTCTGGACTTGTAAATATTATATTATGCTTTAACACATTTACGTCGTCAACCAGAACGCTATAATAACCAAGAGAGCAGGCTGCAATACCGCTATTGGCAAGCTCTTGAATGTGTGAGTAAATAAGGGCAGCTAGAGAGTGGGCAGATCACCAAAAGGACATGTAGATCGTGTAGACTGGCGCAAATTGCTGGAACAATTTCAAAGATTAAGGATTTATCACAACTCGTTGGTAAAACAGCCAACGAATCCTTACGGCTTAGGAACGCCAACAACGCTTCTTTTTGCACTGGAAATTTGGACTCCAGTGAACAGCAGTTCGAAATGCAGAAAAGCGATCGCTGAGAGCAGCCGCCATAATTTTACAAATATATTTTCTGTCCAAACCGGTTTGTCGGCTGGGAAGCCACGCTTTTCCTAAGCCAATCAGAGTTGTTGTTTATTTGAAGAACCAATCAGCAGACTGGGACAAATTCTGTCCCAAGGAAATGAGTTTCTCGGCTCGTGCGACCAGAGGCCCGTCTCTCGCGTTCTATTTTGGCTTTTCAGGGATATTTATTTTTTTCAACGGGCCTCTGGAGCCAGGGTAAGTAAACTCGTGATTAAGATCAAACAACTTACCAGGAACCAGTTTTTCAACTACGTCTGAAGATATGCTTTCCAGAACTGAAGGGGATTTCTTCTTAAACCCGCTCAAAAGAACTAAAATGTCGTTTCTTCCGGTGACACTCAGCAGATCTTCAAGCAAATCAAGATCATGTTCATTGATGCAGTGGTACTTTGATAGTTCCGCTAGAAGCTCGCTAGCAGACGCACATTCAACGCCAATTTTTAACGATATTACATCAGTCATGAAGCGCTTCATTGCTTTTAGATTTTCCCCAGTGAATTTGGGAACAATTTCCTGCATGAATTCTTGAAAATATTTCGTTCTGCTTGAGAAAACGGGCTGACAGCTTGCGCCATTTTCAATTTCTTCTCTCCTCGCCGCCATGTTGACCAATTTTCCTTTTCCCTACAGCCTTTCAATTTTCGTTGATACCCATCTCACTGAATGGATACCTTCTTGGCGTTTTCCTGTTGTGTAACGGCACTTGCACAGTAATTTCCAGCCACATATTTTGTCGGAATCTGATCATATGCCCGTGCATCTGCCCTGTGCTGGCAGGCGTCATCAGGAAGAGAGGAGAGAGGGCCTGGGAAATTGTTTTCTCTTCCCAATCCCCCCATTTAACACAGTAAAGAAAAAATTGGGTAACTACTTGGTGTAGGCACCCAAATTTGAAATACAGCGCTTTCTAGCCATGCCGAAGGAGGAGTACGAAAGCTCAGAGCATGTACTTAAAAGAAAAAGACACTTTACTTGAAAACGTACCTTGATTTTGCGCATTCTGAGATGCCATATTGACGATATCATAAGTCACGTGACTTTTGTCCTGCTGCATTCCCAGTTGGTAGGCAAGCTGTCTGGTCGACGTTCAACAAGTGTTAGCAGAGACAACGCGCTACAGTTCAAGGCTTTCGGAGAAAACGAGTCCTAAAAGTGCCATCTCCGTTGCGTTTGCACGTTTCAGAATAGTTACCATTACTATATGACATAACAAAGTAGAAAACACTGGGTCGGGAGACGCGAAATGTCTCAAACAAGTGGCTCTACGGGGGACAAAGAATTCTGACTCGGTGTGCAGCCAACCTTATATCAAGATGACGGAACTCTGCAAATATCATTTCTTGTACTTTGTTGTCCTCCTAAAAGTAAAAGGTCTGACAATTCTGCTAATTTTGCTTACCCTATCTGAGACTACAGCATGACATAAGGCAAATCACTGACTATCAAGTCACAGCGACATGAAGAGAAAGCATGAACAGGACTTACTGAAAGGCCATTTATAGCAAAGGTAGCGACACGAAGAGGTCTTTTTATGACGAAGTAGTAGCGACTATTTTAGCGACTTGCGTGATCGTCACGTTTGTCACGACACGTGGAAAACGCGTTGCGAATGTGAGTTGATGGTCATGGACTAAAGACTGCCGAACTACTAGGTTTGTGTTAAGCGAAATAGGTTTTGCTCACAAGAAATAAAAAAGCTGAAGGCGAAAAACTGCACTTGAAAAGTGTCAACGCGGCCATGTTGTGACGAGTGGAAAGAATTCTTAGAATGTACATTAAAGGCAACGAATAAGCCTCGCGAAGTCAGAAAAAGCGCACGACAACCTTGCAAGTTTTCCAAAATACAGCGGTCTTTCTTTCAGTCTGTAATAACAAAGAAAAACGAAATTGAGAAAGCGACGACAAATAGCAGATCTAATGTAGCAAAATGAAATACAGTGTTGGTAAGATATCAGAGTCTGCAAAGAAAGCTTTGCACCAAGTTCCCGAACATTGTTTGTGTCATTTCACGACGATCCGTATTGTTCAGTGTCAGTAAGTTCAACGTGACTTTCAGTTCTTTCTTTACTTGTGAGAGCAATTTCAAACCCGCAACTTTGTAACTTACCAGAAGGTGTATAACACAGTTTAATCAACTAACGCAACTTTGCCTTGTGTCTTGTGGGAGATACGCTCACAAACGCAATCAGCTTTTTTTAACGGCGCTCAGCTGGGCCCATACTCCTTTGTCTTTGTCCTTCTCTTTACGTTTGTCTTTGCCTTGTTTTTTTGCTTTTTCAGATGCAGTGCTTTTCGCTGCTTTTGCTGTTGTGGGCTTGCTGGTAGCGGAATGTGTCGTTGGTTTTGCACTGGAGGTGCTGGTCGCTGTCACCTTCTTCTTTAGCGACTTTTTGGCAGCGGGCGCTTCATCCGCCGAGCTTTCGGACGAAGAGGAACTGGAAGTGATGACAGCTTTCTTAGCGGCATGCTTTTCTCGTGACACCTGAATTTCTTCGGCTGGCCTCGATGACTTGATCGACTTGGCGGGGCTCTTTTCCTTAGTGGAAGTTGTTGCTTTTCCAGCGGTCTTATCTGCCTTCTGGTTGGCTGGTGCTTCGTCCTCAGAGCTAGAGGACGAAGAGGACGAAGAGGACGAAGGTGGACATGGCTTTGGAGATTTCTTGCTAAGAGGCCTTTTTCCTGACGCCATGGCTTTCTTAACTGGCGTGGATGTTGTTGCCGGCTGTGCAGGCCTCTTCCACTTGCTGGTACAAGAGCGGGGAACTGGATCGTTCTGTGTCAATACCTCTTGACTGCTTGGCGGAGTCACACTTCTAGGCCTTTCTCTGGAGAAAGCCCTTGACCGCCTGGCGCGACTTGTTCTTGTTCATGATCAGCGGCAGGCTCTTCTTCTTGCCATGCACTAGGAAGAGCAGGTCTCGTGTCCGACCTTCTTCTGCCATGCAACCGCCTTGTGGAAGACGGGCCAGGTGTAGCGTCATCATCCTCTTCGTCGTCCCCTGCGTCCCAAATGGATCTCGTTGACACCGGTCTACGACGCTTAGTGATGGAATTCAGTATGAAGTCCCGCATTCTGCGAGGACTCGGATCTTCTTTGAACGCTGCATTCTGCGGCGTACGCCGAGCTTTGTAAGCAAACTCTTCTGGATTCCTCATTAAGGTCATGGGGACGAGCACATGGACGCACATCATAAAGAGAGGACCAGCTGCATTGAGGCCATGCATGACCAAGTCTTCCACCTCAGGCTGTCCATCTATGGTGCGTAACAGGGAGATGACGTCTTCGCGGCTTGCCGGTTGGCTGGTGCTCTTGTCTTTGTTATCGAGCCTGGAAAGGACGTCTCCGAGCGGTTCGAATTGGCTGGCAAGGTCTTCCACAAATTCTGGCATGAAGATGGTGCCACTGTACTGTTGCAAGAGCAGGAGGTTTTCTCTGAGAGTCTGCGCCAGCTCGGAGATGGCGATGTTAGGTCTCTGATGCCATTCGCAATTAAAATCGTGCAACCTCTTGAGTATGGCTTCTTCATTGGGGTCTTGCATGGCGGCCCCATAATTCAAAAGGAACTGCGTGGAAAGTGCTTATTGTAGCCACACTTGGTAGAAGACGATGCAGTGGAGGAGAACGACGAGGACAGCGACATCTGCAGAGAGAAAAGTAGTTCAGTGCAATTCGTGCGGCATAACTGGCAATTGAGCCTAGCACTATAGAACGCAGAGTGTGACATGTGCGAAGATCCAACGCCTTCAATGGCATGCTTGCATTAGAGTGTTCCGTGCACAGTTCATTAGAGACAGCTGAACAAGAGCCATACTATAGTCCATGATTGACTTTACTTTAAGATTTGGATAAAGTTTCCAGGGAACCATTGATTGGATAAGCGCGAACGGCAACTTTGAGGCCAACGATTTGAAACAATGTTTAGAGGAGGTTAACAAGGGAAGGAAATGCTTTAGGAACTTTGGACAGTTCATTCTTGCACTGGCTGGAACTGATGGGAGAAGACTGGCTGCATGAGCGATAAATCGCCTCTTCTGCGGACCCTGGAAAGGGCGACGTAAGCACGTCCTGCTGGGACTGTGTCGCAGTCCAACCAGACGATAAGGTGTTTGAGGTTCTGGCCCTGAGATTTCGATATCGTCCTCGCGTACGCTGGTGTGATGGGAAATCGGGTCATGTCTCCCTTGCCTTCTTCAGAATGGGTGACCGGATATACGAAAGCTCTTTCTCCATCACGATATTGAATGAGAAGTGTGTTATGATGGTTGGAAACCAGCGTTGCCTCTTGACCGTTGACCACCCTGCAAGCTTTATCGCGATTCTCAGTGATGACTATTCGCATTCCACGGTACGGAAGGATTTCAGCTCTATCAGCAACCGAAGCACAGGGCACCTGGGACAGTGGAGCTTGGCCCGCAAACAGCTTGTCCACCACTACCTGATTTACTCTTTGCGCTGCTGCTCTAGACACAGTCATTATTACTGCATCTGCCGTGTTCCGGTACGCCTGGTAGAGGTCCTCGTCTCCCACGATGCCTGAAGGCAACAGAACTAGAGAGCTCTGGAATTCATCCAGTTGTTCCTGCGTGCGTTGCAGATGGCGAATGATGTCCAGAAACGCAGCATAATCTTTGTCCACGATTCGAAATTGCTGGTACAAGTGATGTCGAACTGAGTTGTCAGCTACAAACGTACGGTCATTAAGGATTGATGTGGTTGTTGTAGTGTTACCGTCGACGGTCTTCAGAGGTTGCTGCTGTTTTTTGTCTCCTGCTATCACCACCACTGGACGGCAGTTCAGCCTGTTTAGAGTGGCCGCTACGACCTGGAAAGATTCTGGGGAAACGAGCGATCCCTCATCGACGACCACCATGTCATAGCGATTCAAGGCGAAGTTCACATCCCTTGTTTGGTTGCTGTTGACAGGGATGTTGAAAGCCGCGTGGAGCGTTTCGCAGTCCAGGTCTTCGCTGAAGATTTCCCTGTATCTCTGGGCCAGGAGCGCTACAGGGGCCGCCAAGAGAACTCTCTGCTCCTGCTGAATGGCAGTGTGCATGGCACGGATTAACACTTGAGATTTGCCGGTCCCACGTTTTCCTCAGTGGATGAGCAAGATAACGACGAGGAGAGGCGAAAAGAAGATCCAGCAGAGGGGACACGGCCGGCAAGCTGGTTTACTGAAAAACCTTTGACGTTCGGTGAGGCTGTCGACTATGTCCTTAAAAATAGCAGTTTGAAAAGGGGAAAGAGGATACAGCCGTTTTAGCAATCTGCTGTGCAGTGAACCAATTCTGCTGTCTACCACCCGCCGCTGCCAGAGGAAGAGAATATCGTGAAGGGCGTGCACAAAGGCTACCAGCGTCGTCAAGAAACTGGAACGGTGGCCTTCCAGGTCGAACTGACTCACAATCTGTGAGGATGAAGTCCATCTTTCTGGACACAAGTTGACGGCCTGACTGAAGAATTGGATGGCTCTAGGCATAGAGGCTTCCTCCAGGTGTCTTAACTCGCTTGCTCTGCGGTGCGGATAGTGAACGATAAGGTGCTGGAAGAAGAAGATGGGATTTTGCAGATACAAATTTCACTGCGACCAGGAACTTGTCGCTGCTCAAGGACTTCGCCTTGTTCCTGACTACCGTATGGCTCCTCATCCACTGAAGTAAAGACTTGTTCTCCTCCGCGGGTTCTCAACGCAGGTACAACTGATAGATGGCGTTGTCGTTCTCTTGACCGGGATAAGGAGGGGTGAACTGCCTCGTCATCTTGTCTGTCCACGCTATCTTGAAGTTGGACAGCTGGAAAGCCATCTCAGGCGCCTGAGGACGCACGGTTCTAAGAAAGGAGTTGGCCGCCTGAAATCCCGTCACGTCCATGCAGTACAGACCTTCGCTGGTGGCCGATTCGTGCATCTTGGTGACGTAGGAGGAGACGTATTTGAGCAACATGCCCCGCCCGTCAGCCACCTGCACGTCTGTACGACAACGCAGCGCACCCAGGAGTGTTGTTATGTAGGCTCTCAGGTTCCTGGTAGCTTCCTCTTCCGTGTAGTGAAAGCGAAGATTTGTGGAGCCGTCCTCACGTTCCTCAAAGCTGTCGGGGCCTTCAAAGACCGGAAGACACGAGGAAGACGACTTTTGGGTGTCGGCCACCAAGAATGCATCGTCCGCGTTTCCCCAGGGTATGGAGGCACGCAAGAGGTTAGCGCGTATCGAGGCCAAGTCCTTCACCCAGACCAACATATGGAGATGCAACGTACCCCTGGACTGGAACTCAAAACGATAGAAGTAAGTGATCACGTTTCGGTCCATGGGCTGTTGGCTGTTGCTAAATACGTGCTGACGCCAGCGGTTGGTGTTTGCACCAGCAGGATAGCCACGAGCGATCTGCTCCAGGACGTGCGCGATATGCAGCGTTTCGAGCACAGGGAGGTCCGTAGGTTCCTGGCAGTGTTCCTGGTGTATCTCCTCGATGAAGGCAGGCCAGGGAAAGGACCACTCGTAATGAAAAATGAAGGAAACCCGTACTGGCGCACGGCGTCTACAAGCAGGAGGTGTTGCCAGTGCCAGAACGTCGCAGAGAATGACTTGTGTTGCAGACCGCAGTTCGGAGTACAGCCAGATGCCCGCGATGAATTGATGGCTCCAGTTACGGTCTTAAACAACCAACGGTCATAATTGAACTGCAGGATATCGAAGTCGAGGCTGTAATCGACTACCGATGACAGTACTTTATGCATGAAGGTGATCTTGCTGGAAGCTCGATTGCTCTGACCCGTCAGCATGGTCTCGCAGAGCGACCTCGTGTGGTACAGGGTGGGCCATAGGGCGCACTCCACGCCTTGGAACTCTGGGGCGGTGAAGATCTCGTGTGGAAAGGGTTCTCAAAGACCACGGGACTGCATCAAGACGAACTTCTTATAGTCGCTGTCCGCCTTAGACATCAGAAAGTTGAACACCTGTCGAAGTTTCGCCCGTCGTACCGGATCACCTAGCGCTGCTATTTTGTCTTTAACTGAGAGGGACGACCAGGAAACTCGGAACGGGCCCGTACGTTGGCGGTAACCATGGACTACCCTCTTGTACTCGCCAGAGTGAATGTCGAAAGGACGCAGCACCCGGATGTCCTGGGTAGTGAGATTTCGCAAAACCAGAGGCACGTCTTCAGGTTGCGAAACGGAGTAGGTACTGCCGCCACACTTACAAGACACGTTCAGGACATTGGGCTTCCTGGTGCGAAAGGTGGGAAACAACTTCACCGGACACAGCTTGCCACACTTGGGGCAAAAAGACCAGCTGGCCTCCTGGCACCAGAGTCTTAAATGGAGGGCTTCGGGCGTGTTGATGATGGACTCGTCTTCCACCTCAGGAAACTCGTAGCCCACGAGGAATTCTTCCCGCCGATGCTGCAAAGCTGTAAGACGCCCATGTTGACTTCTACCTTCCCCATAAATACGTACCTTTCCCCGTTTTCTGATTGTTGAACTGACCAAGCAAGACCTGAAGCGTGCCTCCTAAGCTCGTAAATTTTCACGCAAACGAAAAGGGACTGCGTCACTATACAAGTGAAAATGTAATCACATCTCAAACAAATTTATTACAAGCGGAATTTAATACAATTTTATCCCAACAAGAGGCTACAATTAGCCTAAACTTGGGCTTGCAAAAAACAGTATTGAATCCCTTATTTAGCGCTCAACAAAAGAATAGAGAGAAGTATGTCTTTCTAACATCGGACGCATTGCGCTTAGCTTGTGCTGGAGTCTATTTCTTTAGACCCCTATATCCCTCTAAAATTAAAAATTGCTTGACAGCTCAGCCATTGAGAACAATAATTATAACACTTGTAAAAATATTTCTAAAAAAAAAAAGGCCGCGATATGTGCCACTAGTAGAAGTCGAAGCCGCTTCAGAGGCAGGAACAACGACCTCTAGACACAAAGGTTCATCATATTTTACTTGCATAAAAATAGTGTATTCATTCCAAAAAAACTAAGCACACGTGTTTTCGCTTCCATGGATATTTGTTTGAGAAAGAAACGCTTATCGAACGATGTAGAATTTTTTCGCATGAACCTTAATGGCGTCTCGGTGACATGTGAGGAGAAAAATAACTTTACAAATACGTCAATCTAGGGTCATTTGAAACATAAGAAAGGAACGTTTCTGCGGTCAGTTTCAAGTCACGCAAGTAAAAACTAATCGCTTATCATTCAAAAACTTATGTCCAGAAATTGAGATATTGTGGGAAAATAGTAAATAAACTACCTGTCAAAGTCTCAGGGGTGTATGATATCCCGTACTTTAGTTATTCAACAAAATGTACCTCTTAATGGAACGGACACGGGGAAACATGGCAGTCTAATTAAAAACATCTGGAGTTAAGTTCGGTCATGTTGAAAGCTTTCTTCTCGCAGTTGAACTTGCAAACATTCGTATAGACACTTCTCCTAACATATTAGTTGTTCAGACTTCAAACACACAAGGTGAATCGACGTTTTCCGATACGTGACAACAGGCATCATTCTTGCTGTTGTGAGTTATTTTTAGTTCGCGCTTGCGCAGAAACGCGGGAAGTGAGCTTTGCGGACGAAACACGACGACGAAAAATGAAGCCCATTTTAAACCTTGGGCTTTTTTACTAGCCCGAGTAATAAAGTTTTTGTCACTTTTGATCCTTATTATCTCGGAAGGATTTCACGCAAACCAAAGGGACACCATCGGTTCGCAGCGCAGAGATAGCGCACTAACCGACCGATAAATAGAATTTACGAGTAATTTTTAGGGGATAGAAAGTGATAAAGCAGTTGTGCAGAACCCTGGGGGGGGGGGGGTACTCCCAGAAAAATTGGTGGAGGTGTGCGGCCCGCTTCCTCAAACCCTATTTCAGACTAAAATCTGAGATTTTCCCTACCCTATTTCAGACCTGACCAAAACTTTGGTCCCCTATTTCAGACAAATTTCACGTACACGGTTGGGGCAAATATAATTAAAAGACAAAAAAGAAGGGCTTTTGTTGATGGTCTTATCGCCTAATGGTGAAAAAGTAGCTTCTTCTAAGAAACATACCCAATTCAAGACTAGAGTGGACAAACCATACCCTATTTCAGACCTAAACGGCTAAAAAACCATACTCTTTGGGGCCGCACATACCTATATAGCCCATTTGAGGGACTACCCCCCACCCGGGTGCAGAACAGCACTGCCTCGAACTGCTTTACCTTTCTTCACATTTTTTTGTGCGCTCGTTTCCGTTTCAGACATTAGACAATTACTTGGAGGTTTTTAGAGCTAGTATGTGCTCCCAATTATTCTGTGATTAGACGATTAGTTAAGGATTTCCTTTGCCACAACGATGTTCACTGACCGATTGTATCGCTGTTCCGCTCGTGCCACCCATGTAAAGAAGGGGGGAGGGGTTATTGCGTGATACGGGATTAAGTGTTTTTAATTTTTCGTGACCAGTGAAAATACGAAATAATTATGTCCGTGAAGGAGTGAAAACTGCGAAGGACCCCTCCCCCTCTGTAAAGTCCATTCGCCACTGTCATATCTCCACTACACTTTGTTTGCCTCCCAAAATTTAAGTTTTGCATAAGCTTTGTTTTCGATTTCTTAAGAGAAAATGGTTATGCAATGTTTCTTTTTTCGGGGTGGGGGTTGGGGAAGGGTTGTCCAATATACCCGATCTGAGTCAGGTGGAGTCCGATCGGACTCACCGGAAGTCAGGTTGCACCAAAGGCAATCTAATGATTTTAACCTTGCTCTTCTTTAAAGCACGCGCGCGATCTTCCTCGTTGTTAATGCGCGCGCCAAAATGACTGTTGTCGCGTGGTCGACCCAACTCGACCCGTCTCTCTAAGAGTAGGTCCATCTTACCGGAAGTCGGTTTGCGCTAGACTTATAAAAATTCAGCAAGGACGGTTTACAGAGAGAGTTGAAAATGTTGGCGGATCGACTCCGTTCGATCGAAGCGAGTTGGGTCGTCGATCCGTCTCGACCCGTCTCTCTAAGAGTAGGTCCATCTTACCGGAAGTCCGTTTGCGCTAGACTTATAAAAATTCAGCAAGGACGGTTTACAGAGAGGGTTGAAAATGTTGGCGGATCGACTCCGTTCGATCGAAGCGAGTTGGGTCGTCGATCCGTCTTTCGAAATGTCGGTCCGTCTTACCGGAAGTCGGTTTGCGTGAGACAAGGCTAACAGGCACGGTAGAAAATGTTGGCGGATCGACTCCGTTCGATCGAATCGAGTCAGGTCGTCGATCCGACTCGACCCGTCTCTTCAAAAGTCGGTCCGTCTTGCCGGAAGTCCGTTTGCGCTAGACTTTAGGAGCAAGGAGGGTTTACAGAGAGGGCTGAAAATGTTGGCGGATCGACTCCTTGCGCGACCTGACTTGCAGAGTCGACCCAACTCGGCTGGTACAGAAACTGTCATGTTCGTGTGCCGGCTTTAAGAACGATCATTACTTTCTCTTTTGCGCGACATGACTTGTCGAGGATCGACGTTTATTACTTTCTCTTTTGCGCGACTTGACTCCCGGTGACGGGTCGAGTCGAATCGACTCGAGTCGATCAGATGAAGTCGATCCGTCGAGATTTTCTGCCCTCCCTATGCGTGTGTTATCCTTGTCACTTGCGAGCTGACTTCCGGTGAGACGGATCGACGTTTGCAAGTCGAGTCGACCCGACTCGGATATTACTTTGTAGGTCGCGCGCGTGTGCGTGCGTGAAGAACGAGGAAGGTTGTCTTTGGTGCGATCTGACTTCCGGTGAGTCCGATCGGACACGATCCGACTCAGGTTGGGTGTATTGGACATGCATTGGAGGTGGGGGGGGGGGGGGGGGGGTGGACAAAGTGTATTTTGGGAAATGTTGAGGCAAAGGTTTTTTTCTGGGAATGTCTCAACTACTTTTCTCCATGATTGTAGTAGGTGTACTGCAGGTGGTTGGTAGACTGCCTGGGCAAGTTTGCCCCCACCCCCCGCTCTTCCACTACTTCACAAAATCACACCCCGTTAGAGCCATAAACGTTTTGACTGCACATTACATGATCAGATTTCCTGAGTGCAAGTACGAGTTGTTGCGGTTCTTGGGTTTGTGGCACCAAAGGGCCCCTTGTTCAAAGGTAGACTGGGTTATAACGCTATGAAAGAGTATTTTGATTATAAAGGGGATTAGTTTCTAAAGAAACTGTGGTGCTGCGTCGGTGGAGGAGTGAAACACCAAAATTTGGTTTATCAACGGAATTGATAATGTAAATTGACCACCGTACAGGGATTCGATTAGCCGACGTTTCGAGAGTTAGCCCTTCGTCGGAGCGAATCAGACAGGCGAGCGCGAATAGACCCGAATAGACAGGCGAGCAGCATACGCCAAAGGCTCAAATGGGCATTCTTGGCAGCAAAACACATCATATATCTTCAGTTGATACCCGAGTGATGGTCAAGAACACCTATATATTGGCTGCGAAGCCCGTGTAGTAAGACCTAGTAACGAAGCCGCTATCCAAAGGGTCTAGTTTAAAAGTCGGATAATTTAATACATAAACTTCCCTTACGTGCCCCAAAGAAAGGATTGAATAAAGCAAAGGAAATAACATATAACATTACAGCAATCAGATACACATACTTCGAAGAAGTTTACCGTAATGCTGAAAATTGAGTGGCCTAAAGCATCCATTGCTGGCTAGGTAGAGTATACACTAATCAAAGCTGTTTAGAGTGCTTCGTAGGGAAGCATTTGCCATGTTATAATAGTTCCTGGTAAAAAGGGATAACCATAGATTTGAAATGAGAGATAACGACGTCTTAGAGATCCAACACTACTTGCTGTTGGAACACAACTCGAGAATCGGCAGTTAACAAGGTCATACATCAAAACGAAGCAAACTGATAAAACAGGTGCCTTTGTTATGTCCGGTGTCGTTGTTGTTTATGCTCAAACCGAAGAATATTAAAGATTTTCTTCCTCTTCGCAGTGTGATTAATTAAATAGCGACATTGTTAGAAGAAGTCAGATCCTGGTCACTCTTAGCGTTTGGAGGTTTAAGCACTGAACCGGCTAGTAAAAGCCGCATGGCAGATGCGACGTTAGTTGAACACCACTTTTTGACGAAGCCCGGTGGCACACGGGGAATACGATGTACAACTGTATTTCGCAGATGGGTAGCGACGAGGGGTGGGGTGGGGTGGGAAAATCTGAGAGCAAATTGACTTATGTAAAATTTAGTTGGATCCATTCGTTGTATGATTGACTCCGTTGCCAAGTTTTTCAATCGCTTCAATTTTCTCGTTGAATTCTTCCCTTTCTTTCCGAAGTTTCTCGCGATCTTCAGCAAGCTGCCTCTGTTAAGAAAAAAAAAAGTATAAAAGATGAAAAGCTGCGGTCCAGCTGCGACTTCAACTTGAGAAGAAGGATGGATAGATGATTTGCATGCGAACTGAGAAACGGAAGGTTTGTAAATTGGAAATTTGCTTCATTATCAGAATTGAACCAAAACGCAAACACAAAGATCTGGATGGAATTTCAGCCATCGCATCAGATTAAAGCGTCAAATGGTAATTTTGAAGCGACAGACTTGCAAAGAACGATTCAATGACATGCAAAATTTCAAACAGATCGCTCGTTTCTCGACAGCTGGTAAAGGGGAGCAACGGCTCTGGGTGCCATATATAGAGGGGAGATACAATAGACCCATAATGGCGACCGACAAATTATTCTTTTACTTTTACGATAATTAGCCTTACTAGCCTCGTTAGCATGTGCAAGATTCCATAGAATTTTTGTGTTAAATCGAGGTTGGTCAGGCTAATTAACATAATACAAAAGAATAGAAACTGGAGGCCTTAACAAACGCGATGAAATGTAATGGCTTTATTCTCACTCTTTTTCTGTATTATTAACTTCGATTTGAGTTGACTTGTTATTTTCGTGTAGCTTTGACACATCACGCAGCTGTTTCATGTCGTTTCAGGTAAATATAAATACCATGCAAACTCCGCTTTTTCCTTCAATAAACTTGAAGAAGGCTGGTGTTGGCCAGCCGAAATATCGTATTTACGCCTTTACACGTTGTTTGACCTTTCTTACAAAAGAATATCAATTCGTCCGCCATTATAAAAGAGGTCTCTGACGTAAACTAGTGAATCACAGGGCACATACGTGAAGTGAGGTTTCTCATCAGTAGCCTTGAGACAGGCAATGCGCAACGGCATAAAAAAGTGAACTGCTTGCTATACCTTTTCCAGTTCCAATTGGTTTCTTTCTTCTCTGAGTTCTTCTTTCCTGACAGTTAGCCAATCCTCGTTCTCGACTCTGTGTTTGTCAATCATCTCTTCAAGTTCCTAACGCAACGCAAAGAAGAACTATATTGAATGATAACTTTATTTAAACACGGTTTAAATATCAGTTTTACATAGAACATATATAAAAATCTTCTACAACTGGTTTACATATTTGCCGTGTGGGAGTACTGTTCCGAAAACAATCTGTGGATTTTTCTCTTGAAGAGACCCAGGGAATTTGCTGTACGCAGTTCCTCAGGAAGATTGTTCCATAAAAGAGCGCCACTGTAACTAAAGCTACGCTTCAGATAGCCAGTTCTAGGTTTTGGAAGGGATAGTTTACCATTGGCGTCGCTAAGATCATAATTCGAAATTCTCGGCTCAAACATATTGCAGAGATAGCCTGGGACGAGTTGCAGGAAGAGCCAAGATTACATTAATTTTGGAAGATTACATCCCATAAGAGAAGAGCCAAGATTACATTATAAAAAAAAACGAAGCAAACACTTCACGCCGCAATTTTCCCTAAGAGTTCATCAGCTTTTGAAGCATTATAGATTCGATGAAGCCCTCTTTGTCCCCAGAGTTAAACACAAGGCCGCGGTTATCTTTTTAGATTTTGACCGTGCCTTGAAAAACAGGAGAAATAACACAAAGATGATCTTATGAAAACTCTAGGAATGTCTGTAAGATACATGCATTTTACGTTTTTTCCAACAACAACTAACAAACTCACCACGGCAGCAGCTTATCTATCTCACACGTTATATATTATATTAAATTGGCAATGACTTCTCGTCAACCCTAGGACAGGCTTCGCTTCTTAAGATCTATTCCCACAAAGTTTTCAAGAAGGTCTGTCAGCCCTGTGATTTAAACATGATTTGTTTTACGATTTTTTTGAATACAAAACTTAATGAAAGATTTCATTCGCTTTCTTATACCTTATTTCTCTTGATAATGGACGTCACGACGACTCCGAAACGCCGAGCATTAAATCTTTCGTTAATTTTTGCATGATTTGTTTAACGCACTGAAAACAGCTTTACCTTCTGTTGTTTCTCGTACAATTCAATGTGAGCTTTTCTTTCTTCCTGAAACGCCTCTGCGGCATTCTTCAACGCTTGCTTTTGCCTAAGAACGAAGAAACAACAGAGCCGCTATAGCTCAATTTGGAAGAGACTGGGATCGAGAGTGTCGCGTGAGGGATTATGGCATTGCTTGGGGGAAGCGATTGTTTCTTCGCAATACGTGTCCCTCCAAACAATCCCACGATCACTTGCGCGGCCACTCGGTCCCAGTCCAGTGTTTTCCAAAGTGAGGTATTAAGAAAAAACAAAAGCTGCGATATTACAGGACGTCTGCACAGAGTGAATGATATTTGACATTCTTGCACAAAATCAACGATGAACTTGCACATCCAGAGAGTCTCCAGAAAATGTCCAATACGATTTGTACGCCGAAAAAGTATTCTTTGAACTGAGAATTTCAGGTTTTCCCCAGACGTATGCTTGACTTCGTTAATAATAAACTTCGACTTATCATATCTTCATTGCAATCTAGGGATAAAACATGACGTTAAGCAAATAAACACTACTACTACTTTCAACTTACACTACAACCATAAAACACTACCAAGGATGATGGTAGCTTTACAGGTCAATAGGCCCTATTGTTGGCAACATCTTACTTACGTCTCTAGTTCTGTAAATTTATTTGAAATATCTCAAATAACTCCTCCACTCTTTTAACAAACGATGCCTTATCATTGTCGAAGTCCTGCGGTTTGGAAGGCTATCAAGAAAGAAAACAAAGGAAACAAAAACAGACAAGTAAATTTGGGTGACGGGCAGCACGAAGTGCTTGCGAAAGTTTCAATTTGAGACTTGGAGATGCAAACTTTCTTCTATTTGGAAATCAATCTCGTACCCAGAGTCCTCAGGCTCTTTGGCCAGCGGTTAGTCGCCAGGAGAGACTCTGGGATAATGGAAAAAAATCGAATTTTTTGATTGGCTGCCCCGTAACGGCTCAAATATGGACTGATAGCAGCAGCCAGCGGCCCCTTTAAGGCTGACGTCCGATCTCACCCGATAGAAGAATGGTAAACCGCCATGAAACTATGTGATATGTGTGGTACATAAATCCATTGCCATAACTCCTAATATATATAGGAGTGTAATTGCTAGTACAGGAATAACTCCTTTTATAGTGTATACTGTTTTAGGCGTATCCCTATTAAAGTATTACCAATGGTTTGGTTTAGAAACTGGCCCGAGTCACAGAGCGTAGTAAGGCGAAACCACAGCAAATTACTTTCGACACTACATTGAAAACTGCTCTACTTCACTTTTGCTAGTTCATTTTAGTGATTGCAGAGACCATTTACTCTAATGTCGTAAGTTGAGTAAACTCGTGAAATAAAACAATTCCATACCTCTGTTACGGCAGGGAAGATCGGTCTATATGGAGCGGGGACTGGTATTGACAAGTCGTACGTGGACAGCGGGCCTAAAATGTCACTGTAGTTAATAAGAACAAAATGACAAATTACGATGAATAAAGCCGGTGTAATAAACTATGACATGCTTTGTGTAACTGACACGGCAAAAACTCGACCATTTGAGTTACAATTGCATGATATGAAGCTATACCAACTATTTAGAGTCTAGGAGTATTTTCTTGCAGGTACTGGGGTCTCTATCCCGAGACGCCATCCAATCCAGCGTTAACTGCAACTACTGCAGAGGCCTCCAGAGGCCTGCGATGGAGTGGCGCATGCGCAGAGAATAAACCCAAACTCGCAGTGTAAGCTGCAGTTAAAGCTGTAGTAGGTGTTGCAGCTTCAGAAATCTCGTACCCATAACAAGGGTTGCCAGTGGTCTTAAACACAATTACTGCAACAACTCTGCAATTATAAGAATAACGGCAACAACACGAACATACCTTGTTTGAGATAAAGATAAACTGTCAGTTTCTGTTGAAAGAAAGCGAAAGAAAAATGTTCATTTTGTCTTGATGCCGCTGTCAATTGAAAAAGTTGAAAAGTAAAAAATTTTGACGTAACTAACAAAAGCGCAAGCTGTTAAGTAAACAAGAAAGTTCTCTTGGTCCATCTAAGAGTGTACATTATCGACTTTTCTCTGGATGTAACAATATCCATAAGACTTGGAGCGGTTTCAACTGAGCATCGTAAGTGAATTGCGTTTGCTTTGGTTCTGCATTGCTTCGCTCTGTGATTGGCCAGAAAAACTCGCGCCACTTTCTCAACCAATGAGAAGCAAAACCAGAATCAATCGCGACTTGCATGTGCGCATTTTCCCGCGCTTTGCGCTGGTTACGTATACGTGTAATTGCTTCGAACTCTCATTGGCTCATTGCACTGTTTCAGTCTGTTGTGATTGGCTGGAGTAATGTTTTAGGTCTTTTAGGTACCGCATACGAGCTACGGCTTCTAAGCCGAGCCGTAGTGCTAAAGCCAAGGCTAAAAAATCAAACATTTTCCTTAAACACCGTGGTGGACGAGCGTGTCTGACCGTTTAACCATCTCTCTCAAAATTGCATTTATATGGTTTTCTATGTTTGATCTAGATCAAACATTTTCATCCAACATTTCGCGTTGCGAAGAAATGTTTGATCTTTTAGCCAACCCAACCAACAAAACGTGCACAGCCGGTAAAAAGCAACCAGATGAACTACTTATCGTCGAATTTTTCACTGATAATATGCAAAAATTGTTCTGCGGACTCCCTTTGTCTTGTGTTTGATCAAACATTGCTTGTCCACTTAACCACCCAACGTTCTGTTTGACAAACACGATGCTGGATGAAAATGTTTGATCGTTTAGCCGGGGCTTGAAGTTATCCGGCGCAACTTTCAACAATTACGTCCACGTTCTCATGTGGCCCAACATTAGACGCTCTTAAATCTTGAATTGTCTAGTAGTGTTGAAAAGCAGTTAAAGTAACTCAAGTTTTGAAAACTTGAAGATGTCATTTTATAATTCTTCCCAGTATTCTACGTCATGTGACCCATTTTGAGCAATCATAATCAACGATCTGGGAGGCTGATTTTAAAACGGTGTTTAACGACGTAGAGTCATAGAGGACCTATAAAAAGACGCAGCTATTGTTAATATTGACGATGCGTTGAACACTAAAGCCATATCGACACAATATTTTTTGCGTTTTTGAGATCTCACCCATGTGTCAGTAAAATGTCTAATTACCTTCCATTTCTGGAGGGAGGTGTTTTAGGGCTCCACGTGTTTGAAAAATACACACATCATTAAAGTCCTTCTGGTCGTTCATTCCACCGAAGATTACCAGCTGAAAAATTGCAAAACGTTGCAGCATGAATTTTATTCTTAGATTTAAAAAAATTCGGCATTCCGTTGCAAATGCAAATGAGAGAGTAACAATGATAAACATAAGTATTTGATAAGTATATTTATTGTATCTCTCAGTTAGTCCGCGCACTGTGACTGGTCAATTTTGCGGGCCCTATTCTACAGTACGGCCGGCTTGACTTCAACTAGTTTTCTTTCCTGCGCGCCGGATTAACCTCAGAGATATAATAAATATCTTACTAACCTGTTTTCTCGGACCGTACTGTAAGTTACGGATCCTCGTTTTTTCCCATTAATTTATAAAATCAACGAGAAAAAACTCGGTCCGTAACTTACATTACGGACCTCGAGCTCGGTTAGTAAGAGGTATATATCTACGGAGGTGGGTCCTTGAGATGAATGCCTGAATTTGACTCTGAATTTTAGTGTTATCTACTCCCATCGGGACACTCAT
Organism: Pachyseris speciosa; assembly: GCA_016490735.1. Lineage (NCBI taxonomy): Eukaryota > Metazoa > Cnidaria > Anthozoa > Scleractinia > Pachyseridae > Pachyseris > Pachyseris speciosa. The sequence goes on along the minus strand of JAEMWC010000219.1, from coordinate 478,304 downwards.
ATCCAGGACACAGGATACCCAGCCTGAAGTGACTTCTAAATTAGTACTACCAAGCCCTTAGATGCTGATAGCCTTTTCCAGGCATACAAATTGAGGGGAGCAGTGAAAACTAGCATGCCAACAAAAAATGCTACCTGGTGGTGACCTGTGAGAAGTCACTTCATACTGGGTATCCTGCATCTTGGATGTTCACAGGAGAGAAGCCACGTGGCAGGCGCTAGAAAGTGGAAGGGGAGGGGAGGGGAGGGGGGGGGAGAGGGTGTGCGCAAAGCGAGGGGAGCAAGTGCAGAGCGCGACAGGAGGGAGGGGGTTGTAAGTTTCCCTCCCCCAGCACTCCCCTCGTTTGCGAGTGCACCCATTCTCCCCTTCCCTACCCTTTCTATCTGGTGCTTGCTACACAGGCTAACAGGAGAGTAGTAAGACTACTAGCAACTTTATTTTACAGAGGATCACCGTAAAAATCTGTGTATAAGCCGCACTTGTAGATAAGCCGCATCCCCAAATTTCAAGCATGATTTTGAGAAAAAAATTAAAACTTAAAAAAAGCACTGGCAAGAAAGTTGTTTGTTTAGTCGCAGTTGTTCATGATAAACTTGCCGAAATCTAATGCTGTGTATTTGCAGCAACCTTAAGACGTTGCACAACTCTTAAAATACATTTTACAAGCTTACGGTATTATTCCGTCCGGGAGGGGTGTGATACGTTAGCATTGCATTGGGGGAGGGGGTGGAGGTAGGAAGACTCCAGCTCACTTCACCTTGTAAAGGACTAGCATTGTTCCTTTTGCTTTGGTTAACTGTCTAGGGAAATTTATTTGTTCTTTCGACAACCTTACATTCCAGCAGCAAATTCGAGTTTCCCTTGGGAAGGTGACAAAATGACCATGACAATTGAAGGGCTTGGAGCATAACCAACCTAAGTCGAATTTTAGGACATTTTTCAATTTCCTTGGATTTGTCTGAATTTGTGCATGTGAACTGCAATTCGATTGAAAGAAGATGTAACGCAATTTGCAAACCACTCTCGTGGAGGGTTGGTTTCTTTGTGTATGCAATGAAAAATGCATTTTTTACACACATCATATCTCCAAAATAAAAAAAAAGGTGAAAAAAAATACCAGACAATGTTTTTCAATCGAATTGCAGTTCACATGCAGAAATTTGGACAAATCCAAGCAAAATCGAAAAATGACCTAAAATTCAACATAGGTTGGTTATGCTCCGAGCTCTTCAATTTTCTCTAGTGCAAAAGTGTGAAGTGCACCCATAGGTCTTACCTGTCCATAAATTAACACAGCAGTGTGTCCTAGTCGTCTCTCAGGTCCACTGCCTTCACAGTGGACTTTCTTCCACTTCAATTTGGCTAAAACAAAATGAGTCATTTGTTGAAATGAAGTGTATGTTAGATACTTGGTCACACACAAAGTGTCATTACTACAGAAACTGTATATTATTATTTTGACAGGAGTTTTAAATTTACAATCTGAAATTGAAAATACCTTTCAAAATACCAACTGAAATCACAACTCAGATTGAATTAGATTACTGGGACTATCCTTCAGTTACGTGGAGAGGTTTCAGAAAATAATTATCTATACCTCTCCTAGGGAAGGTGGTTACCGAAAGGAGGTGAGATCTCCAATGCCAAAACTTTTAAAGGAAGGCATGAATTAAGCTACATAGTAAACAGCATATCTAAAGAGGTGGGGGTCTCAAGGCAAAAACCCTTCTGTGTGAGGGTCATGAAACTGATATTTTTTATAACAAATTGCTTCTAACGGAATACCTGTTAAAGACATTGACAAGGTAAATATTGTCGCTATTTGAAATGTGCACATAATCATCACTTAACCATAAACAAACAATGTTTGCAAAATATTACGACTAAGCAACTCACACAGGCTTAGCTTTTGCAGATCATCAAATGGTGTGGGGACCTTTGCTTTGTCATTTGATCCACCAAATAAGTAAATATCCTAGAGATTTAAGAGCTATAAGGATCAGAAAGGTATGCGAGAACAGTAGAGTATGCAAGAACTGTAGAGTATATTGTATTACTTTTAATTATTATTTTGAAAATTACCTAATTGAAGGGCTGATCAGTGCAAAAAGGCCCTATGTGCATTTTTGGGTCACATTTCAAATTCACCTAATTTTATCAAAACCCTGATAAATTATTGAATTATAGACAAATTCATGTCGAAGTGCATAGAGAATAGATAATGTGTTGACTTTTGTTAAAATTAGATGAAATTTGAAATTTGGCTGAAAAATGCACATATGGCCCTTAAGGTGATTCCTCTCAATTGCATGGCGCATCCTTACTGCGCATAATTTATGGCGTCATTTAGTGCGCGCTCGTGCGCGCATACACTAGAAACATTGCGAATTTGCCTTGACATTGAGCTTTTTCAGCTGAAATTTTCCCTTTGTCGTCGTGTAGTAAAGAAACAAGCATGGTGACCCCCCCCCCCTTTTTTATTGGTGTAATGTACTCGTAATAGGCACACGAAAAACATATTTCAAGGAGAAAAAAAGTTTAATAGTAGAAGTTGGATTATTTATATATACCGGTAAATGGGGTGAAACTCTGCATTTGGAGCCAGGAAGGAGTTTGAGATGATGACGAAGTGGTCCAATTTCCCCACATTATTTGCAAGATCAGGCAATTTGAAATCACAATACGAAAAAGAATATAGCCCAGAAAAACAATATAGGCCCTAGTTTTCACTACTATTCATAGCTTTTGCAACATAATAACAGCTTTCTTCAGTTGTTTATGCTTCGAACATTTCTCGCACAACTCCGTAAAAACAGTTAGAACAACGAGTATGCAGGGCAAAAACAAGCACGGTGACCCCACCTTTTTATTGCATTTTTTCAATGTCCTATGCATGACTATCAACTGTGCCAGGTCTGAAAAAAATCTTAATAGTACATCCTTTTCAGGGGAATTACCTTAAATTTCTGCACTCAGCCTTTTACTAATATTATTGATACTTACGGTATGTTATAAATTACACATTAATAAATTATTATTATTATCATTATTATTAGTCAAGAGTAATATGGCTATCATCCAGGTAGGAAGGGAGGACATCCACTAGGTAGGCGGGGCCAGTCATAAGACTTGGGACAGCTCCCATCAGGCATTAAATTCTTATCCCTCTCCCCCTTTGCAATGTTGAGTTAGGATTACCTACTGTCTATGTACAGCTTTGTATTTAGCATACCTTACTATGGTGGGCGCAAATTGTGTGCAAGCTTCTAGCATATGGAAGGTGACCTTGCACATTGACAGCCTCCCATCTTAGTGTCACTAAAAAAATTCACAACATAGAATAAAGTTGAGTTGTCGAAAAAGGCTACAGTATGAAATACAGGTTTCAACTGTATTCAAGGCTCTGTTAAGCAGGGTTTTCATTACTGATTGTAGCAACAAGAGAATAGTGTAAAGTAACAGGGGAATTATTATGAAAGGGCAAGGCTCTTTCAGGGAGCAAGCAACATTTAGCAGGAGAATTCTGCATAGTAGCCTGAGTATCCTCCGATCTTCAATCCCTAATGAACACCCTGGTTAACCCTTTACTCCCTAAGAGTGACTTTGGTTATAGATTTTACTCTGTCTAATGCCAGGCGATTTTACTCGTCAAATGGAGACCCCTTAGGGGTTAGAGGGTTAAAAATAGTATCTCCATTGACCCTTTACTCCTTAAGAGTGAGTTATAGATTTTACTCTGTCTAACACCAGACGATTTTATTCGTCAAAGGGGGACCCCTTAGGGGTTAAAGGGTTAAGAGAAAGAGGGTGGTCCAGTGAGGGACAAGATTACAGGACATGCCCATATAAAGCTAAAATTCTTTGGTGGCCATTGGAAAGGCATGTGCCTCAGTGAAACTGTTAAATTCTTGTCTCTAAGAAAACCCTGTACAAAAAAATTATTTCTAGGTTTCCCTCCTGATCTTTCTCTAGGTACCATATGTTTTGCTAGGAAGTCGAGGGTCCAATTTCCCCAATAAAAGTCATTTAAACCATATTGTTCACTTCTGGCCCTGAGCTTTTCAAAGTGCAAATAACTTTATCCAGAGAAATTAGGCCACTATCCAGTGGATAAAATGATTGTTGACTAACATAAATACGTGTTTACCCACTGGATAATGACTACACGCTGCATAAAGCTATACACTTTTTAACAAGTGGGGCCTGGTTTTTTTTTAATTTGAGCGTGATTATTTTTTGCAGTATCTCACCTGTATCAAAGACATGCAAGTCATTGAACCACACTTTCTTTCCCCCACTTCCGCCCATGATGTAAAACTTTTCTCCAATCACTGTACACGCTTGGTCACATCTACAACCACAATGCGCAAATCAAAAAATAAGTGTGGAGCGAAATCTGCACTTAAAACAAACAATTGACTCAATTGACTCTGTGTGGTTAACACATGAAAAATCACTGACACAATTTAACTTAAAGTGCCTAAGACAGACTTTTTCTTATTTTCTGGTTAGATTCTACATTAGGTTCTGATGTGAAAAGCGAAAAAATTTTCCTTGTAGCGATTTTCCTTCACCGCGTTTCAGCCGTTTGAAAACGTGAAATTTCACTTCCGGTTGGGTCAAAAACTGCGCCAAGAGGGAAACTGGGGATAGTTGTGTTGTGACGTGTCACCGGGAACACATTGCCTGTTGCCGCCATATTTTCCTTTGTCGACACTGCGAGTATCTGTTGGAAGATGGTCCACCGATGCGTTGTTTATGGATGTGGAAATCTCTCACTTCTCTTTCGTTGTGATTGTCAATATGTTCCCGGTAACACGTCACAACACAACTATCCCCAGTTTCCCTCTTGGCGCAGTTTTTGACCCAACCGGAAGTGAAATTTCACGTTTTCAAACGGCTGAAACGCGGTGAAGGAAAATCGCTACAAGGAAAATTTTTTCGCTTTTCACATCAGAACCTAATGTAGAATCTAACCAGAAAATAAGAAAAAATCTGTCATAGGCACTTTAATTAAAGTTAGTGAACATCTCAGAGGTGTGGAATGCTAAATTTGCAATCAATCAATCAATCAATCAATCAATAAATAAACTTTATTTAAACACGGGCAATTCATCAGCTAAGATTATTTGAACTATAACTACATGTACTGGTACATAACAATAACTACCATAAAAGCTTTATTAAGCCCCGGGGGGCTTATTTAATTTCAGGCTTTATTAAGGAGGCGCTTATTGGAGAGGGGGGCTTAATAGAGAGGGGGGGCTTATTTCATATCTTTGAACACGCCGTTTTAGTGTTAAATAGTTTCTGTACAAATCTCAAACAACTGCAGTAAAACTTTATTATTTAATACCGAGGAGGAAACAGTATTGTGTGTTTTATTGTATATTTGTTTAAAAACAAACCAACTGGGCTGCATAAAGTGTATTTCATAAGAGGCTTAGGAGGGAATAATTACAAAATCTCGTGTCCCAAAAGGGAGGGGGGGCTTATTAGAGAGGGGGGGGGGGGCTTATTACAAAAACTGACCCCAAACGGGGGCTTATTAGTATAACTATAACTTCACTGGAATAAAAAGGTGATTTCCATGAATGCCATGCCCTAGAGAGCTTTGCTGAAGATGTTGCGTTTGAACAACCCGAGGGACTCCGCACACCTAGCCTTGCAAGCAAGGCTATTCCACAGTGTGGCGCCACTATAACTGAAACTATTTTTTTAATAATTTGTGTGAGGTAATGTCATATAGACACAGGGTTGTCATCTAACGTTTTGAAGTAGGCGGCATTATTGTTGAAGTAGCTTAAGATGGCTACAGTATTTTGCCATCTTATACTAAACCAGGACTAAAGAGTCAAAGGAATTTCCCAGCAGAGTTGCCGACCAGGAACATGAAGTTAGTGGTGATTTTCACCGGCTGTCAGCTACTTTTGACAACCCTGAGATATGAGCTGATCCAAGGAGAGTGCATGCTTTGGGAATAATGCTATTTTCCATTCTTATTTTAGAACATAGGAGAGCTGTTTCTAGTGAGTCTAGGCTAACTGATTACCAGCTCCTATTTTTGGACTGAGTACAAAATATCTAACCTAGAGATTGGTGTCCAAAAATTGAGTCCATTGTAAATAAACAAGAGGAGATGTAGACATTCCTGAGATGCTCGTTCCTTTTCAAATTTACTAACCTGGGTGGGGGTGGTTTACCAGAAGCCTTTAGTGGTGTCCAAGTTAAGTTCCCTGTGACAACACAAAAACAAAAAACAATCAAACCCTAGTAAAGGTGAATCAACCACGGGGGCGTGAGGGGGGGGGGTGGGGGTGGGGAGGTGGGGTACTAAACCACCTTTAATAAGGGGAGGCTCTGCCCCAAGGTCTGACCCCTTACCCTTTTATATACCATTTTTGACAGAAAAGGTACCCCTTTCGTATACCTTCCATTGGAAAATGGTACGCCTTTCACAAGAATTCTTGTCATTTTCATGTTGCGTTCAATAAATTAAAACAGTACAGTCATTAAAGGTATGTGTGTTCGAAATATTTTAATGAAAGGCCCTTTTAAATGACAGATTTCCCTACCCTTTCATATACTTCGACTCATGAAATCCCTAACCTTTCATATACCCAAAGCGTGAAAAGGTACCCTTTTGGGTGGAGCCTCCCCTCATTGGCCATTATAGGGAGCACCCCCCTCCCTGGGGGAATCATCACATTCAAGGATGTCACTAGATTTTCAACATTACAGCATAATTGCTTAAAAACCATTTCTGTGATATGAAGTGATCATGGACTAATTGCACATGATAAAAAATAACATGTCAGAAAATGTGTCAGTCCACATAAGTACCAAACATAAGCATCCATGTGCAAATCTGTAATATTAAATTTCACCCAACTGACCATTTGAAGGAAGGTTGCTACATGTACATTGCATGCCATGATGGGATGCTTGTTCATTACAGGGTTATCACAACTATGTATTTTGTTAGGCAGCTTTACTTAACAGACAGCGTAATGTTAATTAGTGCATGAAGTGTACATTCAAATTATTTACCTGTATTAAGCATATAAAGATCATTTGTGGCATTCCCACGATATATTCCTCCAAATATATACAGTGTGTCTCCTACGACGGCAGTTGAATGTCCTAAAACTTTGGGTTGACGACCCTGAGCGGGGCACAATTCCCAAGAAACTGTACCTGTAATGAAAGGTAACTGTGAGTAGGGTGTACACTACTAAGTAATTTATCATGCAAGGTGACTCAAAACAGTTTATTTTTAAACACCAACTCTTTGATGGATTTTAATTTACTTATGGCTACTTATCAATATTAATTAAATGCATGACTTAAAGGAACTAATAGTTAACTGAATCTTAGCGCTCAAAGGCAAGCTGTTCCAGAGAACAGAGCCACAATATTGAAAACTTTGTTTGCCTGCTTCAGTACTCGGTCTAGGAACGAAAAGGTTGTATTTTGAATTTCTTAGATTATGTGAGTCAACACTGGATGTAGTTTTTAAAAGACTGTTTAAACAAGTCGGAGCAAGATTATGGACAATCTTAAAATGATTGCTAGTTGCTTAGAACGCCTTCACTCCAGGGAATCCCAACTGAGGTCATGGAGTAAAGTGGACAATCTAATATTTAAGTCAGAGAAAGTGATTAAGATGGATCAATACTTCCACAATTTTTCGTTTGTTTTCTTATCATAATCAAAAAATACCCAATTTTTTCTTAACAAGTAGTGATCATTTTTTTTACATATAAGGTTACCACAGCAACAGTACAGCCTCTTAGAAACATTAACTTTGGCTTTATGTGCCTGTAACTTAAAAACGAGTCGGATGGCCCCCGTTTTTTATCATTGAATTGCAATCAGCACATCAAGATTCATCTTTCTGCAAAGTACAATCTGTACATTGTCATTGGGTTCAGAGCCACTTTAATTTTTTGATAATTTAAAGTGGCTCTAAGATGTCTGTACCAATCCAGTGCACTCTAAGAGGTCTGTACCACTTCATTGAGACCCTGCTTAGTGACTGTACAATTATACAGTGTTAGACCCCGGGATAACCAAGGGGATTGTAAAATCAGTCAAGGAAACTTGAGGAATTTCCCCAGGGGGTGAGGGTAATTTGCAAAACAAAGTCCCCTGGGTGAGGTGTCTCTCTGCAGAAAATCCCCCTAACATCTGTTACAAACTTATGAATTCCCCCAGCCCCTAATGTTTGATTGTAAAACAATGTTGAGATTTTCCCCTACCCTCGGGTACAGAATCCCATTCATCTACTTGTATTCCCCCATATATCACCCGGGGGTCGTCCCCACAGGAAAGCTACTAACTACCTCACACTTATTATGAAAGGTGTCATCGTCATCGTGGTTTCAAATGATAGCTGAGTTAATCTTTTGTCTCACGATTGAGTCACACTACGTCAAAATACACCATGATCTTGTTTTCTAGTACCCTTTCACCATTCACAATGGACACAAAATGAGCTGAGTTGTCAACTATGTACTCTGAGTTCCATGTTAGGGGAGATAATACATAATAAGTAGGAACTCAAGATAGATCATAAGCAAAGGTGTTCACACAAGAGACTATAGGTCTCAGTGGTGTGTTGGCCTTGTGTATCTTGGGAAGGCCATAAATTCTAGGCGGTTGCTTATGCTTGGGCCTGATCTTGTTATACACAGAATCTGTCAAGTGCCCACCTCGCTTCAGGCTCAGAAGTTTTTCAGTCAACTTTCAGGCTAAGCGGTCTGTTGGGTCCTTCTTAAGAAGTCGGTATGGACCAGTCTCAATCAGTGCCTTCATCTTATCATGATAGGTGTTCTTATCTAGCACTACACTGGCACGACCTTTATCAGCTGGGAGAATCATGATGGAGGCATCCTCTTTCAAACCTTTGAGTGCATGTCGCATCTCCCTGGTAATGTTAGGTTTGGGAGGCTTAGCCCGTTGGAGAATAGAGTTCACGCTTCTCCTGACAGTGTCGGCCTGTTCTGCATCAACTGGTCTTATGGCAGACTCCACTTTAGCAATTATCTCAGTCGCTGGGATGCTACTAGGTGTTACAAAAAAATTTAACCCTTTCTGTAGTAAAGACACTTCGGGGTCACTTAAGGACCTGGAGGATAAGTTGATAACCCATTTGAATTTGTCAACTTGAGGTGTTATGTCGACATGAGGTGTTCTAGTCGATGAAACAGAGGACTGTTTCTTGAGCAATAGGTTATCAAACTTATCTTTCTGCCGGTCTCTGGTTTTATTAAACAGTCATTGTGTGTTGCATCTGATCTTTTCAAGTATCTCAGAAGCATCTTCAGGCGAAAGAGTGGCTGTTATACTCTTTGCAGTAGAGTGGCTACTTTTTACCACATCTTCCTTAGCTCTCTGAGCTAATTGTATTCTCTCTCTTAGCAATCTCAAGGATGCTAGTTTGGCTACTCTGTAACCGCCTCTTGTTGGAACTGGCAAATGGACCCGAAGGTCTCTAGGAACAACATGGTTCCTTGCACACCTTATAAGAAAGGTAAGGTGGTTGGCGTAACGCGCGAGCTTTGCGTGAGCATCGATCGTGTCGACGAATCAACCTTAGGGCTGTGCGCCCATATTTCAGGTCAATATTATGAAAGGTGTTCGTCATCGTGGTTTCAAATGATAGCTGAGTTAATCTTTTGTCTCACAATTGAGTCACAAAGATGTGAATCGCGATGTTTCGACCGCTATACTGCTGGTCTTCATCAGGCGATGGTGTCGACTGGCTACGTGTGAGTATAAGAAGCACTGTGGCTGGTGGTGATTGGTGCATTTCCATCCTCGCTTAGGCTGTTGTTGATTGGAGGATTTCGATCCTTGTTGTTCAGACTAGAAATTGTTCCCTCAGTGGCCCGCTTTGGTACTGATCAGCTGTTGTGGTGTTTGATCGTGAGCATCCACACTTCAGGAATTTCAATTCCACTGTCCCTGTTGATGTTGTTAGGGTGTAGTCTTGTGTAAATAGCCTCTTTAACCCTACGGGTGTACCAATGTGGGTCTCGCTCAATAAATTTAACTTCGTCCCAGAGCAGATAATGTCCGGTCGCGTTGCTTTTTTCTGAAACGGCGGAGGATTAGGTTCGAGCAAGCCGTATGTCTCTATCCTGTTCCTTAATCAGTTCATGCATAGATCTTCCCGTCTCTCCAATATAAACCTTACCACATTCGCAGGGAATCTTGTAGACTACTCCGTCTTGTTTTACTGGATCGACAATGTCCTTAGGTCGCACTATGTGTGATCTAAGAGTTGTGTCAGATCTGAAAAGTCTGTATGCCTTGTTGTTGTAGGAAACGGTGAAGAGCCTCTGATGTGCCTTTGACGTATGGCAGAACCACAGTAGATTTAATTTCGGGTTCAGGTTCTTTAGTGGTTGTTCGTCCCTTGGTTTTCGTAAGGTTATTTACAAACGAAAACGGATAACCGTTGGAAACAAGGACCGATGAGAGGTGTTTCTTTTCATGAGAGATAACTGATGGTTTTGTTATGAGGTGTTTAGATCGATTGTACAGGCACTTGACAATACCGCGTTTTACAGATTGTGGGTGGTGTGAATTATATGCTAGGTACTGGTCAGTGTGTGTAGGTTTTCTGTAAACACTGGTAGAGAGCTATCCGTTCGAATCCTTGATGATCAACGTATCAAGGAAGGGAATTGAGTTGTCATTCTCAGCTTCCATTGTGAAACAGATTGTCGGCTGTTGACTGTTGAGGTGTTGCAAGAACGAGTCAACTTTGTCACGATCTAAGATGGTAAAGGTGTCATCCACATAGCGTTTCCAGATCTTAGGTGTACAGGGCGTCGATGTCAAAGCTTGCTCAGGCTCAAAACCCTCCATGTAGAGGTTACCTATCACTGCGGATACCGGGCTACCCATGGCTGCTCCTTCTTGCTGTTCGTAAATCAGTCCATCATACTGGAAGTATGTGGATCTAAGAACAAAACTCAAGAGGTCTGCAATCTGCGTAGGTGTTAAAGTCATGCGGTTGGCAAGGCACGGGTCAGCTTCTAGTTTTCGCAGTGCAATCTGTACTGCTCCTTCGATTGGAACGTTCATAAACAGAGACACTACATCAAAAGACACCATGATCTCGTTTTCTAGTACCCTTTCACCGTTCACAATGGACACAAAATGAGCTGAATTGTCAACTGCGTACTCTGAGTTATTCCCTGTTAGGGGAGATAATACATTGGCTAAGTAGGAAGATAGATCATAGGCAAAGGTGTTCACACAAGAGACTATAGGTCTCAGTGGTGTGTTGGCCTTGTGTATCTTGGGAAGGCCATAAATTCTAGGCAGTTCCTTATGCTTGGGCCTGATCTTGTTATACACAGAATCTGTCAAGTGTCCACCTCGCTTCAGGCTCAGAAGTTTTCAGTCAACTTTCGGGCTAAGCGGTCCGTTGGGTCCTTCTTAAGATGTTGGTATGGACCAGTCTCATTCAGTGCCTTCATCTTATCATGATAGGTGTTCTTATCTAGCACTACACTGGCAAAACCAAGGGACGAACAACCACTAAAGAACCTGAACCCGAAATTAAATCTACTGTGGTTCTGCCATACGTCAAAGGCACGGAGGCTCTTTGCTGTTGCCTACAACAACAAGGCATATGGGCTGTTTTCAGATCTGACACAACTCTTAGATCACACCTAGTGCGACCTAAGGACATTGTCGATCCAGTAAAACAAGACGGAGTAGTCTACAAGATTCCCTGCGAATGTGGTAAGGTTTATATTGGAGAGACGGGAAGATCTATGCATGAACTGATTAAGGAACAGGATAGAGACATACGGCTTGCTCGAACCTAATCCTCCGCCGTTTCAGAAAAAAGCAACGCGACCGGACATTATCTGCTCTGGGACGAAGTTAAATTTATTGACCGAGACCCACATTGGTACACCCGTAGGGTTAAAGAGGCTATTCAAATAAGACTTCACCCTAACAACATCAACAGGGACAGTGGAATTGAAATTCCTGAAGTGTGGATGCCCACGATCAAACACCACAACAGCCGATCAGTACCAAAGCGGACCGCTGAGGGAACAATTTCTAGTCTGAACAACAAGGATCGAAATCCTCCAATCAACAACAGCCTAAGCTAGGATGGAAATGCACCAATCACCACCAGCCACTGTGCTTCTTACACTCACACGCAGCCAGTCGACACCATCGCCTGATGAAGACCAGCAGTATAGTGGTCAAAATGTCACGATCCACATCTTTGTGACTCAATCGTGAGACAAAAGATTAACTCAGCTATCTCACACTTGTGCACCTTACCTATGTCATATGCATATAATCCCTCTAAGCATTCCTCAGACTCTGGATAATTTGATCCACCAAATAAATAGAGTACTGAGCCAACAGCACTGAAGATTAAAAGTAACCACAAAATTAATGATTTTGGAGGGCAAATAGATGGCATGAAACAGGGTTCTCAGCTGTGCAAAATTATCGCCAAACTTTAAACCTTAATGTGTGTCCATCCCTGGCACATGGAATGTGTCCCAGCTGTTGTAGTCGTTCCCAAGTTACCTGCAATCCAACTAAAAGAAAACATCTCCCATTAGGACTTCCACAGCATGAAAACTTAAAATTAAAACAAGAGGTTTCAAGTAGCCTATACTTGTGCACGTATGTGTGGAACCTTGGCTCAAGGAGGTAATGAACAGACTCAGGGTTTTCCTTTGCAAATGAAGTTGCAGTCGACTTGAGCTAAGCAGGCGGAGATTAGGGGTGCGCCAGCGAAAATTATTACTGAGCAACAGCAATTCCCTCCCATGTGCTAGCCGCGAGCATAAATTTGCATTAGAAGATGTGACCTGGAATGAAAAATGGAAGCAAAACCTTAACTCATGCACTCACTGCACATGAGTAATAATGGGGGAATCTAGGGGAGGGGTGCAGGGGATGTGTACCCCCCCTCCCTTGCTGAGATAATTTCCAATAATTTATAGCTAGTATTCTACAAAAAAGAAAACAAGCTGTGTGGTTTACTGGTGTTGAAGTATAACATGAGATGAGGTTGAGGAATTTATGTTAAATGTTGTAAAAATGGTAGTTTGGTGCTGAAGTTTTGAGCATTAGCGAGGCCCTGCCAGTAGGAGTCCCGTGTCACTTGTCTGACTTTTAAAATCTTCTGTTTCGGTGTTTAAATCGCTAATTCTCGGCCTTAATGTCGCTGTCATAATTTTGCTGGGAATGATGTCTGCCATCAGGATTTCATTTTATGTGCTGTCGCTATGTTTTGGGCCAAAATAATATTGTCACTTGTTGGAATTTACCCTGGCAGGGGCTCATTAGCCCTTGCTATACATTCTCAACAGTTCACATTATGTTATTGCCTAGTCATAAGCCTTCTTCATCATTGTTTGCTTTTAAAATTTGTTTATGTCACCTATCAGCTATGTTATACCGTAGTGGTGCACCCGCTCCTAAGAAAAATCCTGGATCCACCCTTGGTAATAACCCATAGTTATCATCTATTGCATCTTTCTATACTGCATCTTTTTACCTTTGAGAAGGAAAAGATCATTCAGGTAGACTGGTTCACTTGTGGTGTCACTGTGTTCACCTCCGAACCCACAGCCACTGCTACCACCAAAAATATACATCTTCTTATCCACAACGGCAGCTGCATGACCCTGCCTGAAAAATCAAACAATTTTGTAGTAACTAACTAACTCAGCAAATAGCAAAAGGAAATGGAGTTAAGTTATTCTTGACTGGCAAGGACAGCATCATATCAGCAAAGTCTGCAATCAACATAAGACAACTGGGATTATTAAAACATTGGTCAACATGTTTTCATGAATGCTTTGTCAGGTTGCTTAATTGTGAAAAACAGTTGGTTGACTGTGTTCTTCTGCTGTTTCTAATTGCAAGCAATCCCAGCCTTTGATGCAATCAGTTCCTCCATCAGATAAAAACTCAGCACATAAACACAGTCATGAGAAGAAGGACGGGCATGCATGGTTTGTCTGCGTCTCCCGCCATAATTCAACCTGATTTATTTGTGGGCGTGCTCTTCTCAAATTACTAACTCGTGAAAACACCTTTTTCTTTTAAAGTCATTTAACAGAGTCTGTAAACAAAACACCTCCAGGGATGTTGAGCTAGACAACCAGTGTTGTGAAAACATGGCCATTATCATTAGCCCTAATATCGACTGTTGTTTTTTGCAATGCAATAACCACAAGGCTGATGCTGATTGGTCCCGAAACAATGGAGCTATATTAGTGTCAAGCCTATGTTGGAGAAGTGGGGAATAGCTGAGTGGGAGGGGGTGGTAAGAGGGGATGACTTAGGGGGTGGCGGCGGAGGTGGTGAGAAGAGGGGAAGCCTGAGCAGAACCCTTTTCTCCCTAAGAGTGACTGATAGATTTTACTCCATCTAAAGCCAGACGATTTTACTCGTCAAAGAAAGACCCCTTAGGAGTTACAGGGTTAAATGCATTTGATTTCAGCCAGCCAAACTGTGACCAAAATCATATTGCATCAGATCTCCTTCCCAAGGCTGTGCTCTAAGAATAATTTTCTTTGACATTCAGGGTGCGCAGCATAGTAATTTTGTATAAAAACTAAGATTTCCTTGTCACCCAAAGGCAAAAGTAAGTTGCCAGGGGCCACCGTTTGCTGTTGGAGCACAGCCCTGCTTCCTCTAAATAGCTTGTTTTCTTTAAAAGGAAATAAAGATAGCCACAATTGCCTAACTTCTCCGATCCCTTCACCCTTCCCCTTTGACCCCACCCCTCCTCCTTCCTATTTCCTTTAATATCATGCTGTAGTGTCTGTAGTCAATTTCTACAGTACATAGTTTACATGCATTGAAATGAAATCTTCAGGACAACCATTTTGAAATATGCCATAAGATTAAATGTGCTGCTCTTTCACTACAATAAGGCTGGAAATGTTTAATAAACATTCTTGATGGGTATTATCTAACATCAGTCTAAGACTTAACTTGATTAAAGGATTGGGTGTATAATGTTGTGATATTCACACGCAAGTTTCTAAAGGCTGGTTTTTACTAGCAATGGAGTCGGAGTCGTAATCAGAAGCATGGAGCATTATGATCTAGTGGAAATCAAAACGATGGAGTTGGAAGCAAAATACTGACTCCATTATGACTCGGTTGCTTATGATCTAGTGAAAACTAGATTGTCGGAGTTGGAAGCACTATTTTGGTATCAAACTGTAATCCGAGAGCGTGAGAACAAGCATTGTGATTGGTTGGTTCTTCTGCTTCAGCTTCCGACTCCGACAATCTAGTTTTCACTGGATCATAAAGCCTGGTTTCCATATGATCTTAAGGGTCTGCGATTGGTCTGGGACATGATTGGCGCAGTGATCGGCGATCGGTCTGTGACACGTTGCAGACATATGGAAACATGACCCAGCATCTGCGGCAGTCTGCAATCAGTGATCGACCGTGTGTTGCAGACCGCCGCAGACACTGGGGACACATGTTTCCATATGTCTGCAACGTGTCACAGACCAATTGCCAATCATGGGGCTGATCATGTCCCAGACTGATCACAGACCCTTAAGGTCATATGGAAACCAGGCTTAAGCGACGGAGTCAAAAGCGGAATCAGAAGAAAATGGAAACGTTCTTGTTCCTCCGACTCCGATTCCGTCGTACTTATGACTCCACTTACGACTCAGATTATTGATTTTCACTGGGTCATAAGCGCTCTTATGACTCTGACTACGACTCTGACTCTATCGCTAGTGAAAACATTATAATAATAATAATATAATAAAACTTTATTCAAGTGTCATATAACTTTAGCATGGTATTGCTAATTGGGGACACTGTAACATAAATAACAAAAAGTAATAAAATATATTTAAAAACTTAAAACTTAGATGTATGTGAGTAAAAGCTAATACATGTATACAATAATAATAGAAATATGTTAAATATATATGTACAATATTAAAATTATAAGGTTATGGTTTAAGAATGACATAGAAAACAGCCAGTTGAACATTTCTCAAACAAAAA
The DNA here is from genome assembly GCA_016490735.1 of Pachyseris speciosa. NCBI lineage: Eukaryota > Metazoa > Cnidaria > Anthozoa > Scleractinia > Pachyseridae > Pachyseris > Pachyseris speciosa. Next base: position 462,254 of record JAEMWC010000219.1, on the reverse strand, counting down.
ACTTTCCAGATCAATTTTCTTAATTTGTCTTTTAAAACTGTTCAAGTCACATTGTGTCCGTGCGCCATACAATGTAGGTAAGGCTCTAGATATCTAAACCAGCCTTAAAGGTACTGTCTCTGTTTTAATAAAACAAAGTATATAACATGATGATACCTCGGAGCAGGGATAGGTCCACTTACTCCTCTTGTAACCCAAGAGCAGGTGGAAGAGGACATTTCAACGCTAAATCCCCAGGTTTATACAGAATTCATCATTTCGAATGTTGTTGATTCCCGCTGCTCAGAGATACGGGCGCTCGCAACGATCGCTGGGAAAATGGAGTCCACTATTACAAGAAAACTGTTTTAGCGGTCTTGACCAATAGCGGATGCCCTGCGCAGTGGCATGATTGCAAGAAACAAAGAGACATTTTCGCTGACGAAAAATGCATTTAAATAATTGTATTTTATTATAATTAGGAGAAGAGAAGCAGTGAATTCTAAATGTTTTCCCGATGCATAAGGTCATCATTGGAAAAAAACGTCTTAAGAGACTTGTTTCTCTCCCTTCAACGGGAGCGAGGAAATGGCGATCGAAAGATTCAAGAGAAGTCACTGGCTCGGTAAGCTAAAATTTAATATTCCCTTACGTACGCTGTAGTTTAAGTGCTTATGTTTTAATGGTTTTTCTTGTTAATTGACTGGTTTTGGTTTGGAACTATAGCATAGACCTCGATCGTTTCTATATAATATATTGTGGAATATTTCTTATAATTATTCTCATGTCTGTTAAGAAATGTTTGAGTCAATTTAAAAGCCGTAGTTCAAACCAAATAATATCCTGGCGTGTTCATTACTGTATGCTTTTGTGAAGTGAACATTTATATGGTCATGTTGTAACTGTTTCTCGTTGTTAACATGTGAAATTATCCCATCACGACTCTTCTTTTATGTCAAATTGACGTCTATAAGCTTAATAGCAAGAAAAAGTACACTTAATATAATGAAGACACGTTGTACAAACAACGAAATTGATGGTTGATACCTTGTAAAGTCAAAAGCGTTAGCCAATTGTTCAAAGCAGTCTATACAAAAAAAAGGAAAAGCCCTTTCAATCGTACACTTTAGACTTCCGTTTATTGTTCTTACAATGTGGTTAGTATTATTCTATGTCACTGATAGGCAAAATTCAAGATTTTACTTCTAATATATAAATTATTTATTATCACCATCCATTTCTTATTTGTACACTGTATGTATCTCACTTATAAGCTTACTGTGTTTTTTCGGTGGGTGGGATCTGTTTCACTTTTTTCTCCTTTGAATTATCTTAAGTCTGTGTACTAATCTGCTTATCTTGTTAAGATAGAAAGACATTTTAAATGAGTAATTCATCTGCTAGTATTGCAGTAACCTGAATTTAAAGCCTTCCTACTTATTCCCAGCACTGTTTTTGATGGCATCCTAACCAAAGTTTGAACCCTAGGTACCTTGCAAGGACAGTTTCTGTGTTTTTGTTTGTTTGCCTGATGTTTGGGGTCGATTTGACACTTAATTATTATTTGCAGTGAATTCATGAAAATTAAATAAAAAGTGTTGCAATGGTGCATATGTTGTAGTTCAGTTTTATCCTTAGTTCAATTTTTATTTTCTTTTGTTCTTGTAATGTATATGGCATTATTGTATGATAATGGGTTCAAAACAAAGGAACCAGGGATAAACATTTCCACAACACATACATTTTTCAGGTTGGGGCAACACTGTCAGAGAAACCACTATGTCATTAACATTCAGAATCAAAGTTAAATGTCAAAGTACACCGCCATATGACTAGCGTGTGTGTGTGTGTTTTTTTTTTGTCAAAATACACTGCCATATCATTGACTAGCATGTTTTTTTTGTTGTTGACAACTACAATTCCCAAATTTATACAAGCTGAGAGTTAAATTTTGTTTTCTTATTGTTTGTTTGCCACCTTTAAAGTAGCATTAATATATTTTTCAAAACAGTCTTCATCTCTAGGACTGTTATCATCACATTCTGTCCCAATATCATCATCATCATCATCAAATGAATCATCGTCATCATCATCTTCATAAAAGACTCCAGTAACCACAAAACAACAAAGCAATCTCCACTGACCATGAGTGGTCAGTTTAAACCTCTTATTATTAATGTTGCAGTGAGTTGCCTGATTGCATTGAACTTTGAAAAAAATAAAACTTTTTGCAGTATCAGACTATCTACAAATTTTGTAGTTGCATGGACAGACTCTTAAATTGATTTAAATTTAAACAAATCTTTTATGTTGGCCAAGATAAATCATTTTAGAATCAAATAAGTTCAGTGTATTGACAAACAATGTTTGTGGAGCAAACTAGTTTTTGGTGGATTTTTACAGGTGAAAACTCTTGTCGAAAATCTTTCAAACTTCAAATTTTGATTATATTGCATTCTCTTTTTTAAAACCCTTTATTTATTTTTCATGACATGGCTACATTTACTGTACGTGCTGTATAATAAATTATGTAACCAAAAGAAATAATTAATGTTATGATATTGTACAATGACTTTTGCAGGTGTTCCACTATTTTTAGTATCATCACCATAGTCTCCAGTAGCTCAGTGGTTAGACTGTCCGTCTAGATCGCGGAGGGTCATGGGTTCAAATCCCATCTGGATCTCAGATTTTTTACGAGTTTCCATTTGGGGTTTCATGCATTTCTATCACGTCTGACAAAGTTGTTTGTTTTATTTTGCTTCTAATTTTTACCTTTCAGGGATTTGGACAGCCAAGTGTTTACCATGCCACCATCGTAATCTTTCTAGAATTTTTTGCTTGGGGTCTTCTCACATCTCCTATGCTAACAGTAAGTACAAGTCTGGAATGTGGTGCTACAGTTGAAACCCAATAACTTGAACCCTCGGTAACTCGAATTCCCTGCTAACTCGAAGCAAAACTGATTTCCCTTGGATTTGCCTCTTATATTTACTGTAATTTTAACCCCAATAACTTGAAACCCCGATAACTCAAAGTGATTTTTACTTCCTTTCTGGTACATTTCTTTGTAATTTTACCCTTGATAACTCAAAGTCGATTTTCATTTTTGCGACTAATGAGCCATTAATAACATTTTGCACCAGAAGATTACATTTACCGGTAATCTCATTTATAATATAATTATGACAAATTGACGTTTGTCGATATCGTTTGTTTGTATGTCCGTAAACAAACAGTTTTGACAGTTCTTCCCAGCGAAGAGAAATAATGGCGCATAATCTGGAATCGATCTGTTGTTTGTCATTACTTGTCAATCTTGCCCAGTTCATTCTTGAGAACAATAAATAAATGTTTCTTATTCCCATAAAACCTCTTTAATCAAGCATTTCTAATCTTTTTGTTCAAAACCCCTATGACTTGAAACCCCAATAACTCGAAGTAATTTCAATTTCCCTAGTTGGCAATTTGAGTTACCGGGGTTCAACTGTGCTCTTGTAGACTAACGTTTCAAGTGTGACATCACATTGTTTTGTTAACCGTTTACTCCCAAGATCTGAAAGCTAATTCTCCTGACTGATTATCATACATTTCTTTGTTGACTAGTCCTGAGAAATTTGGTGTTAAATCAAGACCTTATTCACTAGTAATATTGATTATTTTCTTAATTCTCATAACCTCTCTGTTTGACAGCATACATTGCAAAGAGAATTTAAATGCTGGTCATCCCTGGGAGTGAAAGGTTTAAAATATGTTCTTATAAATAACTCATTGGTTAGAAAATGTAATACTATCCAGTCACACACAAACTAAAAATTTGGGAAACAGTACTTTTAACTGTTGGATTTACACTGAAATACCCTGTACTGCAAAGCTCACATGTACATATTTAGCTCTCCCAGCCAATCCTAATCTGCCACCTTTTTAATCACTTTTAGTGGACTAATATCAGAGTTATGCATACTGTTTTCATTCTGCTTGAGAGAAATTATATAACTACCGGTATTTGATTTTGGTCACATCTTGCAAAAAGCTTTTGAATCCTTAAACAAAACAACAATGTATTATCTGTCAACTGATTCACATAAAGTAGCACAGAGTTATTTGATTATGGGTGCACTCTTGAGAAAAATGTTTGTTGTTATTCAACTGAAAGCTATTACAAGTTTATTACCGAGTAGTGCTTTTATTAAGTGCTGTTTGTTAATAATGCAAGATGGTTCTAACTTTTGAGTTTGTTGATGAAACTGAAGAGTGATCATCCATAAAAAGCTATTAAACTGTAATTTCCTGTGACACTGTTTCAACCTGTTGCGCTTTACTACAGCACTGCAGCCATGCTGTTTGACTTTGGAGTCTATGGATTGATCTTTCAGTGTGACCAAATTAAGAGGATGGATTTTGTTATATACTGCTGTACATGTCATTATGGCAGTGACCATCCACTGTGGTTTTGAGAATGTAACCCTTTTCAATTGCTAACTCTTCATCAGAATGCATTTTTAGCTCTGTGTAGGGTGGCCCTAATTACTAATCACAAATCAATGTTTTGCTTGTCAATTAATGCAGACAAATAATTTGTCTTTGGAGTTATTTAACTATAACATGTTAAGAGTCAAACCTTTGTTGTTAATATCCTCTTCCCAATACTCCAACAGTTTTCTCTTGGATCATTCTCCCCACGATTGCAAAACCTTAAATTATATGTCACGAGTTAACCTTTTGAATGGATTCTACCAACTTCTATCTATTTGTTGCTGTGAAATATTTACACTGCAACTAAGATACTGAGGGGGCATACTGAAGTACTGAACCAATATAGTTAAGGTTGTTTAAGCAATATAGAAAATTGAGCTCTCTTTTAAGAGCACCGGCATGCTTCAAAACTTGAAAGAAATACAATTAAATTATTTTTATTTTGGAAACACTGGAAAGCTTATATTTCTTGATTTAATACAATAGTGCTAATGTTAAAAAGTAATAAATCTGAAACCTGGCCAACATATTTGTAAGAACATTATTTTTTTAGCCTATAAAGATGATGATCTGCAAAAATCAGTTTAAATTTATTTTTCAAAACACACCATTATACCTCTTACTAACCAAGTTCAAGGTCCGTACTGTAAGTCACGGACAAGTTTTCCCCATTGATTTATGGCCCAAGCGTGAAGCGCACAGGCCATAAATCAATGGGAAAAAACAAGGATCTGTAACTTACCATTCAGACTGAGAAAATGGGGGCTAGTAAGATATTTATTATATCTCTGAGGTCAATCCGGCTCGTGGGAGAGAAAACTAGTTGAAGTCAAGCAGGCCATACCTAGAATACGGCCCGCAAAATTGACCAAACAGCGCACATACTAAGTGGGAGATAATTTGAATCTAAATGCACATGTTTATTATATTCTTTTATCAGGTTCTACATACTACCTTCCAAGAACACACATTTTTAATGAATGGATTAATACAGGGAGTTAAGGTAACATATTTTCCTTTTCAAGAAAAATGGAGCTCTCTGATGTTTTCTTGTGACTATAATTGGTAAGAAGACATTGAAGTGTTGAAACTATTTTTTTCAGGGAATTTTGTCATTTCTTAGTGCACCTTTAATTGGAGCTCTCTCTGATGTGTGGGGACGGAAATCCTTTCTTCTTGTAACTGTATTCTTCACATGTGTACCTATTCCACTTCTTAGATTCAATCCATGGTAAGTTTTACTGATAATTATGTTACTGCCGTTGCTGTTATTAATCTTGACTTCACAGCTGTCACTGTTTCTCTACTCTCCAAAACAACTGTTTTAAGTTTTGGACACTTAAGCTCTGACTAAACGAGGCAACAATGTTGCAGCAGCAATCTGTGTTTGCGCATGTTTCCACAATGTTTTCCCGTTTAGCCAGCCGAGGAAACATTGTTGCGGCAACAAAAAATGTTTCTGAGGGAGTTCAGAAACATTTTTGTTGCTGCAACAATGTTTCCTTGGGTGGCTAAACGGGGAAATATCGTGGAAACATACGCAAGCTCAAATTGTTGCCGCAACATTGCTGCCTCATTTAGTCAGAGCCTTAATTGTTTTTGTCACCAGGGATGTACTCTAGCAGTGCCCAGTGGCCCCTGGCAACTTATGTTTGCCTTTGGATGACAAGAAAATCTTAGTTTTTGCCCAAGATTACTATGCTGGGCACCCTGAATGTCAAAGGTTTAGTGTTTTGGGATCCCAAAAATTATTCTTAGCACAGCCTTGGTCACCTTCACAGTGTTTCTTTGACTGTGTTTCAGGTGGTTCTTTGCCATGATTTCTGTGTCTGGAATGTTTGCTGTGACATTTTCTATAGCGTTTGCTTATGTAGCTGACTGTACAGAGGAGAGTGAACGAAGTACAGCTTATGGACTGGTATGCTTGAGCTCGATTATGATTATTTTTTAGTGTATCAGATTAACAAAGTCATGTATGTTGTACCCCTGCCTCTGAATGCCTTCTTATGCCTATTAACCACTTTTGCATCAAATTGACTTTTGTATAAATTATTGAATTTGCCACGAGACAAGTCATATTACTACTTGTAGAAGAAAGTAGACTAACAGAGGCTTTAATTAAAATTCACATACATGGTATTAAACAGCAACTCAAAGTACGTCTGCTAGTTAAAGTACATGAATTCAAGCATTACTTTTAATTTGTGTGTTCATTTTCTTACATAGGTCTCTGCTACATTTGCGGCAAGTCTCATTATCAGCCCAGCTCTGGGTGCTTATTTAGGCAAAATGTATGGTGACAGTGCAGTTGTGGCACTTGCCACATTTGTGGCTGCATCAGACCTTTTGTTTATTCTAATTGCTGTTCCTGAATCTCTTCCTGAGAGGGTGCGGCCAGCATCCTGGGGGCACCTATTTCATGGGAGCAAGCTGATCCTTTTGCTGTGAGTGTAAAATTCTAAAATGGACTTACTGTTGTATACTAAAAAATTAATTTAGAGTAACTATCAATGGCAAAATAAAAAGCACCACAGGAAAGCACATGCAGTTCAGTAGCTGTGGGACCACCTGAACTAAAGCAATAAACAGCACCATGAGAAAGTTTAATTTGTTCAATAGCTTTCATTTGAATGTCCAAGTTTAGGATTTCATCCACAGGCTTGAAAGTTACAAAATGCCTGGTACAGTTTAATAAACGACATCACAGGAAAGTACTGCTTAGTAGCTTCCACTTTGATGATCACACTTTAGGACTTGAAAGTTAGCACCACCTGGTACACAATAATAAACTTACAGCACCACAGGAAAGTACGGCTTAGTAGCTTTCATTTGAATGGTCCCACTTTAGGATTTCATCCACAGACTCAAAAGTTAGAACCACCGTGCACAGTATAATAAACAGTAGCACAGGAAAGTACTGCCCAGTAGCTTTCATTTGAATGGTCACACTTTAGGATTTCATCCACAGACTCAAAAGTTAGAACCACCTTGCACAGAATAATAAACAGCACCACAGGAAAGTACTGCTCACTAGCTTTCATTTGAATGGTCATACCATAGCATTTCATCCACAAACTCAAAACTTAAAACCTTTTACAAGTACAGCAATTAATAATATACAGCATCACAGAAATAATATTATGTACTGCTCAGTATTATATATAAAGCCAGCTTTCATTTAAATGGTCAAATAAAAGAGACCTGACAGCAATCCACCTCATGTGAAAGCCAGCCTAAGAAACGTGACGCTATACATGTACTTGTAAGAGCACATTTCTTGACTTTAAGTTAGTTTCCATGATCTAACTTAAGTTATGTCATAAAAGCTCGCTATGACCCAATATTTCTTTTTTATCCATAGTCTTTACGTAAAGTTGGCCAAGATCCAATTGTTCTTCTGATGTGCATTACAGTATTTCTGTCATATTTACCAGAGGCTGGTCAATATTCCTGCATGTTTCTTTATCTTAAACAAGTAAGTGTTGCTATGTACCTTTTGTTGCAAATTTGCTACTGCTCTCATTAAACTTGAAGCATTCCATGGCAGGGTCTCTTTGTTCATGTTCTGTGCATGTACACATCATGCAATTTCAATGCATTTATTGTTTAAATTTTTCATTGTGCTAGGTTATTCATTTTACTTCTGAAGATGTAGCAACTTTTATAGCAGTGTTAGGAGTGTTATCAGTGATATCTCAGGTATGAAACATAACACATAATTCCTACCTTTATGATGTATTATGCATGCACCAAGCTTTCTTTGGGCACTTTCACTGTACAAGGACAAAATTAATAACTTGTGTTTCTCTTCTTCTTTTTTCAGACTGTAGTTCTTACTTGTCTCAAGAAAACCATAGGACTGAAGAACTGTGTTTTAATTGGTTTAATTTTTGAAATTCTTCAGTTGTCGTGGTATGGGCTGGGAACTCAGTTTTGGTAAGCTGCAGTACTCATTTTAGACGTTTTTGAAGGTTGTCAGTCTGACAACTGCTTTGTTGCCTGTGAAATGCTGAGGCCACTTAGAAAACACAGTCTTTTGCTGTTTCAATTAAACCACAGCCATTCAACAGTGGTGTCATGGATTTATACATGTATGTTGGACTGTGGACCAGAAGGTCATACAGGTTGTACATTTATTTCTTAGCACTTCATTTTGGGTGACCTGTGATGGACTAGCATCACATCCACTGGGGTAGACATGCCTTATTCCAAGGAAACCACAGCCTGACCAACCATCTACAGCTGTAGGTTGTTCAGTTGTTGAATATTTTGAACTGTATCCTCAAAGTTCTACCATCTAAACTCTTTCCGGCAAGAGACTTTGGCCTCTAGCTAACAACAGATCTATTCAACGGGTGTGTTATGTTTCTGTCTTTTCCTTAGGATGATGTGGGCAGCAGGATCTCTAGCATCTGTGTCCATGATAACCTACCCCTCCATTAGTGCGCTTGTGTCATGCAATGCTGAGGCAGATCAGCAAGGTTTGTGATGCCCATCAACAAAAAAAACTGAAATTCCCCAAAATTGTCATCTGTTTCATACTTGATTTCACTCAACCATCAATTGAAAGCTTCTCAACACATTCACATAGATTTCTGACGCAATGTTATAACATGTTATGATCATGGAACAAAGAAACAAAATCTGATTTCCCAGTGGGAATGCATTTATGCAGACAATGAATTATCAGCATCAAAAAGTGTGAAATATGTCCAGGATTGACTGAAAATGTGAACGTTACAAAAATTACAAAAATTTGCTATGTTAGGAGTAAGTGTGAGTAAGAGAAAAATTGCAAATAGTGAAAAATAGTTCAGGTTGCGATTGTTCGTGAATTTCGTAGTTGCCTTCAATCCTGGACTTAAGTGGGGATTTAGTTTTACTTTAAATCATTAAGATAGTGGTGCAAGTTGACAAATCAAAGCATTAATGCAAAATTGGTTTCTATTTTAAACTGTAACCTGAACTTGATCGATTTCTTTGTTTATACTGTAAATTGAGCATGTCTGTTGCTCTTTGTTGTTGAATAAAGATCATCATCATTATCATCATCATCATCATCATCATCATCATCATCATCATCATCAAGGAACTTAGGTCCCAGTAGGGACTTTAAGCATCGACAACGGGGACGGCAACGGGGACGTGAGACTCTGAGGGAAAACCCAAATGTCGTATTGCGCATGTCTGGCGCGAAATATTTTGACGTTCTGCTTCGGGGCCCGACGTGAGAAAGCTTAGTTTGGCGTTGATTGAAAACGTGAGTAGCATTTCTCATATTTTAGCTCAATTTTTGCCCCCAAATTGATAATTTTAATATGGATTGATACCTTAAGATACCAAGGAATTGAATCATTGAGTTGTTGCCTGATTTTCTTCCCCAAACTATAAGCTTAAAAAATTTCATCAGTCGGCTGTTTCAAAACAAAAAGCTAGCACCGATGCCTCCGAAATTAGAAATGATTTGCGAGTCTCACACTGTTTATCGACAGTTCTCTCTAACATTACTTTTTCGCATTCGAAATAAGACATACTAGAGCTGTTACTTTACACTAAACCTGGCCGAGAAAAATAACTAGTCATCAGTGTTGCTCAAAATTAACGTCCAAAATTCTCTATCATATCGTAGTTTTCAGTTCAAATTCCTAGATGTAAAGATATGGAAATTGACATGCATGCTCGTACTGCTAAAGCGTTTCTCGCAAATCCCGGCCTTCGATGCAGAACATTTCAATTGAGTTCATGTTAATCTAGTCGCTACTTCTAGGTGGGTCGGTACATTTCACTGACCCCCAGTCCATGGACTACCATGATGGACTACCGAAAATGGACTACCTATATGGACTGCTAAATGGACTACCAAAAATGGACTACCCTTAATTACCTATCTTGAAAAAAAAATTAGTAAAGTTTGGTTGTTTTCATCGATTGATCGTGATCTCCACCATCTTGTTATCTTTTAAATGCCGCTGGTCAGTTGTTCTGCAGGCGTATTCATTCGTCTCGTGTGATGGCTGACACGCTAGATGGTCAGTAAAAATTTGAATTTATAATCGTTTGTTATAAATAGGGTAGGGAAAATCACAGATATTTTGGTTTTTAAGTGCCCCTAACACCGAAATATTTTTTTCGCTAAAATTAATCTTTGCACCTATTCAAAACACATTGCGCCTTTATTTTTTTTTTAACCAAATCTCGACTTTTTACAGGCTGTAAAAGTTACGATATCTAGCCGTCATCTGTCACACGATCAAGCTAGTAAGGAGCGTGAGTCTTTTCCCCAGTTAAAGTCACAAACTGATCATCGTGCTACGTCTTTGTAAACATGCATACATAATAGTCAACTGGGGAATAGACCCACGCCCCAGCTGACTTGGTCGTGTACCAAATGATGCATAGTTTATCGTAAGCCCCATAAAAAATTCTCAAGGCTGAAAATAAATGCTACACGTTTTTGGAATATGTACAAAGTATTATAATAGCGGGAAAAAAAATAACTATTCTTGGGGCTAGGTGCACTTTAAATAAGGTAAGGCTTTTGGGAAGCAGGCTGCACCCCCACCCAATTTTTCTGGGAGTACCCCCCCCTGGGCCTGGTCATGTGATCTATTTTTGAGTTGTATCTTCTTCTGTCACTTACCATTTTGAGCATCATGAAAGCCAGGTAAGGAATCACCTGGAAGATTATACATCAAATTTTTACTCCAGCTGCAGCCTGTCAGCCATCATGCACGACGAGTGAATGCGCCTGCAGAAAAGCTGACCAGCAGCATTTAAAAAATAACAAGATGGTGGAGATCACGATCAATCGATGAAAACAACCAAACTTTACTAATTTTTTTTTTCAAGGTAGGTAATTAAGGGTAGTCCATTTTTGGTAGTCCATTTAGCAGTCCATATAGGTAGTCCATTTCGGTAGTCCATCATGGTAGTCCATGGACTGGGGGTCAGTGAAATGTACCGACCCACTTCTAGGTAATATATTGGTGATTTTTTTATTTTAATTTTATTTTATTACATTACCTCGGCTAAAGATGTGATATCTAATCTCCGATAAACGCTTGTCGTTCTGCAGCACTGATTTGTTGACGTATTCAGTTTGTACAACAGTAAAAAATCTACATCGGTCATACCATCATTAAAATGGCTGAACGCAAAGGAATATTTCGAGAGAAGTTGGCGTCTTCGGCGGCTGCTTAACTGCTTCCAATTTCACTCCACAACCGCGTCCTCTCCCAGTATTTTCTCGGCTTTTCCGTCGCTGTTGCCGTTCCCGTCGTCGATGCTTAAAGTCCCTAGTGTTGCAGCATGCCCTGACTTGCATCCAAGGCCTTGGCGGAGGCTGGACCACCTGTCCCTGGAAAAGGCTGCATGTGCTCACAAAAACAACAGTTGTAGGGCTGTTTTCCTTACTACTGTATACTCCCTTGTAGAACGCACAAGGTTCTGCTGCTGCCTTCTCTTACTGTACAATACTGTTATTTATAGAGTTGCTGCTTTACATTTGTTAGGTGTGGTTCAAGGAATGATAACTGGAATAAGAGGCTTGTGTAATGGCATTGGACCTGCTTTTTTTGGACTGATATTTTACGTGTTTCATGTGGATTTAGAGGACGAAGATGACAAAAGTTTAAATTTTGTTGTACCAACTAACCGTACTGGCATGGAAGATCCATATGGCAAGGTACTGGCACTTTTGCAATGTCAATCAATCAATCAATCAATCAATCAATCAATCAATCAATCAATCAATCAGTCAGTCAGTCAATCAGTCAATCATTTATCTTTAGTAACAATGAATTAATAAGCAGAGCTTACTTTTACTGGTAAGTAAGTTCGTTTTGAAAGGTTAAAACCTAACAACATAGAATGAAAATTTTCGTGCGAGCCTTGATATTATAATTATCGCTATAAGTAAGGCACAGGGAAGTTTACCTATTTTTTAGTAAATTAGCTCTCAGCCTGATGGGAACAAACTAGTGGCCATCATGAAACTTTTTCCTCCGTTGGTGTTTGGCCAGATAAAATCTGCCCACCTGAAGTTCTCTCAAATGACTCAACACTTGAAAAATTGAGTTTGTAGGAGAATTTTGTGTTACATTTATTGATAAATATATTTTTGTTTTTGTTTCCACAGACTATTGTATCAGGAGCACCGTTTCTGTTCGGAGCCGGGTCTGTGATCCTCTCTCTTCTCTTGGCCTTCTTTCTACCTGACAATAACGGACACGTAAGCCTAAATGCTCGCTCACCCACGAGGTGGAACAGCGAGTTCAGTTTCCAGAGCGAGTGTGAGACAAGCGGCTCTGAGTTGCGGGATGTAAACAGTGCTTCGGACAGTGCACCTCTTCTCTCCGATACGAAGCCCCTTTAGGAATTACAGCCCTGCCTGTACTGTAACATTCTGTACGGCCCGCTATCTCCGAGAAAGAAACTTCGCCTCTGATTTTTGCAGTAAACTCATAGTTACGAAGTTTAGAGTCACAATACAGTAGTCTGCACTAACCGTCAAGTCTCAAAGCTTAACAGGAACTTAGCACTGCATTCTGCTCTTTTCTCGGAGTCTTGAAGTTTGGATTTTAGAACATGCCATTCCATGCCAACCGTGGAGTCTCAGAACTATGGCGACTTCAACATGGCATTTCACTTTAGTCTCAATGTCTTGAGAAGCTTGGGCACTGAACAGGATAGATTGCCCACGGAATTTTTAAAACTTCCTCTTGCGGAACAGTATTTTCCTCTTGATGTAGACTGTTCAGAATTGGTTACAAACTCAAGACGTTCATTGTCTTTGTGGGTTTAGAATATTTCGTAAGAATTTCCTTTGACTGGTATAAAGTTGTGACCATAAACTCTCTAAGACAAGCTCTTTTTACTTTTCTGCAAAGCTTTTTTAGGACCTTCGCACCACACCTTACTGGTACTAGAGTATTCTGTGTTACCCACACTTAACCAAGGCAATGTAGGTAAACTATGTTTAGGTACTTGCTGCTCAACAAAGTGAAAGAGGAGAAGCCACTTTTACACCCATACTAAACACCACTACAGAATATTACAGTTCAGTACAGCTAAGTAGCTTTCATCTGAATGATCTCTAGAAGGATGTCTTCCTAAAATCAAAAGTAAGAACCACCTTGTAAAGCATAATAAACAGCACCACAGGAAAGTACTGCTCAGTAGCTTTCATTTGAATGGTTGCACTTTAGGATTTCATTCACAGACTCAAAAGTTCGAACCACCTTGAACAGCATAATAAACAGCACCACAGGAAAGTACTGCTCAGTAGCTTTCATTTGAATGGTCACACTTTAGGATTTCATCCGCAGTCTCAAAAGTTTGAACCACCTTGTACAGCATAATAAACAGCATCACAGGAAAGTACTGCTCTGTAGCTTTCAATGAAATTGGCCTACTTTATCTAGTAAAATTTTCCGTCTATGGTATTAGGAAGTTGCTGAAAGAAGTAAAGATTCGCGAGTATTTTTTTTATTAACAAATACTCGCCAATCAAAAGGAAACTATATGGCGATGTTTGCCGCAAAAGGAGGCATAGGAAAAAGCACTCAGATCACCTGACAACAGTCATTTGACGCTAAAGGCGAAAATACTCTTGTACATAAGAAAATTTGTCTAATATAATTACGCCGAGAGATTATTTATTCTAAAGCTAATTGATTTTATCGTTTCTTTGGACTCTTCCAGTGAATAATAAATATTTTTTGAAATGGCAAACTGTTGTTTACGTTCTTTCTGTCTTTTATTCCTTCTGTCTCCCTTCTGTTAGAGGTAACCGTAGTAATTTTCTGTGATATTTTCAGGCTTTATCTCTTTTAACGCGAGTTTTGTGTCCACCTTTTTTTTTTTCAGAGCATCAAGGCTTCGTTTGGGTTCGATTTCAAACAATATTGGAGCAACACTTTCAACTCTGTCATTTTTAAAATACTAAAAAAAAACAAGGCACGCACTTGCAGAAAATAACGGTTCAAATTTTATGTTAGGTCAAAATAGTCAGACTAGCCTACGAAGAGGACTTAACCTGGAAGGAGAACTGTCTCGCCACCCCTCCCCCTCTCAGTCTGGCTGGCTACTTAAATCAGTCTGGGATAACCAACGGTTTGTTTCCAATGGATTTTGGGCTGCATGCCACCTACTACACCTCACGCTCCATTCCAATGCAAAACTGAAAATTCCAACAGTGAAGTGATGGGTGTGCGAGAGCGAGGGATGAGATCAGAATTTTGAATTCCCTGCTAGCAAAATTCAGCGTGAATACAAGGAAAAGAGGCCTCTGCTAGCAGGGAAAATTTTGAATTGTTTCAGTGCGAAAACGAGTAATCCTGTTCCAGACCTCTATCTATGACCTGTAACTTCTTTTGGCAGGGTTAGCGGTATTGTTCGTGTCGTATCATCTATTGTTTCGTTCTCGTATCACAGACCGCGTCTGGAAAGCTACAGACTCTCTCGAGAAAACGGGCAAATCTGTCAATGAAAGTTCCTATTTGGGCCCAGTGAAAAAGGGGATGACCTATCTTCGCGTGACTCGAAGCCATTGGGCACCATTTGCTCAGGCACCTGGCCTGCACACAAAAAAGATGGCGGCCAAGTGTGACAGAAGTTTGAGTGGCGTTTGATTCACATCTCTTGGAGATCTGTAGCAATTGCACACCTTAGGTAGACGGCTTGCGATGGTCTGATCATTCAAGACTTCAATCGTGTGATGATCAAAAGGATTAAACGCGATATTGACAAAAACAACACTTGTCAATCCTAGCTAATATTGCTTTCCGACTACGTGTCAGAATTGTTCAAATTATGTATCATTCTTTGTTCCGTGGGATTTCTTGTTTACGTGAAATATCGACAAGACTAGTAGCATCTCATCTCTTTGAAGGTGTTGGAGCAAGAGCGATATCTAGCAGAGTTAATTTCAAAGTTATTGATGGTTCGATCGATAAAAACAGCCCAGAGTTTCTTTCAAGGATCCCAGAACGATCCGAGCTGTTGAAATCTTTTGAACAAGTTACAAACGTAGCCCTGCAAGGAGGCGGCGAGAAAGCCATCGAGAGGCACACAAAGCGGAACAAGAAGCTCCTGGTCAGAGAAAGACTGAGTAAACTCCTGGATGGTGGAACAGAATTCCTAGAACTTTCGCAGTTTGCTGGACTTAATCTCGAATACGGTGATGTTCCATGTGCGGGGGTTGTATCAGGTGTGGGGCAGATCGCTGGCCAACTATGCGTCATTATTGCGAATGATGCAACGGTTAAAGGAGGCACCATTTACCCCATTACTGTAAAGAAGCAACTGAGGGCACAGGAGGTTGCTGAAGTGAATAAACTTCCTTGTATCTATCTTATCGATTCAGGAGGAGCATTTCTGCCTCTACAGGTATACCGAAAATGGCCTGTTGAGCTGCCATTTTTATTAAAACTCGGAGAAGCAATTGATCCAGACTATGAGCAAGCATGCACGCTTGACTTAAGCAGTGATAACTCGCAGCATTGATGCTTGTGACCATGAGTCAAACAAAAATGCATGCCAGCTCACAGGCTAAGCATGACCATTCAGGTGAATGTAGTCTTCTAACATGACACTGACTGACAGTTCAGCAATCTGAACTAAAGTCATTGTTATTTTTTTATTTAACCCTTTAGTCCCTAAGAGTGACTTATAGATTTTACTCTGTCGAATATCAGATGATTTTATGCGTCAAAGGAATCTGACCCCTTAGGGGTTGAAGGGTTAAGTCCCTCCTCAGTCATATATGATTGTATGCACGTCAGATTTTGTAACAAATTGTAAGGGGTAGGGTAGTCTCCTTCACAACCGTCATTGGGGTCGTCACGTAACGCTCCTCCCCACTAACAGCTGCTCACTCAAGCTCTGTATTTCTTTCCCTCTGTTACCGAGAACCAGTAAAATGCATATAATTGTCGGCAGCTGTGCCAATCAAATTTCTCGTTATACCACCAAAAACACAACAAGACGAGGATTGGGATCAGGTTTCTAGAAAATGGAAGCTTGCTCCTGATTGGTCAGTTTGAGGGAAAGGAATGCAAAGCTCGAGTGAGCAGCTGTTAGTTGGGAGGAGCATTGTGTGACGACCCAAATAATAATAATAATAATAATAATAATAATAATAATAATACTTATTATTTAATATATAGCGCACCCTCCAAAATTGTCCAAATGCGCTTTACAAACAAGTATATATATATATATATACAAATCAAAAAAGAAAATAAAAATCGGAACCATTAATATGCTAATTTAAAAAGATGTCATAAGTTTCTGCTTAAAGATTGCGATACTAGGACTACACTTAAGCATACCTTGACAAGAGGACGCGTAAAATCGTTTGATATTCGACAGAGTAAAATCTATAATAACGGCTGTGATAGGGGACTAGGGGTAGGGTGGACTTACACAGGAGCTAGAAAGTGTGGAGGGGTGGAGAGGAAGAGGAAATGCAGGGTGGGGGGAGGGGCAATGTGGAGTAAACTTTCTTACCTAAGGAAAGAGTGGGACAATGTAACAGAAGCTAGACCTCCAACCATCAATTCCTGATGTGATATGAAACGTCATAAAATAATGCCTTTTCTCTCTATTAATGCTCCCCTTCAAATTCTCATAAACAGGCTGATCTGTTCCCAGAAACTGGAGGCCGAGTGTTTTATAATGAGGCTGTGATGTCAATGAAGGGGATTCCTACTGTAAGTTAGATGTTTTTGTGTTGTTTATAATTTTAAGGTAATGTAAATATATACTTGTAAAGGACAAAATGGTCATCATAGAATTTTAGGTGCAAAAGCATGTTGTGAGAAACATGCCCTTGTTGTCTGTGTACATCATTTAGATGCTAATTTATGGAGCTAAGTTCTGTTGGTTCTGTTACTGGCAAAGGGGGTGGATAGGTTGGGACTATGTTCAATACCTCATTCTATGTGTATATATTTCAGTATTATCTTTTCTATTTATGTCTATGAACAGATTTGCATTGTCTGTGGATCCTGTACTGCTGGTGCTGCTTATGTTCCCACCATGGCTGATGAAGCTGTTATTGTGGATAAGATTGGAACAATTTTTCTTGGTGGTCCTCCACTTGTTAAGGTACGTTTTTTTCAACAGTAGAGAAGACTCGTATGTCAGACCCTTTCTTGATAGTGAGGAACTTAGTAAACCTCAAGGTTGATGGGAATAAGCACACAAAAAATGGAAGGTTCAAAAGGTGATTTCCAGTCCCTACTACGCAGTCTCAGCATCCCAATGTTTGTGAGTCTCACTCGTTGGAATTTGAATCGATGTTTTTCATTACTAACCACTTACCTTAAATAGTTGAGGCATTTTAAATTCTTTTCCCAACTGTTTCTTTGATTTTTACAGCTACGAAGTTGTTTTCTTTGTGATATCAGAAAGACCGAAGCATAAAGCTTTGCATCAGCAATGGCAGTTGACATGAAACTTGAATTTACTTCATGTAAGTGATTGCAAAACATTACATTGTGATGTCTTACATGAATCAAAACAAAAAACGTAAACAAACTCTTGAGACTGTGCAGTGCGGACTGGAAATCACCTTAAATGACGAAAATAATGACTTTAAACATGTGTTTGAAATTTCGGTGTCTGTAGAAAAAA
Organism: Pachyseris speciosa; assembly: GCA_016490735.1. Taxonomy (NCBI): domain Eukaryota; kingdom Metazoa; phylum Cnidaria; class Anthozoa; order Scleractinia; family Pachyseridae; genus Pachyseris; species Pachyseris speciosa. The sequence goes on along the minus strand of JAEMWC010000219.1, from coordinate 444,161 downwards.
CAATTGAAAGGACCAGTGGGAAAGAGTCAGGAAGAATTCAAAACTTTCGTAGCTTGAGCACAATTTCCACCAACTCATGTGCAGTCCACAAACACAAGTTCGACCACATTGTTGGTGGATCAAATAGTGTGAATAGGTCTCGTAATGAGCAAGACAGTTCTCTGCCCCACTTATCCTTACGCCTATAATATAACCTTTACTTGCCCCTCCCCCTTTTCTGTTGCTGTGGTGTTTGTAATGTAGATCTGATCTTTCATAGGCTGCTACGGGGGAGGTCGTGACTGCTGAACAACTTGGCGGTGCAATGATGCATTCAAGGTTGGTACCTATGGCATACTTTCACCTTTATTACAGTACGACTTTTTCACTTTTGTTCTGTCATCGACACATATGAATCTAAAATCGTGAAAATGGTGTGAACCCGAGGAGTCATATCATAACTAAGTGAAGTACGATCATGTGAGTGCAGTCCTGAAAAGGACTGTTTGTGATGACATTGACTGACATTTCAACAACCTGAATGGAAGTCATCATCGATCAGAGCCAAGTGATTTGTGTAACATCAGTGGGTGGTATAAATACTCTGTTCATTGATCTGATTGGGCATCTGTCAGCTATGGAACAAATCCAGATACGGAGCAAATCTGCCAGTCTCCCATATGGTTCTGACTAGTATCTCATCAGAGGAGGGGATGGTACTTAATATTCCTAGTCACTTCATGCTGGGTATTCTGTGATGGACTAGCATCCCATCCAGTGGGGAGTAGTAATACTCCTCGTCACTTCATGCTGGGTATCCTGTGATGAACTAGCATCCCATCCAGGGGATTACCGATAGTAGCAGCACTCTATAGTCAATTCATACTTGGTATCCCATCCAGGGGAATGTAAGACCACCAGTCATTTCATGCTGAGTATTCTGTCATGGAGTTTAGCTTCCCATCCAGTGGGAAGTAACCTTAAGTTATCTTGGGTATCCTGTTGTGGACAGGCATCCCACCCAGAGGCCAGAGGGTTTTCAACTTCATATGGGCTTGGGTCATGTGGGCTACCTGTCGCTATTCCGCAGGTATTTGGCTTGAAGGCAATATACAGCTGTACACTGTATGAGTATTTACCATGTGATCACACATTCACAAGATCATAACAGTCAAGAGGAAGTTCATTTCATAATCTGATTTTGGAACAATTATCTCTTTACTTTTAGTGTCAGTGGGTGTACAGATCATTTTGAAGAGGATGAAGAAAGTGCGCTCGAGACAACTAGAAATATTGTTGCTACACTGAATAGAGACCATCAACATGCTCTCCAACCAGGTGTGAAAACAGGCATAATTTAGTACACCATATTAATTATTCAGTGCCTTCATTGGAGGGTTTGAGGGTTATTTAGTGACGAAGAAATTGGTTTTGGTATAATGGCTGAACACCACATAGTTTTAGAGTGCTTTCAGTTGTTCTGACTGCCTTTCCTTCTTTTAGTCAGTCAGGTTGTTAGTCAGCAACTCAGTGTTATCACTTAGTTATCTAGCGAGTGGGTTGGTCAGCCAGCCAGCCAGGCATTCAGTCAGTTGGGTCAGTCAGCCAGCCAGCCAGCCAGGCATTCAGTCAGTTGGGTCAGTCAGCCAGCCAGCCAGCCAGGCATTCAGTCAGTTGGGTCAGTCAGCCAGCCAGCCAGGCATTCAGTCAGTCAGTCAGTCAGTCAGCCAGCCAGCCAGCCAGCCAGCCATTCAGTCAGTCAGTCAGTCAGTCAGTCAGTTGGGTCAGTCAGTCAGTCAGTTGGTCACCGTCTTTTGAAGGAAGGTCAAAGTATAACATTTTCGGTTTGGTTGATTGGATTTCAGTGGTAATATAATTGAATATTCTCACTAAGGAACTTTTATATTAATTGAAATTCACTGTGGACGTCGTTTTCTGCTCTCTGAATATATTGATGTTGCTGTATTTTCCCATTCTTACCATAAAGAAATCTTGCAACAAGAGTAATCTAAACTTATGTGAAGTACATGTAGCTCTTTCACACACTCAGGTTAGTCAGGTCAGTCATTCCAACATCTCTGACTGTTTGTCCATGTTTTCAGTTGGTTGTCAGTCTAACTGTCAGACAGTAAACAAGCAAGTCCCTCTATCAGTTGATCAGCCAGATACATGTTGTTTCTCCCTCTGACTAGCTACACTACATGGATACTGAATTTTTTTACAGATGTACAAGATCCCTTGTATAATATTGAAGATCTTTTGACCCTTGCACTTTATGACAGTTTGCAGTTTCCAGTTTACCAGGTAATTTCATTCAGAGTTAACGGAATACAGCTTCATTGCCAATTAGGGAACAAGGAGGTTTTATGTGCTACAATGCACTGCATCTTAAACCATCTTTTGCCTAATTTTGCCAAGAATGTTGAAAAAGATGAAAACAATAATGATTATAAAATTAATGGTCAAGCCTCAGTTGTGAAAAGGCAAAGGTGCTCACTTCCACCATAAATAATTGGAACTTTTAAAAATATGCCCCCAAAAAATTATTCAAGACATTTAAGAAAACAGGAACCAACTTTACTCCTAATAAATGTGCTGAAATATTTATATTTCTTGTTCCTTTTATTATAGATAATAGCTAGACTGGTAGATGGGAGTCAGTTTCAGGAATTCAAAACTAAATTTGGCTCAACACTCATAACAGGATTTGCTCGCATCTTTGGGTAAATTTATACACATCTATTAACTTTGATTTTTACAAACTTGGAGGTTCATTAGCCCATTTTCAAGGTGGAAGGTTTAATATTCTTCATATGTTTTATTTATGTTTTGATCTAGATATTTGGTGGGAATTGTGGCTAACAATGGTTTATTGACGTCAGCAGCGTCTTTCAAGGTAACTCAATCTATGTATATAAGTGGGAGGGAGGTTGTGGGGTGGGGTGGGATGGTCGGATATGAACACCCTGCCTCCCATATCATTTACTCCCCCTCTCCCCCTCCTCCACAATTTCCGCTTCCAAGGGTTTTACAATAAATTATTATAACAATTTTTTTCTCTTGCAGCTTACAGCTTGCAATTCAAGTTTCATATAATAATCGCCGTCATCTTCAGTTTGTTTAGCTCTTATGTCATGGTGTTAATTCACAGCATTTAGCTTAGGACACTTGAACCGTCTCGCCATTTTTCCTCAATAAACGCCGCTTAATAACACCTACTTTACACCTACGTTTTTGTTTATGTAACTGTTAACTTGTAACGTCTTTTGCCACAGGGTCAGTCTCAAACAAACCCTGAAGAAGAAAGGCCATGCCTTTCGAAATATTGGAAAATATATTTCCCTGACCGTAAATTCAGCCTTGTTTTCTTAGGTTATTTGCATATTGGTTAGCCGATGTTTTCATTTTGGCATACTTGACCTGTTGTCGTTTTTAAGCGAGAACGTATCAAAAAGCCAAAGTCAATGCTTTTTTTACTTACAGCCAAATCCGTTGTATTGCGCTGCGCGTTTTCCGAATTTTTTTTGGGAGGGGTTTCTGTTCCGCCAATCATCGGAGTAGGGGCGGAGGGTTATGCAAATCGCAACACAACGCTTTCTGGTTGGGCTATTTGCATAACCTGCCCCCAATCAGATGATTGGCGGAAGTAAAAAGTACACTCGATCAATTCGCTTTCACTTTTAAAGTGCAATTGTTAAACGCTGAAATGCATGTTTGATGCACTGTATATTGCTGCATAGGGCGCACATTTTGTGGAGTTATGTTGTCAACGGAACATCCCTCTAGTGTTCCTACAAAACACTGTTCCCCAGTCCCTGGACGGTTTATCAGTGGAGGAACGCGCCTGTCTGATAAAAGATCAAGCCAAGATGATGTCAGTGGTAGCCTGCGCTCAGGTATGGAATCTGTAGTGCAGAGGTGATACTAAAAGAATGGACCAACAGAGGAGAAAATTGTGATGCCATGAAAAAAACAGGTTGAAGATTCTTCCAATTGCCAGGGTTATTTAAGTGAGCTTTTTCAAACAGTCAGCTATTTTCTAAGTTTGTCGCTAGTTTGCCCCTGGATGGGAAGCTCGTCTCACGGGAGTATACCCAGCATGAAGTGAAACTGGCGTGTTACTACTCTCTTAAATCACAGTTTATCACAGGACACCCAACTAGAAGCAACTAGTAGCATTACTACCCCCAGTGTAAGTGATACTATTCTATCACAGTATACCCACAATGAAGCAACTTGGGATGTGACTACCTTCCCCAGAGTGGGATTCTAGCTCATCACAGGATAACCAGCATGAAATTACAAGGATAAATTTCTCCAGTGCCCCAGCACACCCCACATCATCACCCCTTAGAAGGATCCAGTTTAAAATCAGTTTGGTTGACACCTGTTTTTTGGTAGGTTCCAAAGATTACCGTTATCATGAAGGGCAGCTATGGGCCGAGCAGTTTTGCAATGGTAAGCCAGCACCTCTGTATTTTTATATCAGTTCGCTCGCAATTTCTATGTGCTTGGCAGCAGTTGCGCGGTTTCTCGCGCTTAGAACTTGTGTTTTGCGCTTGGTATACTATAAGAATAGAGAGAAACTTGGTTTTGTTGCGTGTTTTTCCGCGCTAGACAGCGAGACAACAGTTGCACGTCTTCCCGTGATTGGCACCTTTTACTGTTTGTTTGTGGTCTCTTGTTTTGAAACTGGTTGCATGCCTCTGCGCTTCCCGCACCGATTGCTTGTTTTCTGCCTTTGGCATCAGTTGCTCGATTCCCTACTTTTAGTTTCATTCGCGTGTTTCATCAGGCTTGCAATGTGAACCAGGTGCATGTTCCCTCGGCACTGGTTGTTTGCGTGCTTGGTACCATATAGATAGATAGATAGATAGTTTATTTATAACCGATTTCCCAACTTCTTCAAGTATTGCATAAAATCGGGCAGATGCTAGACAACAGAGAGCAATGTGATGCTGTATATCTGGACTTTGCGAAGGCTTTCGACAAAGTCGACCACCACTACTTGTCAGACCGCTATCAAAGGGTGACCGTCCTGGGTGAGTCATTTAGGGGTGCCACAAGGATCCACCCTGGGGCCCCTTCTGTTTCTTGTGTTTGTAAACGATCTGCCTAATGAAGCCACTTCGTCATCAGTGGCCCTGTTTGCAGACGACACGAAATGCTATCGTGAAATCAGGTCTCCCGATGACTGCGCATCGCTGCAATGCGACCTTGATCACATCTGCAATTGGTGTAGTAAATGGCGCATGGTTTTAAACAAATCCAAATGTGGGGTCATGTCAATCACGAGGAACAAGAACATTGGAAGCTTCACGTACAGTCTGTACCAGCTTCAGGACGTTGACGTCAAGGTTACCGAGTCTCAGAAAGACCTTTGGGTATTTGTCACCACAACCCTGAAATGGAACCAGCACCTGCAATCTGTTACTGCCAAGGCAAACAAAATGCTCGGTTTCATAAGACGTAGCACCTTTGACATCCAAGGCCTATCGGTTCGTCGGTCTCTCTATTTGGCCTTAGTGCGAAGTCCTCTAGCCTACTGTTCCCAAGTTTGGAGCCCCCAGACATTTACTCTATTGTACAGCTTGGAAAGAATACAGCGCCGGGCCACCAAACTAATCTTGTCCCTACCCTTTAGGACAGAGATCAGCTATAAGACCAGGCTACTTAGACTAGGACTTCTGCCCCTGTGTTACTGGCACGAATACTTGGACCTTGTATAGCTTTTCAAATCCATTGCAAGCGATTCATACATCTCTGTAAATATTCCTATGAAAACCACGCGTCGCACAGATCCGTCAAAAGGCTTAATTTTAAATATTCCGAGATCCAAAACCGTCTCTTTTCAGAAGAGTTATTATTGTAGAGCTCCGCGTGTATGGAATATTTTACCATCGCATCTCAGAAACTGTAGCATTCCCATAAGCCATTTCAAGAAGGAACTTTATTCCTATTACATGAATTTGACCAGTCTCTATTTCGATATCGATCGGCCTCAAACGTTTAAATCTGTATGTGTCAAGTGCCATGCCTGTCGGCCTATTCCATCGCTTGCTCTTTCAACTTGCCGTTGTTAGCTTTTTTTCTTTGTTTATATATTGTTGTAATTTTAATTAGTTAAGTTAACGGGGATCTTTTGTTGGAGCTGTCGCTCTGTAAGATTTACCCGGCCAAATGGCGAAGCCTATAAATAAATAAAATAAATAAATAAAGTTGAATTATACGACTATTATATATTTTATATTGAATGTTGATAATTATATTAAAAAGACTACCAGTAATTTAAAACAAGTTGTATAAATATATGTATATGAAAACAGGAAATAAAGACACTATATATACGTACTAAAAAAGTATATCGAGGAGATTTAAAACTCTATTAAAATCGTTCAAGCCTTAAGGGCATTAAAAGTAATAGGTCTGTTCGTCTTGAAAACCAGTCGCATGCTTTCCTGTGCTTTTGCTACTTTGCATGGGTAATGAGATGCACTTTGATTTATTTTGCGATAACGAATGCTTGTTGTTTTCAGTGTGGACGCTCCTTTGACCCTCGCTTCCTTTTCACGTGGCCCACTGCCCATGTTGCCATGGATACAGTCAACCACATGGCAGACACGTGCTACAACGAGGTACCTATTATAACATACGGTAGTGTACCCTAGTCTTCTTTTTTCTACCAAATTCCTTTCCCAGTTTCTTCAGTCTGAGGAATGGACAAACTTTAGAGACCTGCTTCGTTGTCGGATGATATTATCATATGTGATGGATTGGCCATTTCGGAGTTGCGCAGGGAACTGGGGCCCCATCCCCCAAAACCATATAAACTCTTGAAAATATTTGTCAGTTTTGTGACAACTGTAAAATCTCGTCATGCACCTACTGTTTGGAAATAACTGAGGTGAAAATTTAAGAGTTTATATGGTTTTTGGAGACGCAGCCCTAAAATTAGAGACGTTGGTATGGATTTTGAACTATATTTTTAAGTCCTTAACTTGGTCTCTGTTCAACCTAAAAGCATCAATCTCGATGTTATCTTTCATGTGATGGGGTCAATTTATCGATTGGTTAAAATTTGAAACTCGCCCCAGTTCCCTGCCCAACTCCGAAATGGCCAATACAATTCTCGTTTTGTTTTATTTCTTGCATGTAATCTTCTTTAGAATGAAATCGAAGATGACGAGGAGAAACGAAAAGCATTGAAGGACAAGTTGCTGAATAAGTAAGGGATTACAATCAAGGCTGCAGGAGCGTTCTGTTCAATGTGGGAATTATTTTAAGTAACATAGTTTATGCGATTCCTGCACAGGGGAGCAGGGTTGGCGTAGTGGTGAGAGCGCTCGCCTTCCACCAATGTGGCCCGGATTCGATTCCCGGACTCGGCGTCATAAGTGGGCTCAGTTTGTTGGTTCTCTACTCTGCTCCGAGAGGTTTTTCTCCGGGTAATCCGGTTTTCCCCTCTCCCCAAAAACCAACATTTGATTTGATTTAGTCTCCCCAATTTGTAGAGCATCTGTGCTTGGCTAAATAGATTTGAGACTTAAATTAAGTGAATCCAGTTTGTTTGTGACGTAACTGCTACTATGCTTGGTCACTGGTAAAGTTGGATCGATACCTGCTTTATAGATCGATCCGTTACGAGAACAATAGTTACCGGCAATTTTTCGATTTCGATTTCTTCTGAAGTCGTCCTCTTAGATTCCTTTAAGACGTCCTTTCAGAGTGTGTATGGTACGGAGAAGGAATCTCCCAGTCACTTGCGCAGTATCGAATGGTATCGGGATGACCGACTTTTTTACGAGTATCGATATTTTTCTGGGAAACTCAGATATCGAGTATTGGGTACCGATACCACCCAATCCTTTGTTTAAGTGTGTCCTCTTAAAGGTGATTCGACGTCTTTTTAACTCGTCGTGATTTCCTTGGCTCATAAGGTTTGAGAGGGAATCAAACGCTTACTATGGAACAGCTCGGCTATGGGATGACGGCGTTATTCTGCCTCAAGACACCAGAAAGGTATGGAAACAATGAACCCTTCTTTTTATACTAAAGCCGCGACCAAACGGGAAGTGTTTGGTGACCAAACATTTTACCGTTTGGCCACCTTGTTTGATCGTGTTTGATAACCGTTCGGCCAGGACTTTAAACATCAACATATTTGGACACAAAACAATGTTTGATGATGTTCGTTCCTGACCGGCAAACATTTCCCGTTTAGCCAAGGCTTAAGCCTTAAATAGAGCCTGAAGTGTGATCATTGATGATTCACGTTAAAGTTACTGAGAAGTACTTTTCCGTGTTGCTTTTTATTATGCTGACTTTTGTTTTGGTAAGTGAAATTTGAAGGATTCCGGACCATTCAGGTGAAAGTTATTTGAGCAGTACGTTCCTGAGATGCTATTTATGTTTCTTCAAAAATTCGTTAGATTTGCCCATAATCGCAGGTCATAACGTGAGACTCGTTTCCAGAACCTTATTGTTTTTCGACTCACAATCAACACTTAGGCCAGTTATTTAAACGAAGCCTAACGTGGGCCTTCAAATCTTCTTATAAGTGATTTATTTTAAGTAGATAAATCGTTTTCTAGTCTGGGATACAAGCCTTTTTGTTACCGTCAGCAGCAGAAATGTTTAAATATGATTGTTGGTAAAATTGAAAATGATTTAGAACGCGGTTGTGTTAAACATCGTCTAAACTATGTTTTAATAACCGACCCTTAACTTTCGCAGGTCTTGTGTCTGAGCTTACGAGCAAGTCTCTCTTCATTCTCCCGTGAAGAAGGCAACAACTTTGGTGTTTTCAGAATGTGAGACCGCTGGCCTGGTTTCTGTTTTCCATTTCAACTCAAGAAAACGTGAACACTACATACGCGATTTACCGTAAAAGCTCTATTAAGCCCCCGGGGGGCTTATTTAATTTCAGGTCTCATTATCGGGGGCTTATTAGAGAGGGGGGGCTTATTTCAAATCTTTAACACCCTGTTTTCGTCCTACAACAGTTTTGGTACAAAACTCAAATAACTACAGTGAAATTTTATTATCTAATAACGAGCAGTTAACAATATTACGTGTTTGAGTGTATATTTGCTTAAAAACAAACCAATTGGGCCACATCAAGGTGATTACGCAAGAGGAAATATGGGGGACTAATTACAAAATTTCATGTCCCAAAAGGGGGAGGGGGCTTGTTAGAGAGGGGGATTATTAAAGACGGGGGGCTTAATAGAGCTTTTACGGTATGTAATGCAGTCCACGCCGTGTTCAGTGTCAAAGCACTCTTGCCTTGCAGCTTAATTCACTAATTCTTGTGATCAGACCAATTAAATGATTCGCTTGTATTTATTAAAATAATTCGCTTGTATTTATTGCAAGAAAAAGTGATTGTCTAAAACACATCACCTTTCGTTTGCTTTTGTAGCCTTTCTTATACCCAGATGAAGTTAATTCATTTCGAGTAGAATATTTCTTGATGCTGAATAAAATGAACATATAAACGACAGTGAATGACAAGGTCCATCTCCGCAAAGTCATATTTAAGGACGTTGTAACGATGTATATGGAAACATATTAGAAATCATTTGTAACATCCCGTTGGATAAGTGGGCCTCCTTTACATGGAGGTAGGAATATCCTAGCACTAGGAAGATGCTAGAAGGCGAACCAACTTTTCGTTTGGTTTACATGCAGAAATTTCGGTCGGAAATTTCGACGAAATTGTCTTCCTTTAGCCGCTGATCGCCCGGCCGCTGCCATGCTTGTTTGGTTTGTTGTTTTTGTCCCTGGTACTAGGATCTTCCTAGCGAAACTAGTTTACATGGTGCTAGGATCTTCCTACCTCTCAGGTAGGATGATCCTAGCACTAGGATGATTCTAGCGCTAGGGCCAAGTACAACCCTTTGCATGTAAACTGAATGCAGAAAACATATGGCACTAGGATGATCCGCCTCCCAGGGGGGGTACTCGGGATTTCAAGTGACGGGGATGATCGAATGGAGCCAAAAGTCAAGACCCAAAAAAATCCCTAGGGCTTCCAGCAAAACCCAACAAATTCCCTGGACCAAAAATAAACCCCAAAAAACTACGCCAGGGCACTACCGATTCTTTTTAATACCTCCAAAAAATCCCTACTCATAGCCCAAAAAAAAAATCCCGGAATCGAAAATTTCCCGTACCCAAATTTCCCGTACCCAAAAAAAAATCCCGGAATCGAAAATTTCAAACCCAAAAAAATCCTTCGATTATCCCCGTCACTTGAAATCCCGAGTACCCTCCCCCCCCCCCCTGGGATCCGCCTTCTAGGATCTTCCTACCACCATGTAAAGGAGGCCTAAATAAAGAAAAAGTGTAGCTGTGTAACCGGCCACGTTGATTCTTAAGAGCTGACTCCCATCTTTTTGACAAATGTGGACAAAAATGTTTTGATTGTTGTAAACGTTTTTGCTGACTAATTAATTAAGAGTAGCACGTGGCACGCGCTGCACGAGATTTAATGCGTGAGCTACTAATTTCCCTGCTAATTAATTTTTGGCATTTTAAAGCCCCATTTACACGAGCAATTTTTCCTTGACAAGTTTACTTGTCAATTTTTATTGCTCGTGGGGATGATCAACAAGTTTTCCTTTACAATTTCCATTGACAAGGTTTCCTTGTTCATGTAGACGATCAGCAAGTTTCCCTTGACAAGTTTCGGTTATGCCCGCAACAATAATATCCTTGTCACATTTTCCTTTTCCTAACGGAGGAAAATGCGTAAAATTTGCTTTGTTTGTTGTCGTTGTTTTTCAAATCCTTGTGCACGTCTCCAAGGAACTGCCTTGCCGCAATTAATTGCGATCAACAAAAAAATTGGACAGCAAACTTTATGCACGTGCAAAAAAGCCAAAATAGCCTGTATATTTATTGCAATTTTTCTGCAAAAACAAACAATCAAAGAGGAAACCGAATAAATTCACCCGAATTCAACTAAAAATTACTGTGTTTTCTTTGCCCTAAAGGCATTTGTAAAATTTTGGCACGTTGAGGAATAGTCATTTAATCAACATAGCTTTTATAGGAGCCATAAATACAAAATCTACCGAGCGGCCAAACCGTTTTCGAAAGACTGTAGGGAAACAACTCCTTCACTAACGTAAGTATTTGTTACAAGAAGGTCAAGAACGTAGAGTAAAGCATCAAGAGTTGCAAAGAGCCTGTAACTTTGTTTGATCCCAGTACATTACTTTCTTAACTACTGTTCGCTCACATCTGGTACGAACCCTGTGAAATTAATAATATGCAAATCGACCAGAGCTCCAAATCTTGCTTTCGCTTGACCGAAGTAAAAAATGCCCTCTGTTTCAATTTGAATTCTCCTTTCTTCTTGGTCACAATTGCCATGCTCTCGCCTTTTGCACCGTTCAGTTTTATGAAAGCACATGTGAGCTGGCGACGATTGAGCGTGCACAAGTATTCAACATGACAGGCAAAGTTTTAGCTCTTGTCAACACTTCTCCACCTCTCTCGCGCAAAAGACCCAAACATGACATTAAAATCAGCAGAGTTCATTCTTACCTTGATTCTGCAGCTTTTGTTCACTTGCAAAGCCACCATATAAATGTTTTATAGGGAAAGTTGTTCTCTTCGGTCAACAAAGAAATCTCTCTTGAGCGACCACGACGGTAAAGTCCGGCAACGCGATTGGCGTTCAATCAAATTCATTGCCATCTGCTCGCGTTCTCAAAAAAACCTTCATTTGGTCATTTTACGTTACTGCTTGTAAAGGACGCAAAATGTTAACGCACGTGCAGAGGGATCTGTTCCTGTTAGGTGTCATCGTCGTCGCCTTCGCTCTCTTTCAAGTCCGCCACGACGCTTAAAGTAAACCTTGATAAGTTGTGCTTCATAAGAAAGCAAATGCAATACTTCAGAGTATTTCTCTTTTAAATTTTATTTTTTTATATTCCTCTGCAACAGGGGCCCATCACTAGGAGCGACAATTGCTCTTTATCATTGACTTGTCACGGCGTTTTCACAGACCAATTTATTTTCAGATTGAATTTCCCGCAAATATCAGACTCCCGCAGGAGCCCCGACGACCAATCACAAGTCGCTGTACGTGCCACAAGTATATGCACGTGCAAAGCTTTTGTTTTTGCTCATTAAAACGATTATTTTGTGGCACTCTCGTTGCCGTTGCCCTTTTCCGCGGGAAAAGATAGTCTAAAAATAGATCGGTCCGTAAAAAAATGCGTGACAAAGGCTTAGTGTGGGAGTTGTACGCTCCTAGTGATGGGGTCCTGTCTGCAATAAATTCCACTTCAATTATTTCGCCGCTCGCGCCCGAAACCAGACTGCGTGATAGATGAGAACACCGTTAAATCCCTATTACAAGGTCCTCCCCTCCACACAGCCTCATTATTCAAACCCCCATTGCGCTCATCATAACCCCCCTGTTCACCCGACTTTTAAGACCCCGCCTACCACTTCAGATTCATCAATGAGTTTATTTACACTCGTCATTTGTGTAAAATAATAAATAGTTGCTCTACTCACAAGTGACTAAACATCAAAATATAGAAAATGGTTAAATAGTTAACAAAAATTCTACCAGAGAGTGCTAATAAATATTCGAAAACACTGGAAAATACTTTAGCAAGGACCACCGTTGCAAAATAGAAGAGCCGGATCCTGTAATAGATCTAACCAGCTATAAAATTGTAAACTAGAAAACGGTAAAAAACAAGCAAGGCTGGTTACACGGCTAGGAATATATATTTAAACCAATATTTAGGGAGGCACAGCCTTCCTTCATCAGGGTGTTACATATTATATTATAATAAATATTCGTACGTGTCCATCGGAACGAACGAAGAATCCGAAGTGACCCCGACTCTTATCGACCAGACCAAACTACGGACACTACCTTCGGAAGGTTACATATCAACACCTTTACAAAAAATTGCGGTATGGTAACGTATGATCAAGAGAAAGTAAAGGTGGTTAGAGAGTACATCCGCCATACACGCCTTATTTCAGGGGTAATTCGTCTCGGGTTATTTTTAGCTTTCGCAAAAAGGGATGCCCACGCACGTGTATTCTCATCACTGTATGTGATTGGCTATTACCTACCCACGTGGGATTTCCGAGGCTGGCAAGTGATCCAAAAATAACCTGAGACGAATTACCCCTGAACTAAGGCGTGTGTGGCAGATAAACTCTCTAACCTCCTTTATTTTCTCTTGGTATGATACACTATTTGAAAGGTTTTGGAAGTGAATAAATATCTAAACTCGGGTGCATACTGCATAGAGTAACACGAGACAGGTATCAAGCCATAAATATGTTAGAAAAAATTCTCAACTCTACCTATAATGAGTTTAATATTTGGAAAACATTTCAGGAACATTTTGGTGCTGCAAGTCTGCTTCATTGACCATTACAATATACCTATATATGCCATACGACTATCTTGGACCGAAAACGTTCATGGGTGGATGTCATGCGTGCAAAGACAAGGACTGTTTTACAGTCTTGCATAATTATTAATGATAGTTCAGATGGGTTAAACTTAAGGCAGATCAGCTGCCAATTAAGAATAGGGTCACTTTATGAAAAAGTGAATAGATCATATTCGTATTCACGGCATTGAACTGGATCTAGCACGAAGTGGAGGCTCTAACGAGGGAGGACATTTACATATGAAAAGATTCCCCTGTTTAAGGAGAAGAAGAAGGAGAAGGAGAAGAAGGAGGAGAAGGAGAAGGAGAAGAAGAAGAAGGAGAAGAAGGAGAAGAAGAAGAAGAAGAAGAAGAAGAAGAAGAAGAAGAAGACTTTATTGTACACACAAAAAATTTACAAATACGTCCGAGTTGTGAGGCTTTTCAAGCCTCGTGTGCACGCTAGTTCCAGCTCATCACGGAGAATACGACCAAGGTCTGTTGAGCTATATAGACAATACTTGTGTACCACTCCGTGCGATTTGCACAACTAATTTCAATTTAAAGACATACATTGCTCTCCTCCGCCCGGGCGTCTGCTATACCTCTTCTTCGTTTCAAGTAAGGGTTTATAAGACCCAACACTCGGTAATTTATCACACGTATCAAACACTGCATGGAATTCCAAATACGTCCGAATTGTGTACCATGGACAACACAAGAGTCACTTTCATGGAAAATGCCAAGAAAATACAAGTGACAACGGCTCACTTTCGAAAAGACTTGGACCGAGTGGCCGCGCAAGCGATTCTGGGATTGTTTGGAGGGGTGCGTCTTCCCAAACAATCCCACAATCCACCAGGCGACACTCTCGATCCCAGTCTTTTTGAAAGTACGTTAAAGTGAGGTGTTGCAAAATTCCCTCTTTTTCCCATCCTAGCGTCTGTCAGACAGGCTAAACTGAAATGCAATAGACCTTTTTAGCTTGTAGATTTTGTTTTCCTAATGTAGACCATGTGATCTTCCCAAGGAGATTTGCCTTTTGTCTTTTCATAAATTATGCGTACATATGCACGTGAATAATAAGACGAAGTTCTCTAGGGTAACATCACGTGACCTACATTGGGAAAACAAAATGTACAAGCTAAAAAAGTCTACTTAAATCGACCCTTAGAGAACTTTCAAGAGATCGATCGATATTTCGTTTGACGTCACTCCGTACACAGCAATATGACTGGACAATCGAACAATGCCTTCTCCATGTTAGGGGAAACGAGCGAAGCCCTGTTTGATCTTGTTTTCTATTGGCGGATGAGACAAATAACAAAATCTTACATAAATCGTCATAGGAAAAGGACTCTAACTTAGGATCTCTAGAGAGCGAACAGAACGAGCATAAATCAAAACGGAAAAAAAACTGTTACCTACATTATTATTATCATTATTTGCTTAAGATGTAATTCTGCCTTGTTTCAAGCTTTATGCAAGTCTGTGGCCACGCTGGAGCGGAATCCTTCATTGACTTGAGGGTTGCCACCCAAGCTGGATACGTTAACCCCTAGCAAAAAGAACAGACGATGGCGTTAGAAACAAATGGAACAGAGAAGCGCTAAACACAAGGTTTACTGCTGAGAAGAGCCTCAAATAGACAACGAAGAACCAACCTTTTCTCCTCCAGTGACAGTCGATAGGGAAACAAAACGCGCATGACAGAGATCAAAGACGCATAAACGGGTCAGCGGCGCTGAGTGCGAGCAAAATGGCATTTCAAAATGGAGGTCACTCTCAATGAATTTTTCAATGAGCAAAATAGAGCAAATTGTTAAGTTTCGCACTAGATTTGCTTCTTTTCTTTTTTAGTTTTGTTTGCAATATCGACGATTTATTATAATGCTTTCCTTCAATACGTAACTAATTACCTTCGTAGTCGGGCGGTGGGATTGGAACATTCTGTTTGTCGTTTGATGGGAAGTGCTTGCCATTCCTCAAAGGTGTTTTCCTCCCATTGGACATTGCCATTTCATAACTAACGTTATCTCCTGGCACCCCAGACGGATGGACTGGGGACAAACGACTGTTCTTGTGCTCATGCGACTGCGCAGATTCATAAGGAGACGGCCCAATAGCGCTAAGGAGCACGGGAAGGTAGCACAGACCGTGGAACAATCCAAACACGACGACAGCGAAAAACACCTGCGATAAAAAGTCCAGGTCACTAACAACTGTGGCGTGACTCACTGCGGTACTTTCACGTCACGCAAACGTCGAGATCACAACGCGCTTGCTCTTCTCGCGCGTCACGGCAAATCTGTATTGTATTCAATAATCAGGACTACTTTTAATGGGAGTGGGGGATGGGGCTTACTCAGGGAGATGCTGAAAGAAAGGGAGAGCACCGGCGAAGAGACGACGGGAAAAGATTCACATCAGTTAAAACATTTTACGTTTTATTGTCAACGCGAAACAAGGGACTTGTCCCCGGAAAGAGCTCCAGAAAACTCTGATTCGTAAAAATGCTGAGACAACCTCTAGCTAATCACCTTCTTTGCAACTAACCTTGAAGAAATTCTTGAAGACGTACGAATTTGAAAAAGCCAAAAGCACAACGGCTAAAAATGTACTAAAACCTCCGTTCCACACCGCTGGTCCAATATCTCGAAGAGTGGCGCGGGCTCGTTCTATCCAGAAAAAAAAAAGATTCTTATCATTATCGCGTTAACACATTTTACGGGCTCACATGGCGAAAATGAGCATTACTTTCCAGTGATGCTGTTTACTACACGTTACAAGGTGGTTCTATCTTTTGAGTCCGTGGATGAAATCCTAAAGTGTGACCATTCAAGTGAAAGCTACTGAAGAACTTTCCTGTGGTGCTGTTTAATATGCCGTACAAGGTAGTTCTGACTTTTGAGTCTGTGGATGAAATCCTAAAATGTAACCGTTAAAATGAAAGCTACTGAGCAGTACTTTCCTGTGGTGCTGTTTATTATGCTGTACAAGGTAGTTATGACTTTTGAGTCTGTGGATGAAATCCTAAAATGTAACCGTTAAAATGAAAGCTACTGAGCAGTACTTTCTTGTGGTGCTGTTTATTATGCTGTACAAGGTGGTTTGACTTTTTGAGTCTGTGGATGAAATCCTAAAGTGTGACCATTCAAATGAAAGCTCCTGAGCAGTACTTTCTTGTGGTGCTGTTTATTATGCTGCACAAGGTGGTTCTAAGTTTTGAGTCTGTGGATGAAATCCTAAAGTGTGACTATTCAAATGAAAGCTACTGAGCAGTCCTTTCTTGTGGTGCTGTTTATTATGCTATACAAGGTGGTTCTAACTGGTTTTGACTTTTTGAGTCTGTGGATGAGATCCAGTGGGACCAACAACTTACAACAACTGAGCAGTATTGATTTTCATGTAGTGGTGGTGGTGGTGGTGGCTGTTAATGTGAAGAGTAACTTACCATATCGTGTTCCGGATATGACCATAAATGTGTGTCCAATATGAGAAGCGTAATCCACAGACAGACCAACCGCCAGAACAAGAATAATGGTGTTGACAGTGTCAACAGTCAGACCCCAGTAATGCATCGTGCCCGTGATGTTAACCTATCAAAAAATGCAAACTATCAAGAAAGAATGAATCTTCGGTAGCCAAGGGAAAACGTGCGTGCCAAACCTCTTTATCATGTGTTCTTTATTATCGTTGGAAATTAGGGCGTTTGATCCATCAGAACACCCAAGAGACCTCGTTGGAAGATACTAAAAGAAGCCAACTAATTTACATTGTTCACCAGAAGACCCAAAAATGATCGGAGGGTTTCGCTGACTTTCGACAAGTCTTTGAAATAGTCGGAATCGTCGGGACGTCTTCGACAATATTCGGAAAAAAAAGTAAAACATGAACGGGTAAGGGTTGGAAATCACAGACACGCTTGCTCGAACATAAAACCCGCTGGTTACTTACGAGAGTAAAGCCGACGCAGGTGAAGACCAGAAGACAAGTCCACAAGTTTGCGAGTACGACGAGAGTGACTATGAACACAGCCAATAGGGCAAGACCCATGTTACGAAACAACTCCTCTGAGATCACCTGTAATAAGACAAAGATTGAATCACGTTAGAAAAAGATTGAATCACGTGACATAAAGATTGAATCACGTGAGACAAAGATTGAACCACGTGTTGTCATCAAATGGTTTAACTGAAAAGGTCAAATAACACTGAACAAGCTTGGGAGTTGACTATTTCTGTTCCACCTTCTCATGAGCGGCCATCTGATTCTTAATTCAGTGACTCTCATTCGAAGCCTGCTCTTTGATCGCGCGAAAGCAGGGATGAGAGCAAAAATCCCATTTTTTCACTCATTCGAACAAGGTACAGTCAACAACTACAGTATTATTTAAAGAATCCTCAAGCAATACAATGCTTTTCTCAAGAACAATAGAGCGGTTGTCAATCGAGCATCGAAAGTGAATTGCGTTTGCTCTGGTTTTGCATTGCTTCGCTCTGTGATTGGTCAGAAAAGTTCGCGCCACCTTTTCAAATAATGAGTAGCAAAACCAAAACCATTCGCGACATGTACGCGCGTATTTTCCCGCGCTTTGTGCCGGCTACATCTAATTGCTTCGAATTCTGATTGGTTCATTGCACTGCTTCGATCTGTTGTGATTAGCTGGAGTAATTGCTTTGGTTTTGGTTTTACGACACTTAGTTGAAAACTTCCCCACAGTACAATAATTTGAATTTTAAGTATCACAGCTCCAGACATGGCATGTCTAATACCTTATTTGTTTCCCATCCCAGGTAAAACCGTGAATATGGAAACGCGAGGTCCTCATCGCTAAAAACTTTCT
Organism: Pachyseris speciosa; assembly: GCA_016490735.1. Taxonomy (NCBI): domain Eukaryota; kingdom Metazoa; phylum Cnidaria; class Anthozoa; order Scleractinia; family Pachyseridae; genus Pachyseris; species Pachyseris speciosa. The sequence goes on along the minus strand of JAEMWC010000219.1, from coordinate 425,918 downwards.
CAACCTTCTTACGCAGGTCTTCCATGGCCTTCACTTCTGTCTGGGTCGAGTCCATGTCCTTGTGTCTTAAGCTTATCCGAGAGGCCTGTTGGAAACGAATCATAACCGATGAATAATTTTATCATGAAAAGATAAACTGGCTCTCCTGATGGTTTCTTTACGTCTCCTCGCCCCTAACTTAGGTGAAACACGCTGTAAATATATCAAGATGGCAAATAAATGTTAAATGTTAAAGGGAACCTCCACTCTTACAGCAAATTGACGCTAAATTGTTGGAAATAATTACTACATTCCACTTTTTTTTTTAAAACGTGGATATAATATTTAAGTGTACTAAAATAATCGATATCATTATCGCCTATTTTCACTTTTAAATTTCCCGGGCGAGGCCATTTTGGATTTGACAGAGTGTAATGGTTACCCTATTGTTAACACAAAGGATGTTCTGCTTCATTTGCTTCTTGACAACAGCTGCAACCAACTGACGTCACGAAATAAAAAATGGCCCCACCCGGGAAATTTTAAAAGTGAAAAAAGGCATTAATAATACTCAACTTTTTGTGCACTTTAAATGCTATTCCCACGATTTAAGCAAAATTTTGGAGGCCAGTAATTATTTCCAACAATTTAGGGTCAATTTGTTGTAAGAGTGGAGCCCGGGGGAGGGGGGGACTTCCTATAATGGCCTATACGGGGAGGCTCCGCCCGAAAGGGGTACCTTTTTCACGCTTCAGGTATATGAAAGGGTAGGGATTTCACGAGTCGAAGTATATGAAAGGATAGGGAAATCTGTCATTTAGGTATTTAAAAGTGCCTTCCATTAAAATATTTCGAACACACATACCTTAGGACTGTACTTTTTTAACATATGAACGCTACATGAAAATGACAAGACTTCCTGTTTTAGGTATACGAAAGGGGTACCATTTGTCAATGGAAGGTATACAAAAGGGGTGCCTTTTCTGTCAAAAATGATAAATAAAAGGGTAAGGGGCCGGACCTCGGGGCGGAGCCTCCCCGTACTAAAACTTGTGTAGAACTCCCCCCCCCCCCGGGGGGAGTGGAGGTTCTCTGAAATGTTAAACGTCCTCCTTACTATTTTGTTGCAGCAGCACTGGATGCGAATACCCTTTTGTCTGTCACCTCCACTGTCACAAGCCAGTACAATGCTATATGTTTCTCTCTCTGTCTGTTCACATTCGTTAAGTTAAACATTCTTTTTTCGTATTAAAAACTTGAGTGTAGACTTTTTTCATAATGGTGCCCGACAAATTATCCTTTTATTTTTATAACAAGCCTTACGAGCCTTGTGCAAAATTCAAAAGAATTTTTACTTTATGGTGAGGTTAGTAAGCCTAATTAATATACATACAAAAGAATAATCAAATCTTTGGCCATTATGAAAAAAGTCTATACTAGGGAAGCCAACTACCTTAGAGTTTGTCCACGTAAAACTCCCTTCACATGTCATTTCGCTAAGTAAAAGTTTCAAGAAAAGGCTAAAGTTCAACTAAAACGGCAGCGTTTATCTTTCAACTCGTCGCGTAACATTGCGTCAACAAACTTTGCATCGCCGTACTTGATCTTAACACATGATATAAAGAAAACTATCTTACAGTGATTTGCTGCAATGGACCACTCCCGTTAGTAGTTCTGACATCTTTTCGATAACTGATTCCGGGTCCCTGAAGATACTCATTCAGCCACGAATAAAATAATGTCTTGTTGTTGATCTTCCCTAATATGAGACAGAAAGGAACACAGCAGTGTTACAGACCAATGGCTCTGTGAGCAGGGACGGAATTGACGGAAACCCGGAGCGTTTACCATTTGTACAAAAAATCCGGTCGGAATGGAACGATTCCTATGGTACAGGGCCTTTCTTGTCAAAGCTGTTGGCTAGTCCAAGAGCGTTTGCCATTTGCACAAAAAAACGGTCGGAATGGAACGCTCCCAATGATACGAGCTTTTCCCGTCGAAGCGATCGCAAAGTGGGCGAAAACGGACCGGGAGAAGCATGGTTTGACAAATGGTGCAGAAATTTTCCGGTCGTTTCGGTTGGAACAGAAAAAGAGAAATACATCTGAGGACTTCCATCTCTTTCGGAAACTTTCCAGTGCAATGAGCTGTACCATTTGAATTTCAATTTTCGGTTTTTGTTCCGGCAAAAATGGTAAATGACCCCGGACTAGAAGGAAAAGGGGACAGGGAAGAAACAAAACTAGTTGTTTCCTTGCGCACGATTTTTTCTTCGCTTATCTGAAGTCTTAATTCTTGGAAGGGCAACGCTGGTAATGTTTACTGTACCAACATTTTTTTACTTGGGTAAGCTATACCGAAGGCATTGATCGAGGGTCGAAGACACAAGTTCATAAGACAGCCGTCGAACAGTAAATCGAATTTGCTTGTTTGTTTAACGAGAGTACCACTTAACAGTCTATGACTGACAAACCTGTGGCCCTCGAAATTCCGGATCGAATTGGAATTTGGAAATGTTGGTTCTTGAGAGGGGAAAACCGGAGTAGCCGGAGAAAAACCTCTCGGAGCAAGGACGAGAACCAACAACAAACTCAACCCACTTATGACGCTTAGTCCGGGAATCGAACCCTAAAATTTTACAATTTACGTGTGTTCTTCCTTTGGGGGGTGGGGGGGGGGGGGGGGGGTAAAGCAGTTCCTTACTCTGGTCAAAGTATGATGAAGGTTTGTTGTCACTGGCCCAGGTGATGTAGTCCTCGTACCAACTGTTCACTGAACTGGCGATCACGTAATTGTCACTGGTCACCGCATCACGAAGCTGGTGGAGTTTGTCTTGATTTTCGTAATAATCAAACTTTGCTGTGGGGGAAAAGACGTCATCATCATTAGTCATTAGTCCTCGTCCGCGCAAACTTTCGAGGGCCTCCTAAGATATTTCCATGACCAGCAAGGGCTCTTGGGACGGATGGTGACCATCGCCCAGCCCCCACCCAGCCCTGAGATGTGAAACAACTTTTTTCCATCATGTGTGGGTTGGGAGGGGGGAAGCGGGGCACCTAGATACCATTAAATAAATCGTTCATGAGAATGGTCATGGACAGAAGCCCATCAGAAGCGTACAACTGGTCTTTCTTCCTGTCCCCGCGTTTCACAGACAGGTTTATTTTTAGATTGAATTTTCCGCGAGTATTAGACTCCCACAGGAGCCCGTGGGACATCACAAGTTTCTGCACGTACAGAGCCTTTGTTTTCGCTCATTAAACGTATTGTTTTGGGGCACTCTTGTTGCTGTCGCCGTCCTCGTTTCCCTTTTTCGCGGGAAAGGTAGTCTTAACATAAATCGGTCTGTAAAATGTCGTGACATAGGCTTAGTATGGGAGTTGTACGCTCCATTTGTGATGGGCTCCTGTTATCAATTCGTTAACCAGATAAGAAGGAAATAGAAGAAAATGCTCTCATCCATTCGTCTCCCTAATTGCCAGATATGCAAAATCCCTTTGACACTGAATGAAGTTCGTTAGTTAGTTCGTTCATTGGTTCGTTCACTCGTTCGCTCATTGGTTCTTTCGTTCGTTCGTTTGTTCGTTCGTTTATTCTCTCGGTCGTTCGTTCGTTCGTTTATTCGCTCGGTCGTTCGTTCATTCGTTCGTTTATTCGCTCGGTCGTTCGTTCGTTCGCTCGCTCGTTCGTTCGCTCATTCGTTCGTTCGTTCACACGTTCGTTCCTTCTTCTAAGAGACCCTGTCAAGGGCATACTTAACGAAAATGAAGAATTTACAAAATGTAAACTTACCTGTGAAGACGTTGGATGGTGCACCATCTACTGGGAAATACTGCAAGAAGAAAGACCACACCGCAAGATTAGAACATGTATAAGGCAAGGATGTTAAGGCTATGTTTTGAGGGAATCGCCCAAAATTCAACATGGCTTGCTCCTCCTAATTAAATTCATTTGACAATTTCCTCTCAGTAGATTTGCACTTCATAGTACAGTAGACCCCGTATTCAGCGGTCGCCCCTTTAAGCGGTCAGTTGTCAACGATCGAGATGTTTCCATTGTCTCCAGCACTTTCCAGCTCTTGTACTTTGAATAATCATTCTTACCAATCTTTATACGTTGTCGCCTTTATAGTGGTATCAAACAAACGCTCAATCATCGCTGAACAAATTATGAAATCACTTATGACAATTTTTTTCACTTCACAGGTTACCATAGCAACACTATAACTTGTGAGAAACACCTTCGCTTCAAGCGATAACAACTCAAAAAGTAGATCCGTGGGTGACCCCCATTTTTTATTCTTGAAAAGTCATAAGCGTGTCGAGATCCAACTTTTAGCAAAGATAAGACAATTCTTGGAAACAGATTCAGAGCCACCTTAACTTCATCAGCAGACGCACTGAAAATAATTTTGAGATATTTGTTTTGTTTCTGTTTTTGATTTTGTTTAAAAAAAAATACTGCAAAACTGTACCCAGGAACAGTGCGGTAACCCAAGTTCTTCGGTTCAAATGACAGAAACTGCCCAAATCTTAACGTCTGATGGCACAGTTACCTTGGAATTTGTTATGCTATATTTGTAACCCATTGAATCAACAGGTAAGAACCACACGCGATCAAAATACTGTCTCAGCATCAGTGTGCCGTATAAATTGATGCCAAACAGCGCTCCCGTTATTACAACCACCACAATCTGCAAAAAGAAAAGTTACGTAATGTAAGGGAGACTCAGTCTGGGACATAAAGAAAATTGTGCATGTTAATCTAAATGTTCATGATTATCTGGTTGTTTGAAACAATCTTAGACATGACGATGACAAGTAATTATAACCAAAGGTTGGGGCAAATGTAAGAAGTAAAACTCAACGATAAAATCGAACTACGTTTCAGAGTCGTCATAACGTCATTTTCATTTTTCAATCTCTTCAGCGAACTATTTCTGCCAGTTTATTCCAATCGCTTTGAACTTGAAAATGGCGTCATGACGACTCCAATACGTCGTTCGATTTGATCATTGATTCGTTGAATCGTTGATGATTAACTTAACTTGATGTGACTAAATGTTATTTACGCGAAGTTTAACTCGAGACAATGCTGGGCAGCGGTCGCCCCTCCTGTGCAGCTCAGGGGCGGCCTTGCGTCCTCTTCAGGGGCTCCTCGTGGCTTGCATTTGCATTCACGTGCTTAGTTAATGGCAAATATTTATTTAAACACGGTAACATTCATCAGGTACAGAAAGACATTTTCACTTAAGTTACGATCTTTTCTTTCTCCTCAAGACTCGAATCTCTGGTAAAGCAGTGACAAAGTAAGAAAAAAATTATCAACTTTTGAAGACGTTACCTTTCCAGGAAGAGAGAGGATTGCTCGTCCAACGTACTTGTCCAGCACTTCTTGTAACAGATCTCTTTTGCCGCAAGCGGTTTCAGTGTAGTCGTCTCTTAGCTTGATACAACAACAGCATCCATCTCGCCTCTTACCTTGCCTACAGAATAGTGGAAAAACAGGGTGTTGAAAGGCGATCGTCACGATGATATCACGAAATGTTCATTCTACATTCGTCTGGCAATACGAGGTGTTAAGTCAGTCAGTCAGTTGGTCAGTCAGTCAGCCAGTCAGACAGTGAGACAGAGTCAGTCAATCGGTTGGACAGTCAGTCAGTTGGTCAGTCAGCCAGTCAGACAGTGAGACCCAGTCAGTCAATCGGTCGGTCAGTCAGTCAGTCAGTCAGTCAGGCAGGCAGTTGGTCAGTTGGTTAGTCAGTCAGTCAGTTGGTCAGTCGGTCAGTTCGTTGGTCATTCAGTTGGTCAGTCGTCAGTTAGTTGGTCAGCCAGTCAGTCAGTTGGTCAGTCAGTTAGTTGGTCAGTTAGTCAGTCAGTTGGTCAGTTAGTCAGTCAGTTGGTCGGTCAGTTGATCAGTCAGTTGCTTAGTCAGTTGGTCAGTCGGTCAGTCAATTGGTCAGTCAGTCAGTTGGTCAGTCAGACAGTCAGTCGGTCAGTCAGTGAGTCAGTCAGTTTGTCAGCAGGTCAGCCAGTCAGTCAGTTGGTCAGTCAGTCAGTTAGTCAGTCAGTTGGTCAGTCAGTTGGTCAGTCAGTCAGTTAGTCAGTCAGTTGGTCAGTCAGTCAGTTAGTCAGTCAGTTGGTCAGTCAGTTGGTCAGATGGTCAGTTGGTCAGTCAGTTGGTCAGTTGGTCAGTCAGTTGGTCAGTTAGTTGGTCAGTCAGTTGGTCAGATGGTCAGTTGGTCAGTCAGTTGGTCAGATGGTCAGTTGGTCAGTCAGTTAGTCAGTTGGTCAGTCAGTTGGTCAGATGGTCAGTTAAGTTGGTCAGTCAGTTGCTCAGTTAGTTGGTCAGTCAGTTGGTCAGATGGTCAGTTGGTCAGTCAGTTAGTCAGTCAGTTGGTCAGTCAGTTGGTCAGATGGTCAGTTGGTCAGTCAGTTGGTCAGTTGCTCAGTCAGTTGCTCAGTTAGTTGGTCAGTCAGTTGGTCAGTCAGTTGGTCAGATGGTCAGTTGCTCAGTTAGTTGGTCAGTCAGTTGGTCAGTCAGTTGGTCAGATGGTCAGTTAGTTGGTCAGTTGGTCAGTCAGTTGGTCAGTTGCTCAGTCAGTTGCTCAGTTAGTTGGTCAGTCAGTTGGTCAGTCAGTCAGTCAGTCAGTTGGTCAGTTGGCCAGTCAGTCAGTTGTTCAGTCAGTCTGTTGGTCAGTCGGTCAGTCAGTTGGTCAATCAGTTGGTCGGTCGGTCAGTCAGTCAGTTGGTCAGTCAGTCGATCAGTCTGCCAGTTGGTCAGTCAGTCAGTTGGTCAGACAATCAGTCAGTTGGGCAGTCAGACAATCAGTCAGTCATTTTATACCTCAGTTTGATGATGGATCTGAAACACTGATTACAGTACCTTCTTGCATCCAGGGCTAAGACAGCTGTGAAAAGAGTGGCTTGAAGAACAAAGTCAGCTAAGATTCCTGAAAGAAGATGATAAACAATGGCAACTTTTTATATGACAGAACAATTTACTCAAGAACTTAATGTGCCAGCCAGCATTATAAGATGGAAGAACGTACCTATTCCAGCAAATATGCAAAATGATCTCAAAGCTGGCAGAATCTGTGGAAGAAAAAATGAACAAGTTAAAATTCTGAAATCAAATGTGTGGGAAAAGACAAGAAAACGAAAAGCAACAAATCAAAACTTACAGTGCTAGCTCCGATCATGAAAGCCAAGAAATCAGTCAGGGATGTTATTGTTATGGAACAGCCCTGTAAAACAGTTAAGCCAGCGACTTGTCTTAAAGGCTCCATAAGAAATAAACAGGATACAGGGTATTTATGGTGTTAAGTTTAGTATTAGCATCATGGCCTTGAAACTTTTGGAGGATCAACACAATATGATGTGAGCTTGAATTGGCCAACGTCCCTTTAGGCTCTACCCTCCCCCTTAGAAATACACGGGAATCAGATCACCGTAAAATCCCACGTTAAAGCCCCCCCCCCCCCTCCCCGTTATACACTTAATTCCCCCAGATATAAGCCCATCCATTTGCTAACAAAGTTATTACTTAGGCTATAAGCCCCTCCCGTTTATAAGCCCATCTAATGTTTAAGTGCGTTCCTCTTGCGTTTCTTCACAAACATCAAAATTTTTAATCGAAAGTTATGGGCATAAACAAGTGGCTGTGGAGTTTTAACAATAAGTATAATGCTACCAAAGAAAGAAACAAATGTTCATGCATATATAACAACGAGAGGATCGTTTCACGGCAAACAGGCAAATTGATAACGTTAAGGCTTGTAGTTTTTTTTTTACTTTCGTTCTGTTCCTTGTTCCAGTCGCGCATTAGTGTTTTATAGCGGAGCTCCGGCGGCCCGAATGGCCGCCAAGCGGAGCACCGTAGGTAAGAAAATATGGTAACCCATCTGTTCGAGAAAATTTGGTTTTGGTTACCGTACGTACGTGCCTACGTACGTCCGTACGTACGTACGCCGATTCATGTATGCGCTGTGAAATGTCCTATAGTAATAATAATAGTAGTAATAATAATAATCCAACATGGCAGCCATACTCCAGTTGACCACCTAGCTTACAACGTACATCTTTAAGGGGGGACTAACTTAACTACGAAATTAGCTAATATTGTTGCTATGGAAAGTTTCCAACCCTCATATCTTGGACACCCTAACTTGTACAGGGAAGCTGTCTGGCTATGGCTTTACAATCAAAAAGTTCTACAAGATTTTCGAGTCACAACCATATTTGGTCAGTCACGTGACCAGAAGAGAAAAAGGCCTAAAACTCGAGTGGCGTACACTTCCGGATAACGAAAATGGTGCCAATGGTTAACGATCGCGGTGCAAAACTCTAAGTATCGATTTTTGGACATTCGCGTTTTTGTGAGATTTATGACGTCATAAGCACGCAAATTCATACCATTTCGTCATTATCATTGCAGTTATGTGCGTTAACAACAATAAAATTGCTTACGAGGCTTGTAAAGAAGGCTGGAATATCTCCGATTGGCAAAAAAAAACGGAACTTCATATAATTTTCTCTAAGTTTTAGGGATTTTTCTCTTTAAAGCGCGGTTGGGGCCTGGGGCAAGTTGCGCAAGTGCAATAACAATTTATAAATTTTACATGTTCACCTCTTCGTACGTTTTACCAATATAGTGGCAAAAACACCGAAAAGCCGTGTTTTATAACTACAATCCGTAAAAATCCCTTAGCCACAACGCTAAGTCTGTAGTTAAGTTACTCCCCCTTAATACAAGGCATCCTCGCGGCCTCGGACATCCATGTTATGGTCACTTGACAGATGTCAAAACAAGACATCCGCTGACCAGTATCAAGAGACCATATCGCGAGCTCAAGTTTGAAGCTCATCGAGGTCAGCTGTTTTCTTGAAATTGACTGCTGACCAGGTATTGGCTTTCGATTGGATCGCAGGCTCAAGCAACGTGTGGGACACCCACACCAAAACGAGGCTTAATTTTTTGCGCGCTTTCTGCGGCTCGAAATTTCACATTCAGTTGGTTTCTTTATTTTGAGCAAAACAACGTCATCTTCTTTCGAAGTTCTTCGCGTAAAAGGCATAAAAATCAGGAACAAGTTTAAAGATACTCCGGAAGGTGAATTTCCAAGTGTTAAAACTGAAGAGCAAAAGATTTTTCTTAGGAAAAGCTTAAAACTTGGATCACTTGCATGGCGCTCGGATTGTGTGGTTTAAAAACAAAATGATTCAACGCTTCAAGAGCTTTCACTTAACCGCGGCATCTTGTGGCTCACCAAGAAATGTCACTTACCAGTTAACCGGCATTAATGGGAGGAACGAGTAGCTCAAACTTAGTGGAAGAAGTTCTTCCTTTGGACAAACCTCTTGCTATTTTTGGATATTCGTGTTTTTACTAAAGTGAAAACGTAAAGCTTGTGGGATGTGGCTGGCGTGACAAGGATATACCTCACAAATTAATGTGATTTGGTAAGCTGAAGCCACTCTAAAGGCACTAAGGCCACATGTGATGGGGTGATGCCCGCTACCATGTGGCCTTAGTGCCTTTAGAGTGGCTTCAGCTTACCAAATCACATTAATTTGTGAGGTATATCCTTTTTACTAAAGTGGACACGTATTTTCAAGAGCCTCTACATCACAAGTGAATTAAATAAGATGAAGCTTAAAGTGCCTATGAAGCGAAATTTGTTTCTCGCTAATTTTAAAGTTTAATCCATAAAACTCAACATTCCAAAATTTGAGGTGCTCTTGTTTAAATTCGGCGATTATACAAGCGTTTGAAATTGGGCTATTTTGCCCTCAAAAATGGCATTTGAATCGCGCGGCCAAAAAGACACGTGACAATAGCTGTGACGTAATTTTGACGTAATTTTGGGGACAAGTATTCCAACTATTTCACTATAATTCATAAGCGCAAACACATTTTTGTACCCAAAATGACGTCACATCATAGAATGTCGCGAATAAACACGACCCAGACCCCTGACCATTTTTAAAGGCAAAATAGCCCAACTTCAAACGTTCGTAAAATCAACAATTTTAATCACAAGCACCTCAAATTTTGAGATTCTTGCGTTTTAGGGGTAAACTTTAAAATTAGCAAGAAACAAATTTCGCTTCATAGGCACTTTAAGGTAATTCCTCACATTTGCATGGCGCATCCTTTACTGCGCATAATTAGCGCGCGCTCGTGCACGCGTACATTGAAAACATGTCGGATTTGCCCTGAAATTGTGCTCTGCCAGTTGAAAAATGGCTATAGCTCACTAATGAGCATGGGCACCCCATATTTGTTTCCAGTCATTTTAATTAACTAATCATAAGCTTTGCAATGAGAAAAGTCTGATCTGATTTCTATTGTTGAAAATTGAATAAATAAGGAAAATAGCAACTACACTGTGCTCTTTTCTATTTGCAGTTTGGTAACCATGGCATGAAATTTGGTTCACATTTTCAATCAAGGAGCCAGCTTTCTGTCTAAATCAAACGTAAAATGTATATTTGTTTCCGACACAATGTACTGAATGTAGTTTAAGACGTGTTTCCATGAGTCTGGGCTCACAAAGTTTTAACAATAATTTGGAATGCTTTCTTATAATAAGCATTAAATAATGCCAAAATGGGGCATTTTCAGTGCCTCACAGCTCCTTAATGAGCATGGGCACCCTCCTTTTTTATTTTACAATTGAAGTTCTCATATGATTAGTAAATATTCAGTGGACAAAGTTTGAACAAAAATCTATTGTCAGTTTTTTTTTCAGAGGAATTACCTTAATATTTGGTTTAATCGTTCTTACTTTTCTTGGATCAGGAATGAAACTTGAATTTTTCTTTCGACTGGACATAAATAACCGTCATCTCTACTCGTTTTGGACGCAAAGAAGTAGTTGAATTGTTTGGTTGTTTTGCTGTTTTGCTTGCAAGCAATCGCGAACGAGTGTTTTGAGACTTTTTACCCTGCTTGGCGGACTGTTTTTCGGCGTCTGTGCCTCAACAGCGTTAAGAAACTTTTGCCCTTATCTTATTACCACGTAATCGCAATGAGTCCTCGTAAAAAAGGATTAAAGCCCCGGCTAAACGATAAAAAATTTTCATCTAACCTCGTTTTTGTCAAACATATTTGGGTGACTAAACGCACAAACAATGTTTGACCAAACAGTAGACAGAGTGAGTCCATAGAACGATTTTTTTTGCGTATTATGTTGGATGAAATGTTTGATCGTTTCTTGTTTGTTTGAATTTGTTTTCGTACAAACATACGCGTCGTGTATTGTTTTCTTATAATGTTTTAACGTTTTGAGTTTTTTGCACCGCGGTCAATTCCTGTTGACTGCTCTGTCTAAAACATAAAATATTGGCGCAAGGAAAGCCATGCGAAGTTGTTCAATACCAGTACAAAAACAAAATTATAATCGCGGAGCTCCGCTTTTAGGCTTGGCTAATAGATCTTTTTGAAATAAATTCTCAATTTATTATGACGTATGTATTATAAATGTAACTCTAAAAGTAACGCTATGTTAGCTTTAATTCGTTTCGCTAATACGTTTTATCTCGTCGTTCCGAAATATTTTTTGTTTCGCTTACATGCCCTCGGATATAAGCCCTCCTGTTTATAAGCCCACCCAAAACCCCTTTTGAAGTTAAATATAACCCCAGGGCTTTAATGTGAGATTTTACGGTATGTTCATTACTTTCCACTCAAGGTCTCAAGTCTCAGTGCACTTTTCGTTGGCTTCAATTTTCTTCAGAACACTGTCGAAGAGATCCGGGTCAATTAAGTTTATGTACGATTTGTGCGTTGGGGTAAACGTCATCACTGAATTATAGCCACCTGTACCAACTACTAAGTAACTTAACTTACAGCATGTTTTAAAGCAAGTCCAATGCCTTCTGGGATTCCTCGGTTTTTCACCACATCAGGGGGCAAATTATTCCAGGCTTGAACAATGACAAACATATCATCAACACCAATACCTGAAACCAGAAATACACCCCTGCTATTAAAGTGACAAAGAGACGAGTAACCGAAGTAAAGTAGTCAGAGATTTGCTTGAGCTTTTGACTTAGATTTATCCACAATATAGAAGGTGTTTAAATGAAGAATGTCTAATGTTCTACTGATAAACAGTAACTGAAGCATGTGAATATATGAAAATCACATACCAAGCTTTATTTTCACTACTGCTTAAGTAATGTTCATAATTGTGATGATCATTCGCATATTCATTCTTTAATCCGCAGCTCAAATATATCATTTACATATATTCATTCTCACATATTCATCACTCATGGGTATATTACGAACCAACAAATGACCAGCTCCCAGTTGGCTTGTTAGCTCAGTTGGTAGAGCACTGTACTGGTATCACATAGATTGTGGGTTCAACTCCCGTACGAGCCTGATTTAATTTTCAGGCTTTATTTTCACTACTGCTAAAGTAGTGTTCATAACTGCGATGATCACTCACATATTCTATCAGTAACTGAAAATGTTTTCAAAAATCTGGTAAACCAGGGTGAACCATCACAGTCTTGCTTAAGAGCACTATTACAGACATTTCAAATTTGAACCTCTTCTTCATTGTGCCCTCTCCATACTAGTCAACATTTTGGGATTACCTGTCAACACTGAAAGGGGGCAAGGTGGGGAAATGAGAAAATTATGAAAAATGCAAAAGTTTATGAATTTTATCAATGAAAGCTACACAAATTGGTTTCATTGGTTCTTACTCTGTTTAATTTCAGTTGTATTATTAAAATCACCATCACCATCAACATCAACATCACCACCTCCACCACCACCATCATCAGCAGCAGCAAAATAATAATAATAATAATAATAATAATAATAATAATAATAATAATAATAATAATAATAATAATAACAATAACTTAATTCTCCTCTCCCCATTGGGGCTTTTCAGGGATAATGATACGAATACAAATTATGAAACACTGAAAAATAATTCAAATAAACAGAACATGATGAGAATCCCAACTGGCCGGAGGCAAACCAATTGGCTATTTACAAGGATGGCCGAGGAGTTGAACCAGGGACTACGCAGAACAACACCAGCTAGCGACCAGAGCGGAATTTGAACCCAGGGCAACCGCATTGAAGTCCAGCGCCCTAACCGCTCGGCCATCCTGCCATCCAGCATCGTCATCACCATCATCATCAGCATCACCACCACCACCACCAGCATCACCATCACCATCGGCATCACCATCACCATCACCACCTCCATCATCACCACCATCATCATCACCCTCGTCGTCATCGTCATCATCACCATCATCATCAATAGGCTTTCAAACAACTAGCCCCTAGATTTTTCAGGCCTTACGTATTCTTACCAAGCAGAAGGAAAGGTAGTGTTGAATGGACTGGACCATAGAAGACTCCAAATGCACTTGCCAGACCAAAGGATACACCAATGGCTAATCCAACACACACAACACCAAGCAATGCCAGCCAAGCCTGCAAATTATTTGAACAACATATTGTATTAGCTCAGTTGAAATGCTCAGTTTAAAAAGACTTGTAATTGATGATTTGGACCTAAAATTATCCAATGTCTAATTAATTGATGACTTGGACCTAAAATTATCCAATGTCTAAATTTGCTCTACCTTGGCCAACAGAGCAAATTGCAGCCAAATTTGTTGTATCGCACTGCAATTGGATTTTTCTGTTCCGCCAATCATCTGATTGGGGGCGGGGTTATGCAAATAACCCCGCCCCCAATCAGATGATTGGCGGAACAGAAAAAGCCAAAATCCCTTCGAAGTTTGCAAAACACGCAGCGCGATACAACGAATTTCGCTGTAATAGTAAAATGGTTACTGAAAGTTTAGTTCACTATTACCTTAAAAGGGAAATACAGTTCAACCTGTATGAAACCACCACCCTCAGGGAAATGGATAGTGGCCGCTTAATGGGGGTTGGCCAGTTAATAGACCCCTCACAGAGCCTTTGTTTACTGGCCAGCTAATAGGGGTGGTCTCTTAGTAGGTGTTCCACTGTAAATGGATCTCCTTCATAGCATGTGACCTTGGCTGTGTGCAGTCTGTGTTCCCTGACAATGTTATCCCCGTCCCTTCCATTTGGTTTGGCTCAAGCTGTTCAAAAGGGCGACTACCTTATTCCAGATAAGTCACTATCCAGCACATAAAATGTTTTGCAACTAATAGACATTTATACACCAAATGGCAAATTATCAAAGTTGATGACGTTTATATGCTCTTTGAACAAATGGGGCTTGGTGGTTGTAACAGACAATGATCTTTATCAAAGGAAATGTTACTTGAAGGTGAAATGTATTACATGTACAACTACACTTTTTGTCAACTCATCTGGGTAATTATTCTCCATCAGGGAGAAACCATCTAAAAAAATATTAAGAAAAGCACTTTTGCGCTGGTACCTTGCTCAATACTAATGAAACATTATCCTTTCCATAATTTATCGAACTATTTTTTCTTTCACTTTTTAAAATAAAAATCTCAAGTCTTTTGTTATATGTAACTTTAAGGGGCACAACATTACTTTATCTAGATGTGCCCCTCTCCTCTCCTTCTAATATACTATGTAAATTGATTTAAGTGTTTAATTTGTATTATTTTTTGTTTTCTTTTCAACCTGTATCTATTTAATTATGTATTATTTAGGGACTGGAGGAATAAATAAATACAATACAAACAAATACATCAAATAAAGTTGTCACTTCTTTGAACAACTGAAGCATTTAGTTAATAAGTTCATAATATCAGTCAATAGCTTCACGTTTGGTACCTTGATCTGGAGACGAGTGAATTTCCCAAGCACAATGGCAACATAGATAATGATAAGAATGTATCCAATGGACAGGAGTTGGACATCACTTTGTATACTGCCACCTGAATCCTCTTGAAATCTGTTGAAACAATCAAATCTCCTTAGAAATCATTTGCCAGTGTGAATGCACCACTCCAGGGGGGTCCAGGCAACATTTCATTTCAACATTCTCTTCTGTTCAGTCGGGGGTATAATACCCAATTTCTGGGAGGACTACTGGTAATTTACACAAAGAATTGTTCAGACAGTGCTTCTAAGAGTTGTCACCTCCTGTAATGCATGGTTGCTTTCTATTGTATGGGCTTAAACAAGAAATCATTTGACCGTGTGAATGCACCATTCCAGGGGGGGGGGGGGGGGGTACAGGCGACATTTCATTTCAGCATTCTATTCTGTTTCATACAAGTACATACTTGTCTCCATGCAGCCTATTCATGTTTCGCATATGGCTTCTGCCTAAATCCGGTTACAGACGAGCAAGTTTTCCTTGACAAGTGTCACTGACAATTTTCATTTGCTCATGTTTATGAACAATAAGTTTTCTTTGACAAGTTTTGCCTTCACAAGTTTTATTTGCTGGTGTGAATGAATGAACAAGTTTTCTTTGACAAGTATTCACTGTTAAGCCAGCAATTCAATTACACAGTGGATGACAATTTTCTTGACAAGTTTTCCTTGTCGACCTGTAGAGATGAGCAAGTTCTGCAATGTGTCAAGTTTTTCCATGACAAGTACACTTGTTCAAAAACTAGCAAGCGCACTTGTCAAGGAAAAACACAACAGCAAATAAAGTTTGTCAAGTCAAAACTTGTCAAGGAAAACTTGCTCGTCTGTAAATGGCTTAATAATGAGTTCATGTGATACTTACTTGACAGTTGTGAAATAAAACAACTCCAGTGAGGAGACTTCAAGGTTGTCCATCAGCTTGTTGAAGTCGGTCTCCCAGTCTTCAGTCAATTTGTCCTCCTACAGACAAATGATGCAGTGCAACCTTCTTAACTATTTACTACATATGATTATTATTAAACAGCAACAACAATACCATTATCGATGATAAAACAATAAATGTACTTTGATAAACAGTGGTTCTGCTATTTGGCACATTTCTTTTCTGTCTGCTGCAAAATAACAGTGTGAAATATTGTGACCAAATTGAAGGGTTTGTGGAGGAAGTTTTATAGTTTCAATGCTTTGTTTTACTAATTTAGTTCCTGGATAGTTCGCACACATTGTACAAAATAAAAGACTTGGAATAATAATATTGCAAAGTAGATAAAAACTGTTATTCAATGTAGATTTTGAGTTGCCAAATTTTTCGTAGCAGTAAGATTGAAATCAAACATGTAAAAAAGACGACACAACGTTTAAATTTGCAAGACATGTTTCGGATACTCAGTATCCATCTTCAGTTGAAGGATGTTTACAAGTGAGTGACTTATATAAAGTAGGTAACAAGTAGGTGTTGATTACAAATTGTAGAATAACAGTGACCATTGCCATGGTCCTTGCTTTAAACAAACCTCTCTATGGTCTTTCCCTAAAATGATTACTGTCAATTACAGACA
This sequence comes from Pachyseris speciosa, assembly GCA_016490735.1. Lineage (NCBI taxonomy): Eukaryota > Metazoa > Cnidaria > Anthozoa > Scleractinia > Pachyseridae > Pachyseris > Pachyseris speciosa. The sequence continues at coordinate 409,545 of JAEMWC010000219.1, read as the reverse complement.
AAATAAAACCAGCCATCAAAATACCTACCAAACGTCCTTCAGCTTCATTTAATGTAGGGTTGAATTTGGCTCCATAGGACATTGACATGGCTTCAGCTTTTACAATGTGATTTGTCGAATTCCGTTCAATTCCACCAAGGTACTGAGACAACACAAACCTTCTTTTGGTTACAGGACTGAAAATAAAAACATTTAAACAATTATCTCTTATTAAAATCAAATAAAAATTCTTATTAATTAAAAGTAGCTCTTACATGTAACATTATATGACACGCAAAGGATGCCTTTGAAACAATCAATACCAGTTTTAATTTAATGACTCCCTTTCCAAACTGGTTAACAACATTTGAAGCAACCTAGTAACCTTCCTCTTACATTGCCTCTACCTACATGTATGTAGGCTGTTCCATGGATGAAAATAATGTCAAAATTTTGGGATTCAACCCAAAGCTAGAGAAAGAAGACAATGTGTCATGGCATCACAGTCCACATGGTTGTTTCGTGGGGGAATAAGAGATGCCAGCACAAAGCATCCTTGCATTGGTTTCTTAAATCAGAAGCCTAACTAAATGTTGGGCAGCCTACAGTATAATGGACTAGAACTATTGTTTATGAATAATTGTTTGTTTGTTTATGAATAATTGTTTATGAATAATTCAATTAAAAAAATACCAAAAAAAAAAATAATAATAATGGACTAGAACACTATCTCAGGAAGGGAGAGAGGCAGCAGAAAATGGGTAAATAAAGTAATGGTGAAACATGGTAAATCTAGATGGATACTGATGTAAAATCGTTCAATTAAGCAATATACCACAAGTTTCTATGGTTTATAGGCTGATAAACCACTTGGGATGTTGGAAGAACACTCGAAGAATCCGTAAATCACTCAGCGCATTGCTTTTTAATTTATATAATAATCCATAAGACGCGTAAAATTTCCATGAGTTTACTGGAACAATAAACCATAGCTGATTGACCAATCAGAGCACACGCATTGATTTTGTTATTATATAATAATAATAGTATTCCACTTCCCAATAAAACTATATTGACATTAAACTAAATATACAATGAGGATAATATTTAGACTGCATGTGCATGTATATGTTGTACAGTGTAGGTCAAAATGATGTTAACCTTGGTCAAAATGAAATTCCTTTGTCCTCTAGCCCTAATTACTCATGATTCACGAATAATTAGAGTTAGAAGACAAAGGAATTTCATTTTGACCAAGGTTAAAATCATTTTGACATGAATTTCATTTGGACATTTCAGCATGTATATATACCTTATAATACTGGGCTGATTAATCTTCCTCAGAATGTCTTCCTTGGTAAGTGTATTAATCACTGCTTCATCAAATGACCAGAGTTCCAGCAAACCATTCGTAAGGCAGGCAGGACCAAGCCTAAATAAAAACAATTTTAAAAATGCCTGAGCTGCAACCTTCACATGAAATCAATATGGTTCACAACACTGGCATTTCATCCAGCGATATAATTTTTTGTGCTTTACTTTACCTAAAGCATATTTTCTCCCAAGCCTTGTTTGTTCCATTGTTCATCTGTTTGATCTTATTGTGAATCATTAGTGCCTAGTAGGGAAAAATAATATTATTCTAGACATTAATCACAAATCAGATCATGAATTATAGAGACCAACTTAAATCAGCATGATTGTTTATATAATGAGTGCAATTAACAGTTTATAACTGTACAGGGTTAGGGTATAGCTATAAGCTACGCAAAATACCTTTGTAATAAGAAGAACCACTCCTTAGAAATTGAAGTTACCGGTAATTTTAAACTCAAGAAAAACAACAATTTTTTCAATTTTCCAAAACATGTTTTGACAGTACTTCTGTCATCTTTAGTTAAAAGTAAGTAGAATTACAAACTAAGCTCAATTTAAAAATATATAATTTATCTACATGTACAATGGTGTGGCAAAAAATAAAAACATAAAAGCATAAAAAAAAAGCTTCTAGGAGGCAGAGGCTGGCTATTTACAAGAATGGGAAGATTGAACATAACTGAACTCTAGCAAGTGGTCAGCGTGGGGCTTGAATATGGGACCTCCAAATTACAAGTACAACTACATCACTCACTACAGACAGTGAGTTGCGGTTGTCAACAAAATGGTTGCCACTTTTTTGCATTTTTGAAGTCTCTGCTTAAATAATTTACTTGTTTAGGTTTGAACGACTAGTAGATTTATCCTTAAAACAACTAGATTATTTGCTCACGATTTCTATCCGTGATAGCTATTTTAGGCTATACCCTCATCGGATATCACACAATAGAAATCTCAAGCTCATAATCTAATAAAAATAAATATAATAAATAGTACACCACCTGGTTAATTTTAACTTGCCTCTTTTAAAATGGTAGGAGTAAGAACATCTCCTCCTACAAGCAGAACCACTGACACACGTACTTCTGCTGGAAAGTTCTCATCAACCCAAATTTTGTGTTTCTGTGCGGCTGAATTCCCTGGGGTCCATAATTTTTCCCCACGACTCTCTTGGGTGAACCTGATCAGGCCAACTAGACATGCTCCAGAGATGATCAGCGCAATCAATATGGTGATCCATGGGTTTCCACCGACTAATTTTCCAAGACTAAGCAAAGAGAAGAGTCAAACAATAAACAAGAAGGCAAAGTACAGGGCTGTCAACTCTCCTGGATAATCCGGGAGACTCCAGATTTTGGATTGTATCTCCCGGTCTCCAGATTAGAGTCTGAAATCTCCCGGGTAATCATCGTAGTTTGCTATTTCTTGTGAGACTCGACTTTCACAACAATATATTTTGCCTTGTTTGAGCTATTTTACTTTTAACATGGATAACAAAATTAAAACATTTCCTAATAAACTACAGCAAACCGATCTTGCAAGCGTTGCCATTGTAATATACAAGAAATAATGCGATTGGTCGAAAATAGACCAATCAGATCCAATTTTACAATGACGTCATGTGCATTATGACGTCACCTATCACAACTCTCATATTTGAAGACTCAGGGGTTGACAGCCCTGCAAGTCGGTGTGAAGATTCAGTCAAAGCACAACCCACATGACAACAAAGAAACTATGGTAATTTAGGACTCAAGCATGCATGAATGCAAATTTTACCACAATTCTAAGTGCTTAGGTGCTTATAAAAGAGCATCTCTAAACAAGATACTGGCCCTGTGTGATTTCTAGTTGTTGTTTATTTAGACTGATTACACAGCATTTGCATACTGGGCTCCACAGCATACAAGCATCTGTAAAATTTCTCGACTTTGCAAAGCTTAACTTTGTGATTTTATTTAAAAGGTATGACTCCTAAACTTGGAAAATTTTTAACTTTTTTGGTACTCTCTCCAGCAGTGTCGACAGAGTTTTGTTGGAACATTGCAAAAGTTGAATAAACCGTTGAAAGGTCCTTTGTCTGCTATATCAGTCGCAGAACCTGTGAAACTCACAAATGACGTACAGCAAAGAAAACAAAACATTCTAAACAACAGCGTACAACAAAACAATAGCTCATAAAACAAAGAAAACCTCGTTTGGTTCTTACAGCGAGGTCAACCACAAGTTTACTTAATTGAGTGTAGAAAACCCACCTCACGTAAGCTTAATTTTATAAAACTGACAGAACAATAAGCTTATTTCTATTCGTAATATTATAAATTCTGGCACCATCTCACTGTTTCTAATGCACTTTTAGTGGTTTTTGACTTGAAGTCTGTCGAGTTAATCTGTTAAGCTTTTAAAGCTTATAAGCTTACGTTAAGATCGACGTAAACCGTTTTCCACTAAGCTTATGCATCCCTGTTATGAATACAACATCTCAAAAGGGATAATAAACATTATTGAGTCCGCTCATACATTTAATTTCGGTTATTTCCTCCTACCTTTTATGACAGGAACTGAAAAAATAAACCGTAATATGCTACAGGTTCGAAATTGGCAAAAAGAATCGAAGTCGATCGAACGTTGCACGCGAGTCCGCCATTTTGAAAATTGTCTGGCAAACGATTCATGACTTCCACGAAAAAGGTTTGCCGAAAGAGATAGATACAACAATACAAGCGTTATTTCGTCTGAGGCACAAAATCGTTGTTCTTTGAGGTCTTTGAGCCAGAGGACAAGCGAAGTGGGTAAAGAGATGAATAGCAACCTAGGCAAATTGAACGTGCATCTTCCCTAGAATCTCACGCGCTCATTATTGATGCGTCGTATGTTGGTTAATATTTAGCCAATTTGATGTTTGACACAGAAGTAAACAGGCATGACCGCAAATATTGGCTTGGTATTTGAAATTCGAAGTACATGCAAACATTCGTTTCGACGATACGAAACCAATGAAACTGAAGCTTAACTTAAGCTTAGTTCTTATGTTGTTGAAATCTAGAGCTCCGATATAAAAATGGTTAGCTTCCAAGTTTACTGAGAACTAAGAATTTTCTGATAATTCTGTCAAGGAGGGAGCAAATGCAAACAGCAAATAAAAACTAAGACTTCTTTAATGTGTCTACTTTGACACATGATTACGTAACAAGGAAATATACGATTGAAAAGGGTCAAAGCAAAATACTGAGCGATTAAAAAAAAAATATAAGCTTAGTTCAGTAAAAAACTTTCACGAATAGTTGCTCCATTTTAGAACGCGAAATTGTATTTGTTTCTATAATAATTGGCAAACAATTAATTTCATTTTCATGAAGCTAAGAACATCCGATCTCAGCACTTATCGACAGCAAACCTTTGAATTTTGCTACTCTCTGTGTGAAAATCCACTAACCTGTAAAAGCCTTTTTCCAGCGACCCAGTGATAAAATTGCTGACTTTTTTCAAACACGCACAACTCTGTTTGTCCTGTTTTTGATCTGAAGATGAACGATCGCCCATTGTAACTCGTTTCGTCAGCTTTTCAGCCGGCGTTAAGTAGTGTATCTCCAATAACTATTGAACGAAAACGAGAAATTTAAATAATTTCTGCCGCTAATTGGCAACGGACCAAGCTACTTCTGACAGGGGTGGGGTAAAAAGAAGACAATAACTTCTTACCATGTAGCGGCCTTGAAAAAAAAACTGCTTTTCTCGGGGACACCACAGACAAGAAGTAGTCGAAAGTAGTAGTGGATAGAAGTAATAATGGAGGAACAAAACAGAAAAGTAGAAGAAAAATCACTCCCTTGAGTCTTTAATAAGACGCGAGGGGGGAGAGGCTGCGGCAAAACATTTGCATATCAATGAGACAAGTGAGTGAAATGACGTCATTTTTAGTCGGATGGTGCACCATAATATACATACCTTATAACATACCAAGTTCACGGGTGACATCACAAGGTACCGTTCCTTCTTCCCACAGACAAGTTTTGCCAGATTCTTATCTTTTACGTAAACAACTATTACGTACGGTATAATTAGAGTAAATTTTGCCCAGTCATGATCACTGTTCTGTGACATCACTCCGGTAAATTGTTAATTTTCATACCACAGCTAACCACTGCCATCTATCAGGGAACATTTTGGGCAAAATGCTCTGCTTTAATAAAATGTTGTTTACTGTGTTCCAGATGGCTTCATGGCGTCTAGGGTGTTCTATTTAGCTGACTTGAAAGTAGCAGAAATTTTCAGGGAACAGACACGTACACGTCTTCGAATTCACTTCGAACTCAGTGCGGTCTTTGAAAAACGCCGCAAAATGTATAGTTTGCCGGCCGGCAAAGGTATAACTAGTCACGTACCGCCTGACTAGTTATACGAGGCTATAACTCTTAGTATAGTGTATACTGTTTTAGGAGTATCCCTATTAAAGTATTAAAGGCTCCAGCTTTCACAATTCAACCAAACTTCCGAGGCGAAAGATACCAGTTCCAGTGACCTTAATATAAAGTCTGAGCAGACATTTGCGGAAACATACACGTATTCAACAAAGTATTCGGACTGCTGTCCGCCGTCTTTCTGAGAATACCAGCAGGCGTTGTTTTGCACTTTCAACGATGCCCCGGATTGCACCTTCGAAAACAAAAGTGGATGGTTTTCCGGTCGTTAAGTATATATGAAGTCATCAAGTCGTCAAACCACTGTTTCTTTAAAACATCATTACAAAAAATAGTTTTTTTTTTAATTCCAGTTTTTTTTGTATATTTTTTTTTGTGCTATTTCAGTTTGTTCAATATTACGGCAGAATAACTCTGCATAAAGGAGTTGTGATAACAAAGTGAGTAAAGAATATATGTATGTAAGTTTATGTATATCACGCCGGGTTTTTAATATCAACAAGACTCTAGCTTTCGACAACGTCTGAGGCGAATTTCAGTAGTTCTCTGAACTGAGTTTAATTTCGAGCTGCTATCTTCTTGACCCGGTGCTGATTCATGCTAGAGAGCCTTATTTTGCACTTCAAACTCCGATGCCATTTCCCCTTCGAAAACGAAAGTAGTTAGTTTCCCGGTTCTAACAAAAGTTTAATCAGTTGAAGTCACGTTTCACTGTCAGATCAACACTTCACTATTTAACCAAACGCTTGAGGCAGGAACGATACCTTCAAAACAAAATTAAATGTCTCCAAAAAAGGAACTTTGGGTGCCACTTGTGAACATGTTTAAATGTGCTTTAGACGCTTTAGCCAGGATTTTGTCTCGAGTCATTCGATTCGTCGGTAGCCAGATGAAAATTGCTTCGGATGTAATATTTAGCGCAGACAAAAAAAAAATACTCGTCTTTTATAGTCATTTCTTATTGTTTTTTCAATGCCTTAGCCTCCAACAGGAACCTGAAAATATGTACTGAGGAGCAATTGCAGAATGCCGCCCACTGCTGCCTGAAACCCGTGGTCCGTGCTACCGCAATCAACAGATGAATAAGTAATTGTTCTAAGTATTAAAGTGGAGTGCTACCGCGGTCCGCGGTCCTGTAGTGAATAAATAAGTAATTGCTCTAAGTATTAAACTGGAGTGCTACCGCGGTCCGCGGTCCTGTAGTGAATAAATAAGTAATTGCTCTATGTATTAAACTGGAGTGCTACCGCGGTCCGCGGTCCTGTAGTGAATAAATAAGTAATTGTTCTAAGTATAAAACTGGAGTGCTACCGCGGTCCACGGTCCTGTAGTGAATAAATAAGTAATTGTTCTAAGTATAAAACTGGAGTGCTACCTCGGTCCGCGGTCCTGTAGTGAATAAATAAGTAATTGTTCTAACTATTAAACTGGAGTGCTACCGCGGTCCACGGTCCTGTAGTGAATAAATAAGTAATTGCTCTATGTATTAAACTGGAGTGCTACCGCGGTCCACGGTCCTGTAGTGAATAAATAAGTAATTGCTCTATGTATTAAACTGGAGTGCTACCGCGGTCCGCGGTCCTGTAGTGAATAAATAAGTGATTGTTCTAACTATTAAACTGGAGTGCTACCGCGGTCCGCGGTCCTGTAGTGAATAAATAAGTAATTGCTCTATGTATTAAACTGGAGTGCTACCTCGGTCCGCGGTCCTGTAGTGAATAAATACGTAATTGTTCTAACTATTAAACTGGAGTGCTACCGCGGTCCGCGGTCCTGTAGTGAATAAATAAGTAATTGTTCTAACTATTAAACTGGAGTGCTACCGCGGTCCACGGTCCTGTAGCGAATAAATAAGTAATTGTTCTAACTATTAAACTGGAGTGCTACCGCGGTCCGCGGTCCTGTAGTGAATAAATAAGTAATTGCTCTATGTATTAAATTGGAGTGCTACCGCTGTCCGCGGTCCTGTAGTGAATAAATAACTGTTTTAAGTATAAAACTGGAGTGCTACCGCAGTCCGCAGTCCCGCATATTAACTTCAGCTGTAACGCACGAGTGACTGCGGACTGCGGACCGCGGTAGCAAGACGTGACTGAGTAATTTTAAGTGGAGGGGTATTCTGCAATCTAGCCTGCATGTATGTGTAGAATTACAGAGCTTGCAGTAGCTCTTTCTAAAACACCGACGAAGAACTGCTCTATCTTCCCCCCAACCCTCCCAACCCCGCCCTTCAAGACTTTTGCAGGAAAGAAACAAATATCCCATACCGCCGTTAAGTTCATGCAGTAGTTTTCTCATAAACAGATTATTTGACAAATTTATACGTGTAACGTTAGAAATGTTGGAACTTTTTCACTTTTTCTGAGAACTTAACTCGAGATTTTTTTACGGCGTAAGACTGGGTTCAAGTCGACTCAGACCTCCACGCTTCCATAATAGTCAGGGAGACTGGAACTCAAAACAATATGGCGGCAATGGCGGTTAGAAGGATCATTCAATAATTTTTGTGTTGCTCGTGTATTAATGTCTAGTTTTACAACATTTAAAGATAAGCTTCTATCCGCCAGAACGATTTCAAAGCGGCGATGGTCTTAATTCGTCAGACCGTGTATGGAAAGAACTCATTCTGTTGTCAGTGATGTGATCGATCGTCTATTGACTTGTTTATAAAATTCCACTGAGATCGACATCATTATCAAGCTAGATGGAAGACACGAAGGATCAGAAAGTTGTGGAGGATTTAATGGTAGAAAATCGAGCCATCTTAGAGGAGCTAGCTCAGTGTAAAGCTGATAAGGATTTTGTGTGGAATCTTTGGCGGAGACTGCAATCTTCGCAACCAGAGGTGACATCGGTCGTAAGTATGGTGGTTGCACGAGAGAAAGAGAAAAGTGAACAGAAAGATAAAAAGGTGTTGGAGATCTTGCAGATGAAAGATGAAAAGATCAAGGAACTAAAAGAGAAGGTGCTGTCGGTGGAGGATGAATCTCACTACAGCAAAACCAGGTATCATGATTTGCTAATCGAGAATGAAGAACTCAAACAAAGGTTGGACGAAAAACAAACCGAGTTTTCTGCCACAGAGAAGGAACTGCGAGACGAGAATAGTTATTTATCGAGTCTGCTGAAAGCACATCAAGCGCAGAAGGAGGTGGATGATCAAACTGTCAAAGAAAACTTGGATCGGATAGCAGAGGAGAAAAATCAACTCAATTTTCGAATAGTAAGTTTGGAGAAGGAAGTCAGTTATTTCGGCGAGGAAAAGTTGAATATGGCTTCTGCGATCAAAGCGAATGCTACACTAGAGGAGAGGATAAAATCCTTAGAAAATGAAATAAATGATCTTACCTTGAAAAGTGTAGAAGTTGCAAAGAATTGTGATGAGGCTGAATTGAGGTTAAATGACAAAGAAAACCTCGTGAGACAGCAAGTGGAATCTTTGCGAGATCAGTCTGAAAAAGTTGTGGAATTAGAAAGTAAATTAATGGCTGTAAATAGTGACCTTGGACAAACAAGAGAGAGTTACAAACAGGCAATAGACAGGGTAACGGAACAAGCCAAAGTTATCAAAATCTCGAAGAACTTCAGGATAAGAATCGAGTAGCTGCGATTGATCGTGAGCAAAACTATCGCAAAGAACTTGCTTCACTGCAAAAATCTGCATCTGATCTGCAGGCACAGTGTTCGAGGTGTCAAGAAAAGGAGGCTAAATTGCTTCGAGAGATCCAGGACCTTAAAGAAAGCTCAGTTAAGCTAAAAGAAGACATTAAAGTTAAAGATTTAATCATTGGAGAATTGAAGGACACTGTGAGAGATGGTATTCGATCTGGGGAAGCTGCTAGACGGAGGGAAGATTAAATGAAAGTGGAAGGAGTGACCATAGTGTTCCTCAGAGAGAAAGGACTGTGGAACAACAAACTAGGGAACCCATAAAGGGGTCACACGGAGAGATCGAGGACTCGGGATCAGAAGTTATTATGGAGAACCAAGCATCGATGGAAACGAGGCTGGAAAAATTCACCGCAATTGGCGAACTCGAAAAAAGGTTAAATGAAAGCCATATAATGATCGATGAACTAAAGAAGCTTTTGGAGCTCAAAGAGGCGGAACTTGTGGAGACCCGTCGTGCGCATGCGCAACGGCAACAGCGCTATAGGATGCTGAAGGAGAATTATCAACTTGTGTTGGAGCAGATAAAGACTTATGAGGAAAGACCGGAAGTCATTGGAACCGGAAGTGAGAACGCACTTCCGGAGAGACCGGAAGAAAGAGAGCTTCGTCACTTAGATAGTGATCAGGTGTGGAAAGAGCTGGCATACTATAAACACGAGTATGAGGCTCTGGCGAAAGAGAGGCACGATGTTTTAGAAGAGGTCGATGTGCTTCGTGTTCAGCATGCTAAGAATCTTGCGAACATCCAAGAACTTCGAGTTCAACTCAGCGAAGAAAATGAAGAGAAATCCGCGCTTTTAAGTAAGATAGCCGCAGAAGAGGGCGCTTTTGATGTGCTCCGTCTTGAAGTGGAGAAACTCGAGGATCAACTGCAAAGCTGGCAAGAGAAAGCTCTCCAAGGACAATCAATGACTAGCGATCTTGAGGAAGAAAACCAGCTTCTAAAACAGCAAATAAAGTCGTTACAAGGACAAAACAAAACTGTTACTGAGGAATTTAGAGGGATAGCAGACGAGTTTGAGGATCTTAAAAGGCTTTATGATGACTTGGCCAACAAAGAGATGAGCAAAAGCACGCCAATGGAAGAAAACGGAGAAACAACAGAATTTGGCTCCCAAGCTGACACCGAAAGCATGGCTGCTGGTGTTGATGCAGAACTTGCGAAGCAACATGTAGAATCACTGAGCAGCTATGACGAGCAAGTGAGACGCATTGCTGACAGGATTTTATCTAGCCCTCCTAAAGAGGTAGGAGAGTCACGCGTCAAGCAAGGTTCTAGTTTCACGCCAAGCAATGGTGTCATGCAAGGTGCCTTTGTCACGCAAAGCACACAGACAGATGACTTCCCTCGTTTTGTTGACTCGAGTGTTAATGTGAACTTAGACGCCGAGGACGTTTCATCTGTAGACGAGGAAGACGTTTTTGAAGTCAAGAGCAGTATAAAGAAGGGTAAGACACCAGTCCGCCGACCAGAAACTCCGCAGGTTAAAAGGGTGTTGAAGAAAACTCCGCGGCGGAACGAGTGGGCAAGTATGAAACAGAGAATTCTGAGTCTAACGCAAGAAGTGTCCGCGCTTCGGCAGTCTAAAGACAAAGCAGTGCGAGCATTGAATCTGCAGAAAAGAGAATATGAAAGTTTGCAGAGCGAATATAGGTCTTTGTTGTCTAAATTACACCTGAGTAGGAATTCAGTGCAGCATCTGACAGATAGCTTGAAGATGACCGAGCGAAAGAACGAACGCTTGATAGCGGAGTTGAGAGAACGAAAGGAAGAAGAAGCAAGACCAAACGCTTTGTCGATAGCAGAATGGAAGCGTTTGGAAGAAGAACTACGACTGGCTACTATGGAGTGCATTCGGTTAGCGAGCATTGTAAGGACACTAGGAAGTGAAAATGAGCAACTGAGGACGAGAGTGAAGGAGTTACAAGAGAATAATTCACGGCTTGACCATGCAGTCACTCAGAAGAAAACACTTTTGGATGAAATGAAATCTAAGATGAAAGACATGGAAGAAAAGGCCAAGAAAGATTCGGACGTAGCTAAGAATTTGGAAGAAAGGTTACTGTTTTATCTTGATATTCCCACTGTACAGCTATCGAGTTTCAACGTTCAAGTCATTTCGTTTCATCTCTTCTCAATCATTATATCTCTTCTCTTTTCTACTGTTCTCTTCTCTTTCGTTCTTTTCCTTTCCCTTCCCTTCTCTTTCTCTTCTTTTCTTCTCTCATGTCTTCTCTTCTTTTCTCTTCTGTTCTGTTCTGTTTTCTTCTTCTCTCTTCTGTTCTGTTTTCTTCTCTTCTCTTCTCTTCTCTTCACTTCCCTTCTCTTCTTTTCTTCTCTCATGTCTTCTGTTCTGTTCTCTTTTCTTCTCCTCTCTTCTCTTCTCTTCTTTTCTCTTCTGTTCTATTCTGTTCTCTTCTCTTTTCTAATGTCTTCCCTTCTTTTCTCGTGTCATCTCCTCTCTCCACTCCTCTTGTTTGGCCTTCCCTTGCGTTCTCCCGTTTCTTTTGCCTTCTCTTCTTAGCTGCTCTCTTCCTCTTTTCTAATATCTTCATCCCATATTGTATTATTTCATTCTACATCTTACATTTCATCTCAGGTTTTCACAGCTCAAAGAAAGGGAAAAAGCTAATAAAGTAAGAATTGAAACACTTGAGCATCGGCTTGACGGTGAAGCAAGAGAAAAACAGAACTATCACCAGCAACTGATCAGCTCCCAGGAAGAGTTGAAGAAAAAGACGCAGCAGCTAATCAGGTAGGCTGGGAAAAAAATGCGCGAGAAAGGTAGTATTTTTGTGGCGTCAAATAACGTTTCGTCTTTGCTAATCGGCACTGTGAAGTCTTCGGTTCACACTAGCGACATAACGACATCGACGAGCTTTATCTCTTTTTTTCGTTATGTTCATACTGTTAAGCCTGGTTCACACTAGCGACATAACGACATTGACACGACGACATTAAGAAAAGATCAGTTTTTTCTTTATGTCATTATGTTCATGTTATTATGTTCTTACTATGTTGTTATGATGTGATGTTCACACTAGAGACATAAAACATCAACACGGGGTAATTTTTTAGTTTGCATGACCTTTCTGTTATGTCGTTCTGTTCATGTTATTATGTTCCTACTATGTTTTTATGTTGTGATGTTCACACTAGAGACATAAAACATGAACACGAGGTAGCTTTTTTGTTTGCGTGACCTTTCCGTTATGTCGTTATGTCGCAAGTGTGAACCAGGCTTTATGTTTCTTATGTGTCATTATGTCTGTGTTCGTTACGTTTATGTAGCTGTGTCGCTAGTATGAACCTGGCTTAATATATGGCAAAATAGCGTTTTTAGAAAAGTAGTAGATCATGAACCACGATGCAAGTGGAGAGGGTTCTTGTACTATCATATCCAAGAGAAACGGTTGTCCGCTTGGAGAAAATGCGATAGTTACGAGATTGCCAAATTTTTGTTTGCAGGTCTCAGAACTTACGTAACCAAGCAAAATTAGTGGTGAGTGAAATGGAGGCAGCTGCCACGATGCAGCTCCAGGGATTAGCCAATCAGAGCGAAGCTACAATAGCCTCGCTTCAGCGCAAACTCGACAAAGCCCGGGAACGAACAGAAGAGTTCCAAGCGTTCGTGAGAACTTTAGTGGAAGAGTTGCTGATGCGCACACGAACAGTACAACGGAGGCTGGAGGAATTACACGAGAAACATTGGAAAGAAACGTCGCGGACGGCAGTAAAGGAAGCTCAAAGCAAAGCGTGCTCGATACTGAACATATCATCTGCGGACCTGGAAACAATCATGGAAGACAGCGCTGGTCAGCGGGAAGAGCAAGCGAGGTTGAGGGCAGAACAAGAAAAGGCATGGATGGCCGAGGTTGAGTCTGCCTTGAAGCGTCAAGGAACGTTTGCTGTGCCTCTGTTAGAGGTATTGTTGGATTTGGTAGACGAGAGAGTTGCTGTGGAGGCGAAGTACGCGGGATCATGATATCACTGTGTTTCCCAAGTTGAAAGCGGTCAAGTCAGGTATCCCAGCCTTCTTTCCCGCTAATTCCCGCGAGATTTATGACGTCACCGAGTTGCCTGTTCCAAGGCCTTGCGCCCACTTTGGTTCGACTGTGATTGTCAAAGAACGCCTTTGAACTAGAATTGCATTGGTCCTTTTCTCGCGAATACCAGAACTCATTCATTTTAGGGACAGTTCATTTTTTGTGGTGTAGGGGGGCTGGTGGGATTTGGAGGAGTGTAATTTGAAAATTGTATGACCCCCCCTCCAATTTCCGATTTTTTTGCATGCCCCCCCCCCCCCCATCAGAGTAATTTTTTGGAAGGCCCCCCCCCATGAATAAAAAAATACATAAGGTATTAAAAAAGTCACTGCATTAAAATTTCGTTTTGTTACATTTCACGTAATTTAGTGAAAGAAAGCTGAAAGCTAGAAAGCTGTTTTTAACAAATCCTCACTCAAAAGAATGAAAAGTCAATTTCAGCTCTTCTTGTTACTGCTCGTCCTGAGCGTGTTGTAGCTGGCCGCTCGTCTACATATTCCTCGTCTGAGGCGATAAAAGCAAGAACGACATCATTTGAGTCGTCTTCAGAGTCAGGGGCATCACTCTTGTAATCATCATCAGTTTCTTCTCCCTCACTGCTTTCACCACTGCTGTCTAGTTGACCTGATTCATTGCTGCCTCTCACTTCGGCTTGACCTGTTCTGAGAGTATTCATCTGCAGGAAGTGTCCCATAATTGTCTTCACTTTGTCATTCTTGCTGCTCTTCTGATGCTGTTTTAATAGCCCATGATGTTGTAAGTATTTGTTCAATTCTGGCACACGGAGCTTTTTTAGCTTGGCGGCATCTTTGCACAAAGTAGCCCAATGATAATCATTATAGGACATTTCTCTTGCCTCCCTACTTTCCCTTGCCCTTTCCGCCAGTCTCTTCTTTTTTTAAACTCTTTGACCTCAAGATGCTGGAGATAGTCAACCACAAACTTTGGTTTCACAATGAATTTGTCTCCAAATCTAGCTACGCTCTCTGGGTCAGACAAAACTACGCTACTACTAAATTTCTCAGAGAAAAGCTCTGGTAACGAGGTCAGTTCCAATTCAGGACTCAAATTATTGGTTTTAATTATATGAGGTTGACAACAACATTTTTATGAATGAAAAGAAAGTTGTTGCTATTCAAGACTGTTATTATGGTATGTTCACTGTCCTTATAAAATATAAAAGCTGTTGAGAAGTTTTCTTGTTACCCTGGAACTGTTTTAGCATATTTGTTATAAATAAAAGAGCACAATTTTTCTTCCATTTGTAAACATCTCTTATCCTATTTTTCGTCCGACCCCCCCCCCCCTTTCCTTCATTTTTTTTCGGCTGGCCCCCCTTTCAAGCCAATTTTTTTCGAGTGGCCCCCCCCCAAATCCCACCAGCCCCCCTCTCTCATAAAAAATGAACGGTCCCTTATATAATCCTTTTTTCTCCAAGTAACACGTATTTCCTCTCTAGGACTTCTAATTTCTAGGGTCTGTTGCACATAAGCTCCAAAAAACCGTGAATTTCGTCATTTTACGTCGTTGTTTATTAGAGGAAAGCAAAGCAATGTACTAAAATGTAAAATGCACGTGCAGAGCGATTGTCTTCGCTCGCCCATTATTTTGTGACTTTCTCGTCGCCCTACGATGAATAAGGCCAAAAATCCGATGTGTTTTCCAGTCTAAATACAAGAGTGTCTACAGTATTTCCCGTAGCCGATGGTCATGTATTTCATAAGACTTTCCGCGATTTCGGTTTCGCCTTAAGAATGTTGCACAATAGAAATTTTACTGTTCTTTGCTAAGTCCCCTGGCCTTTGATTGAATGCGAGGCTAGGGGTGACCTTGTTTTGATACAAACCTACCTGCTTTTCTTATGCAAATTATGCTGATTAAACACTGGTTAGCATAAGAAAAACATGATTTACACAAGAAAAGTAGGTAGGTTTGTATCAAAACAAGGTCACCCCCAGCCTCGCTTTCACCGACAACTGTAAAATGGTCTATTATTACACGAGGGTGAGTAAGAAATCAAAACACATTGCAGACAATTCCTCACCATTCTCGCCGAGTATCCATGCCTGCTTGAATTTCGTCAAAACAAGGAACGTTAATTCTCTGTATGAAGTTGTAAGCAGTCAAAACAGACATGAAGTCTGTATAGAGTGGTTTTCAATGTCGAAAGTAATAGACCATTTCCGAATTACCTTTGGCCTCTTTTTCAAAGCGAGGCCGTGTGCTCAACCATTCGTATGAAAATGAGTTTAATTTGCATGTGAGTGAAAACCTATTTTCATATGAAAAGATGACCACCAGGACTCGCTTTGAAAATGAGGCCAAAGGTAATTCGGAAATGGCCCACTCGCGTTTGCTTTGGGTTTTCTTTATTTTGCTCTGTGATTGGTTGGCAAAACTCGCGCCACTTTCTCAACCAATGAGAAGCAAAACCAATCGTGACTTGCACGCGCGCATTTTCCCGCGCTTTGAGTCGGTTAGACGTAATTGCTTCGAATTCTGATTGGCTCTTTGCGCGGTTGTTAATTAAGTACATCCACAGATGAAACCGTGAATTCCACACAGCGGTTCTTTTCCTTTCCAAACTCCCCTCTCCCATAATACACTTTGTTTGCACCGCAAAATTTTGCGCAAGCATTGTTTTAAATTTCTCTTGGGACGATTGTAATTGAGTGTTTTCACATGACGTCACGGTGGCCATGTTGGTGTTCCAAACTAAACCTCTGGGAATTGCACTCTGTTTGAATGCAAATACTTTTTTGTTTCAGTAAACCAATATGGCCGGTAGTCACGTGAATGAAAACGCTCTATTGAAAATAATGATTATGCAAAATTGTGGGGGGAGGGGGGGGACGCAAAGTGTATTATGGTAGATGTGGAAGTGACGAATTTCAAATGCGACATTTGCATGATAATACACCTCTTTCCTAATGATCAGTTTCTGGTGAATTGTGGGTAGATCCAGTCCTTTGTGGGAGCAAACGGTCAAAATTACAATTTCGAAGTACGTCCTAAAATGGCCGTTTGCCCCCACAAAGGACTGGATCTACCCACAATTCACCAGAAACTGATCATTAGCAAAATGGTGTATTAAAAAGTGTATTCATCCACGTTCTCTGTCCATTCAATAACAGTTTATTGGAAAATTCCAAAACCACGTTTTTCTTGTAAGAAAGCCAAAAAGCTTAGACATCTAAAAACCAGAAGTTTCCAGAGAAAAAAGGCGTGCAGTTTTAAGACTAGAATCTGAAAAGGTAAACTATTATATTAAGGAAAAGTGTTACCACAAATATAAACAAGACTTGAAAGAAAAATATCGACAAAAAAAAATAATATGCTAGTAGTACAACAAATATTAAAATTAATACTAACCAGATATACTTGTTGAGGAGATAAAGCCCCTCGCTACAGTGCCAGACTGCAGTGTTCAGCCTAGATTCCTACAACGGTGTATTGGACAGGTGTATTCCTAATACACGAGACAACGAAAAGCCCCTTCTTTTCGATGGCCTAGCGAGAGTGTACGCGGGAGCTAAACGCGCGTGTGCGCGAAAGTTCACTGCCATGTAAATCGCGCGTGGAAGAAAACACCAACTACAGAAAGGCTTTTGACGTGACGCTTTGAATACCGGTGCGTCTTGCAATTTCTCATTTGTTCCAGTCTTCTGCTTCTCGCACAACTATTCCTGAAAAGAAAGGACTGTTCGTTGTCTCCTGGTCTCCTAAAATTTAACAAAAATATGACTATGATAAATAAACGGTTGTTTATCAACCCTTTGCCGTTGCTCTACACATTTTATGCGGTACACAATACAATATCCCTAACTCTGTACATCTAAAAACTATGACAACAAATTGTCACGTTACCTTACTAGATGTTGATATACTCATATTAAACGACTTGCCAAGCAATCGTCATGCTATCTTTATCATCACAATGACATTATTCCTACGCGACATGTCACGCTTTCCAGTAATCAGTGACATTGTCGCGCAATTACTGGGTGCAGAATGCTTACCTCTTCAACCAACTTTTCAATAGTCATTGCCACCTAAATTACTGTACACGCACTTAAACTAAATGTTAACTAGGGTACCGCAATTCCTTCGCAGCAGTTAATCATTACTTCGTCACGCACGAGCTTCCCTGGAGACGCGTTGCGTGACGACCAAGAAACGACTGCGAAGGGAAATACAGAACAGGGATAAAAAAGGATTAAGAAAGTGAAAACCTAGATTTTTTCAATCGAGACGAGTTAAGTGGTAGAGTAGAGTACCATTTAAAACTCTCTTCAGGGTTGCTTTGCATTGAAAATCTCAGTTCGCAAAAACTGCCGTTGCACATGCATTAAATTCTGCTACGTCTGTTAAGCAAAAAACGTCTGCTTTATCAAGGTGTAATCCAAGAAACAACAAAAAATAAATACCGACATTAACATTACCATTTCTACTGTCCAAAAAAGTCTAATATTCGGTCTTACTTGATAATTAGGGAGCTTAAGCAACCGCAACGGCAACCCCAGCCTAACAGCACCATACATGTTGCTGTCCATGTGTGCTAACGGATAAACCAGCAAGCCACTGGCGCACAGGCCAACCAAGAAACCCTCGCTTGGCACCCATGAAACGTCACCCAGAAAAGAATATCCGTTATTATTCTTACAGTGCAGTTTGTAGAATATGGCTGAACCATCCAGAATTTACGTTGTTGTTGAGTAGACGACGATAATGAAAACATCACCTTTTGCCGTCGCAATAGCCGTCGCCGTCGCCTTGCTGTCCAAGCTCCCTCAAAAAACTGTAACGTCCATCTATTACCGTGTTCACGTTACGATTAACATGAAAAGCCTAACTAAATTTAAAGCTCCAGAAAGCAAGCTCAGTTTTTGCCTACATACTCCTGTCCCTGCAAAAAAAGCGATGCGAAACAATTGCGAAAATTTTGGGATTTTCAGTGGAAATGTTATCCATAACTCTCGAGCTCGAGTATCGGTTAATTTTTTTTGTTGCTAAGCTTAAACTGGTTGCTGTAGCATAGAGCATAAAGATTACGACTACTCCTAAACCGCCCCGCAGATGACAATAAAAGCTATAATTTAAACAAGAAGCCGCGCTACTTTTGGTCAGCGCGGATGAAACTCGGTCTCCGCTGACTCAACGTGCACAGTCTCAGGGAAGGAAATACCTTCCACATCTAGCTTTACACATGCGCAATGGACTGTAAACTATTTCTTGCCACCTAATTGATTGTATAAAAATTATACATCGACTTCAGTCAAGTAATCGGACATCCTAAAGTACGAAGTCCCCGCTCTTGCTGCTTCTTCAACAGGCGGTTGCTCCTCTTCCACCGAGCTTTGTAAAACCGCGTCTTCGTCTACGCCGTCCGTCTGGTTTTTGGCGAAATTAATGAATACCTAGACAAAGAACACAGCGATATTCAATTCTAATTGCTTGGGTCCCATGATGAGATATCACGCCTCTTGTCGTTCGTGCTCATTTAAAATCTTGTGTGGTTCACGAGGAAGAAAAGAAAGAAGACAAGACTGAAATAAACAGTCTGTCAGTGACATGGTTACCTACAGGGAAAGTGTGGCCATTCAAATGAAAGCTACTGAGCAGTACTTTCCTGTGGTGCTGTTTATTATGCTGTACAAGGTGGTTCTAACTTTTGAGTCTGTAGATGAAATCCTAAAGTGTGACCATTCACATGAAAGCTACTGAGCAGTACTTTCCTGTGGTGCTGTTTATTATGCTGTACAAGGTGGCTCTAACTTTTGAGTCTGTAGATGAAATCCTAAAGTGCAACCATTCAAATGTAAGCTACTGAGCAGTACTTTCCTGTGCTGCTGTTTATTATGCTGTACAAGGTGGTTCTAACTTTTGAGTCTGTAGATGAAATCCTAAAGTGTGACCATTCACATGAAAGCTACTGCGCAGTACTTTCCTGTGGTGCTGTTTATTATGCTGTACAAGGTGGTTCTAACCTTTGAGTCTATGGATGAAATCTTAAAGTGTGACCATTCACATGAAAGCTACTGCGCAGTACTTTCCTGTGGTGCTGTTTATTATGCTGTACAAGGTGGTTCTAACCTTTGAGTCTATGGATGAAATCCTAAAGAGTGACCTATTAATCATTACTTTCCTGTTTCCTGTACCTAGCGCTCTACTTTCAGTCTACCTACGTTTGTAAAACTATCTAAACTAACCTGATCGAGTGTTGTCTGTGAAACGGAGTATTCTTCGACGTCGAAAATCTTGCGGTTGGCCTCTAGATGGCCAAATACTTTGGAAAGAGCAAGGCCTTTAGATGGGAACTGGTATTCCAGTTGGTTGTGGTGCTTGTCCTAAAAAGAAACAAAATTTAAAAAGTCATGATGTGATTTAAAAAGTCATGATGTCATGGTGCTTCGAAAAGTCATCAATAATTCATGAAGGAAATACAAAAGAAATTAAAGTTTAAATAGTGTCTTTACATGTGATATAGACACGGCTTTTACGTCCTATTTTCCAGGCCAAAATAATCCAAGATATAAACATTAGTGTAAGAATGGATACAGTAAAGCCTTTGATGTCGTTCAAATAAAACACTCCTGCTCATTTACTAAACTTTGCTTTAAGACCACAAGGTTGGCTTGGCAGCACACAGCAGAACGATATGACAACTATGAACTATGAGCTGTTGCAAGGTACAAGCACCATGGATTATAACCTTTGAATCACACTACCTGTGGGCCAAGGTTATCACCAATTCTCCCTCGACTCTGAGGGTTCTACAGATTCTCAGCAATATGCTAATAGACCCATGGAAACTATATTTCCAATCATCCGTCATTAACACTACTTCTTTGTGTTTTAACTGCAGGAGAAGGGAAGGAGGAAAGAGATTAAGATTAAATATTCGTACCTTAAGGACTGCACCAGGAAACAGGCTTTTAATAAACTCTGACACGGCGTCTAAATTAGGATTTTCGCCTCCAACTCGCAGGGTAACCGTGTAACCATCTCCATACCTTGAAAATAGAGAAATACAAAGATTGAAGGCTCGATATACCATTAAAAAGAAGTGAGTGTCAAACTGCTTTCTACTGTTGAAGTTATGGTAATGGTAGAGCTCAGAACACGCACTGGTGGACGTGGCCGTGAAATAAAAACTTCCTTCGCTATCCTTCGCGAGGAAGAAAATTTGGTCCAGTGACTTGCCAAAGGATTTAAATTAGTTTGAACTGAAGGTTTGCGTTCTGAGGATACGAGCATTCAGTTTGCGCCTGTAACCTCGCATGTCTCGTCGATCAGTGGTACACATCCCTGAGACCATAATGAAAAGACTGCCCATCACTCTAAGACGGATTTCGCCTGCTACGAATCACCAGTGCGTGAACGATATGATGGCAGCCGGTTTGGGGACATTTGAATGAAATGAACACTTATGTAATCGCTTTATTAAAGTCTCAAATCTTTGTAGCCGAGCATGCTCTACCAATTGAGGAGACTAAATCAAATTATCTCTAAATCAAGTACAATCAAATCAAATCAAATCAAATGTTAGTTAATTGGCGAGAGAGGAAAACCGGAGTACCCACAGAAAAACCTCTCGAAGCAGAGTAGAGAACCAACAAACTCAGCCCACTTATGGCGCCGAGTCCGGGAATCGAACCCGGGCCACATTGGTGGAAGGCGAGTGCTCTCACAACTGCACCAACCCTACTCCCCTAAGACACAAGCTCTGCTCTGAAACAACTTACTTGTTTTTGAGATGTTGTGGACTGCCAAGGCATTTAAACTGTCCATTGACCATGATCGCCACTCGGTTACACAGGGACTCGCACTCCTCCATGCTGAAACAAAAACGTGGACGGACCTTAGTATAGAGTCGTTATGTTTGGGACGCTAGATTCGTTTTTCTTTCACGCGGTTTCGTGGCTTACCTGTGAGAGGTTAAAATCACTGTTCGTCCTTCTTTCACGATGCCAATGATGACATTCCACAGGAAACGGCGAGCTTTGGGATCCATACCGGTGGTGGGCTCATCCTTGTAAGAGACAAAAGCTGATTTTAATACCGAATACTTCCCAAAGAAAAGAACAACCGCAAGCTTTTTCAATCCAGGCCCGCGGGCTCCATCCTTCTTCATACAATAAGCTTAACTCAACGTAGCCTGCGAATAGGGAAAACGGGCGCGCGCGCCTAGCGAGGGGAGCACGCGCGCGCGTCCCGTTTCACCCTTCCATTCCCCTTTACTGCGTCTGCCACGCAGGCTTAACTCTACACACACTTTTATTGATCTCTGGCAGAGATGACGTCACTTCTGGTTTCTAAAATGGCGGAAATCTTTTAAGTGGTTATTTCGGACTGGGCGTAGGAAGAAGTTGAAAAAAGTGCTGTTCAAGCTGTTGACTAGTAGGAAATGCTGGGGTCCTTACCATTTACACGGAAATCCCGGAAATTCTGGTTGGGAAATTAAATGGTACACACCATTCCATTTGGAACATTTCAGAAATTACAGGCCATCGGCTTAATCAACGCACTTTTTCTTTTCTTTATGAGCCTTCCAGTTGATACAAGTACATTTTGTGATTTGTCCATTTTGCGTTTGGGCAAACTGCAGCACTGCATTTTTTCACCTGAAATTTCCACCCGGATGGTTTGTGTAAATGGTAAGCGCCCCAGGACATCGAAAAGAAAACCTGTTTTCTCGACGTACAAAATGCGTAATTAGAAATATCCTCAAACAGTCACAGCCGGTCGAGCGAGATACCATCTTGCTGTGCGTTTGTTGGGCATTAGCGACACAGGAGCAGCACTTGTCTTGTTCTACTCGTTGAAAGTTGTCCTGCACCCTGCGCTACGAGTACATTTTTACTGTTGTTTTAGGTCTTGCCAGTCAAGGGCCTGAAAGTCTTGCAAAGAACTGCGTGCGGGAAGACCTCAAAAGGCACAGAAGTTATAAAATAAGAAGAACACTTACAAGGAAAATGATCGGTGGATTTCCAACCAGCGCAATAGCTGTGGACAGCTTCCTCTTGTTCCCCCCACTGTACCCCCCTGCGCACCTGTTTCGGTACTCCGTCAGATTCATTCGAAGAATAAGACTGTCAACAACCTGTGGACGAGCACAGCAATCATGAAACCGTGCATGTTTATTGAGTTTTCTATTACTTAAAAGCTATTGAAGCAAACTGAAGAAAGCCCAAAAATAATGGTTCAGTTTTGATTAAAATTACTTTACCATTTTAGCAAAACTATAAATAAGCCTCTTTGGCTTAGGATGGCAAGGATTGAAATGGATTCCAACTTGAAAATTTGGGCCAATTTTTTCAAGTTCTCCCCTTGAGCTATGGAAAACACAACCAAATACAGATTATGGTTTGCTTCCCCTTTACGAAAAAAATTGATATCTTTCTTTTGGTGTAAAAGGAGTATTTTGTTTTTGAACAATGGAACTTGAAAATACTTGAAATTCGACCTCCAAAACATAAAAATAATCAGGACATAACCCCTTTTAAGTAGAACTCAAGCACACAACGAAGACGAGAAAACCTAAATCGCCGTTTTGTGAAGCGCTGAAATATCAACAGAACAAAATGGAGAGATGCTGGGACCCTTCAACTGAATCGTACCACCTTATGATTTCAATGACAAACTCAACATGCAAAGCCAACATCACTAGAAGTTACTTTTTAAGTAAAAGAAATCTAACAAAATCTTTGTTAAATTTGCATAACACAGGCGATTTCTCCCAACTCACTCCCTAGTTTAAAAGCCTTGTTAGAGATTGAAAACGCTAACTCACAATAAAGGGAGTAGCGTTCAACGGCAAGGAGTCGCGTGAGGGCTCCTCATTCTATAAGTGGCACACAGAAAACTTGGCAAACCTTTTTGACTTCTTTTTCGGGCACCCCTCTGAGCCGCGCGTAAAGCTGTAGGTGTTCAGCGGCTGTTAGCAGGTTGTCAAGCCCGTCGAACTGAGGACAGTAGCCCATGGACTGATGCGCGCTATGGATGCTGGTTAAAATACTGGAGTGAAAAGAACAAAAAAAAATTACAAAAATAAGTACAGTTTAACAAGAGCTAAAAAGTTTAGTTGGACATTTTTACCATCAAACTGTTAAAAGCGGGTTTTGAAGTGGTTGCTTTGTGATTGTGCCAGGCACCAATTACACACCTTTTCCCGCGTAGGCCACTTTTTGCTAGGTTTCCTGCGTCCGCTGCAAGTTTTATTTATTTAAATCAGACACTTAAGTAATTAGTAGGCTGGCTTTGCAAATAGCGAAGAGCTAATCGCGGCAAGCCAGACTGTACACTGATTAATTAAGATAATTTCTAAATAATAAATGAACATTCCATACAACTAAAACATGTAAAAATTTCGGTCTAGGTAAAATGTAAAAGGGGAAAACTAGAGACTAAACTTGACTTCAGTTTGGAAATTTAATTTTTCATCGTGTTAATTAAAGTATCTATCTCGGCATGTGTCAAGTCTCATAAGAGACCTTTAGCATCAGGTTCTTTATCGGAAGCTGCAAACTACAAACTTCAAGCGTTTGCAGTTTCAGGTTGCCAGGGTTTCGAATTTTAGCGATGTTACGTGTTTCGT
Organism: Pachyseris speciosa; assembly: GCA_016490735.1. NCBI lineage: Eukaryota > Metazoa > Cnidaria > Anthozoa > Scleractinia > Pachyseridae > Pachyseris > Pachyseris speciosa. The sequence goes on along the minus strand of JAEMWC010000219.1, from coordinate 385,452 downwards.
GCCCCCATGTTGTTTTTCGTCAAGTCGGCGAAGAGCTTCACTTTTATCGTCTAAAAAAATTGAATTTAATAAGGAGAGCGAAAACTCTTGGTGCGAGACTGAGCTTTCAGCGCTTGGAAGCCGTTACAAATTTTTATGTACAAGGTAAACGCTTCAAGTTTTCCTGCGCTTGGAAGCAATTGTTTGTTCTTCCACATTTTGTCACAAAGGCATGCTTTACTTCGAGTTCTTAATAGTCTGTTACGTTACTGTTTACAAAGCTTGCATTTATTGGCTAACGTTACGAAAACGAAATTATAATAAGCTAGTCTAAAGCAGTCAATTTTTAAGCGAAATCAAAATAAAGCCAGCCTGAAGCAGTCCGTTTTATCGACAGTTTGACTCTGAAACTGAAGAAGACAAGAATCAATGACGCTTTTTACTTCAAGTTACCTGTGACCATCAACAAAAGCTTCCCCTTGAGTCACGGTAATATCACCCGTCAACATTTTAAAGGTTGTTGTTTTACCAGCTCCGTTTACTCCTAACAGCCCGAAACACTGGAAAAGAGACAAAAAGACGTGTTACTGGCGTTTTAAAGAACCTTTAACACCACTATTCAAAAGCGAACTCCAGACCGTAAATTTTCACAATTTACTTGACCATTTATTCGAAAACAGCGCGGAATTTGGTGGTTTAATTACAAAATGACGTTATTTTAATAGAGACAACTAAATCTTTGGGACGTGGAGTAGGCTGGTAATTTTCTCTGCAACAATAGTCAGACTTGATACAAAAGAGAATTTGTATGTGTTGTTAAACGTCACTTTTCCTTTAACCAAGACTATTGAAGGCCAAAGAGCACACCCAGTGCAACAGAGCGGAAAAGATCTTCCTTACGTCCAGTGAGTTCACAGATGACCTTTTGGTTGCGTAAATGATACTTCGTAATGAAGAAACTTTACCTAAATTATACTGATATAAACACACTGAGCTCTTTGGCTTATTTTCCGGCCAGGGAGGATCCTGTATTGAATGTAACTAAACGCCACATTTAACTCACCTCGCCTTTAGGGACTCCAACACAAAGTCGATTTACAGCTACGTTTCTTATGTTTCTGGATTGGTACACCTACAAAATAACAACTCATTCTTAAGTGCCTCGAACGCGTAACAAGATTACAAGATCAAATGTTCCCGTGAAAGAAATGAGTGTGAATGAGATATGAAATAAATCATATCAGGCTTCTTTTCGCAATTGCATAAATTGCGTTCACAACTGCGAGAATCATTTCTTCATTTGATTTCATTTCCGCAGTTCATATATGATTTATTTCATATCTCATTCACATTCAATTCTTTCACGGGAACACATGAACGCACAATTGGCCTGCTCCCAACGTCAGTGGCTTCATAGCTCAGTTGGTTAGAGCATCGCACCGGTATCGCGAGGTCACGGGTTCAAACCCCGTTGAAGTCCTGAATCTTCCTTTCGCAATTGCGTAAATTGCGATCACAACTGCGAGGATCATTCTTCATTTGATTTCATTTCCGCAGTTCATATATGATTCATTTCATATATCATTCACACATTTCTTTCACGGGAACATATGAACCCACAATTGACCTGCTCCCAACGTCAGTGGCTTCATAGCTCAGCTGGTTAGAGCATCGCACCGGTAATCGCGAGCTCACGGGTTCAAACCCCGTTGAAGTCCTGAATTTTTTTCAGGCTTCTTTTCGCAATTGCATAAATTGCGTTCACAACTGCGAGGATCATTCTTCATTTGATTTCATATGATTTATTTGATATCGCATTCACAAGATTATAAGAGCAAGAGCGACCAGGAACCCAACAGACATAAAATGACTTTGCAGTTGATATTGTCTCACAAAACAACAATCGAACAGAGAATCCTTTAAGGCTAATAGTCATTGTCAACATCCCAACCGACCTAAATTTCTGAAATAAAAGGAAGTTAACTTCAAACAGAAAACATGAGAAAAATATGTTATTTGTCGGCGGAAACACAAACGAAAATGCTCTTGCGTCTCAGCTGGCAAAAACCAAATAATAAAGCAACTACAATAACAAAGGAATTTTTTTAGCCTGCCTAACAAGCGTTCCCGTTCGAACGAAGTTTTCCACATTCTGGCCGCGTGAAAATTGGGACGAGAGCAAAAAATAGAGGACGGAGGAGGGGGTGCTCTCGCCCCAATTTACGCGCGACCAGAATGCAGTAAAATCTGTTAGAACGGCAACGCATGATACGCAGTTGCAATCTTTTCCACTTGAGACTACTGAAATAGCAACTACCAGCGCAAAAGTGCTTCCAGTGGGAAAAAGGGTAAGGTAATACTAGCGATTGCATTTCTCATTTCCGCGTGCATTATCCCGAAGCTTCCACATTTCTTGTAGTCATGGAAACAGTTAGACCAACATGTTTTAGCTCACCACTGCTAAGAACAAGTAGCCGTTTTTACCTTGGTTAGGTTATCCAGCCGTAAAATGTCATTGGTTCCTCCTCCTCTTTCAATGCGTTGCCTCTCTCGTTGAACGTCATCATCTTCATCGTCAATTGGTTTCAGAGTATGCTGAACTCGCCTGATGAAAGAGAACACAGACCGCCAAACAAATCGAGTCAATTGTCTATTGCATATTGCTGTTTGTGGCCAGCGATTTAACAAAAAGTTGCATGTGGGTGACATGAAAGCAAACAAGAAACTTAAGCAGTTATAAAACCTATCTCGCCTTTTGAAAACAATTAATTACTATAATATCGAACACATTTTTGTGGCAGTGCAAACGTCGATCCAACATTACGTAAATAGACTGCTTTTTAAACGAGTATCAAAAGGAATTCTCGTTTGTTTTGGTTCTCCTTTACTTCGCTCTGTGATTGGTTAAAAAAATTCGCGCCACTTTCTCAACCAATGAGAAGCAAAACCAAAATCAATCGTGACTTGCACGCGCGCATTTTCCCGCGCTTGGCGCCGTTTGCATGTGATTGCTTCGTATTCCGATTGGTTCATCGCGCTGCTTGGGTCTGCTGTGATACGCATGCGTGACTACTTAAGTTTGTTTTCGTTTCCCGACACTCAATTGAAAACCGCTCTATGGCCTTAACCGTTGAGTGGTAAACAGGGAAATCACGTTCTTCAATTACAAATGGCAAACCACTAACCTCTTAGGGAGGAAGAAGCGGTATTCTATCAGCACGGTTATGAAGAAGAACAAAAATCCCTGAATGACCATCATAAGTATGTTTCGACCGGTGATATCCCAGCTAAATGGATCACGCACAAGGTTTTGACCTGAAACGGAAAAATATACAATCAGGTAAAATTTATAAAACTTGGAACGAATTTCTACATTCCTGGCGTTCAAAAAGATTCCTTATTGCCTGCAAACAATGTTTTTTTATCACTCACAATTTAATTGAATTTTGCGACTTCAAAAGCCATTAAAAACACTGTTCTTTGGGCCCAAATTTCCCGAATATTACATGCTCACCAAATCTCTCGAAAATGTCCATGAACTGGTTCTTGGCAAGGTCAACAAGTCCACGTCCCAGACAGTAGTTGGGGAAAATCAGGAATACTTGCTTCAGTAAATCGTTGACTTTTACAAGGTCCTACGGTAAAAAAAAATGAGAAATATTAACTTTCTATAAGCAATATAGCCAAACCATGATAAATTGTGTAATGTGGTCGAGAAAGCTTGACCATTTAAACGTAAGTTGATGAGAAATACTTTGCCGAGGTGCAGTTAATTTATGTTGAGTTCCAGAGTGTGATCATTTGAATGAAAGCTTCTGAGCAGTGCTTTCCCGACGTACTGTTTTTGTTAAGCTGGCCAAGGTGGTTCTAACTTTTGCTTCTGTGGATAACATCATAAAGTCTGACCATTCAAATAAAACCTACTGAGCAGTACTTTCCTGTGGTGCTGTTTATTATGTTCTACAAGGTGGTTCGAACTTTTGGTCTGTGGATGAAATCCTAAAGTGCGACCATTCAAATGAAAGCTACTGAGCAGTACTTTCCTGTGGTGCTGTTTATTATGCTGTACAAGACGGTTCTACATTTTGAGCCCGTGGATGAATTCCTGAAGTGTGACCATCCAAATGTAAGCTACTGAGCAGTACTTTCCTGTGGTGCTGTTTATTATGCTGTACAAGACGGTTCTACATTTTGAGCCTGTGGATGAATTCCTGAAGTGTGACCATCCAAATGAAAGCTACTGAGCAGTACTTTCCTGTGGTGCTGTTTATTATGCTGTACAAGACGGTTCTACATTTTGAGCCTGTGGATGAATTCCTGAAGTGTGACCATCCAAATGTAAGCTACTGAGCAGTACTTTCCTGTGGTGCTGTTTATTATGCTGTACAAGACGGTTCTACATTTTGAGCCTGTGGATGAATTCCTGAAGTGTGACCATCCAAATGAAAGCTACTGAGCAGTACTTTCCTGTGGTGCTGTTTATTATGCTGTACAAGACGGTTCTACATTTTGAGCCTGTGGATGAATTCCTGAAGTGTGACCATCCAAATGTAAGCTACTGAGCAGTACTTTTCTGCGGTGCTGTTTATTGTGTTGTACAAGGTGGTTCTAACTTTTGAATCTGTGGATGAAATCCTAAAGTGTGACCATTCAAATAAAACCTACTGAGCAGTACTTTCCTGTGGTGCTGTTTATATGCTGTACAAGGTGATTCTAACTTTGAGGTGCAATTATGCAGTGAGCAATATTAAAGCATAACAGTTAATGCCATAATGAGCCCATACTCTCACCTCATCGTCTCGGAAGAACTCCAAAATGAAAGTAATAAGCGTAGTGTTGACTCCAATAAACAAGTTGACGCATATTAACACGATGTAGGCGGTGCTTGACTCGGTGAAAATAAATGATGCTGGGTACATAAGAGGAGTGATGGCCCACCTGGAAAATACAAATTCGGAAGTACAATTATCAAGGTAGTGTCCAAAAGCTGGAGGTAACATTCTGCCATCGAGTTACTGTCGACAAAACTTCTGAGTGAGGCTTTGTCCGTCAGAAAGGAACATTACTCAGTCAAAAAGAGGTTCATGAGAATAGTCGCTTCTTGGTCCATCTTTTGTGTTACTGTAAACGCTCTCTTGAGTGAAGTAGAAGTTGACCGAGCACTTAGGGTGATGGATTTCAGTGTGGTTGCACCGGGTTCAAATCCCACTCTGGCCTCTAGGTGGTGTTGTTCTGGGTAGGCCTTGGTTCAAGTCCTCGGTCATAATTGTAAATAGCCAACTGGTTTTCCTCCGGCCAGTTGGGATTCTTTTCACGTTGAGTTTATTTGCATTATTTGTTTCTATCATTATTTGTGGGCCACAATGGAAGCTACTGGGCTGCCAGTAATGGTGTCACCCCTATAAAGATCATTAGATCATTATTGTAAGTACACACTTGAATAACCCACGAATGGAATCTCCCATCAGTGTATTGCTAACCCTTTCACACGTTACGTAAAGCGATGCACTGTCAAGGGTCGTAATTCTAAGACGGCGGATATCCCCGCAATTTTGTCAGTGGCGTAATCAGATGCAATAAAGGAAACCGAGATGATGAACTTACCCATAGAGAAGAAGAAGAAGGAAGGTCGGTGGAAAGTTCATAGCTGAAGTGTAGGAATCTTCACCAAAGGCCAAGAAGATGAAAATGCAGCACACAGCTGGAATAATGTAGTTTGTCTGTGAATAAGAGAGAAGTAAATCAGCAAACCAGTTGCCAATCAGAATATTGGGGATAAAGGAACTTTTAGATGAGGTCCCGTTAAAGGGTCCCAGATAGACGGTTATCTCTGAGTTCCTACTCACCAAGTCCCACACGTAAGTGGACAACCAGTAGATGTACGGACGAACACCGCTGACCAAGTGCAGATGCTTAGCTTTGCATTCACGTTCGCAGACCAGGTACACGACAAAACTGGCGGGAACAAAGGACAGCGCGAACACCACACAGATAGCCACAAGGACGTCTACAATGCGGTTGTAACTGTAAAAGATTACGCGCAATTGAGATACTAACAAAAATAGGTACCCAAACGGTACATGTGTGATAAGTTGTCTACAATGCATTGCAAACTTTGCAACTCATTAGCATAAATGGACTTACAACCCGATGACAATGGCTGAGGTCCCACTAGCGCTTAACACCGTTGTTGCAACGTGTTTTTCCTAGCTGCTATTAACACTAGCGTAACACTAGATCAAGCTGTGCTGGGTTACACTTGACGTTGTTGCCACCAGTTGTTAACAGTTTAAAGCCGCGGCTACACGAGCGATTTTTTGCTCGCGCAGGTGATGGCTACACGAGTGACAAATTGAAAGCCGCGCTAAGAGGCCAACAATCTGTGCGATTTTGTCGCGAAAGTTTCAACTCTGGCGACCTTTTCTTGAGACTTTTTCAGCTGTCGCATCACCTTTGCAAGGGTGACTACATCTGCAATTTTCATCGCGCGCTGGCGACGCGACACAATTTGGAAAAGTCGCATCACCGGCAAGAGCAAAAAATCGCTCGTGTAGCCGCGGCTTAAGTGACAGCTGATTTGACTCGTGTTATCAAAAATTCGCAGGAAAATGCCTGACCAGAAGTTTTTCGTAGCCAGTTTATCTTTTGTTTTCACGTTAATTCTTTTAGTACGAAGAATAAACCCTCTTCGTGCACCTGCTAAATTTAAAAATATAGTTTTGACGCGACCTCCCGGCTAGCATCAAACTAGGTTCTGCTAAACGATTGGTCGATCTTAAATAGATTAGATTGTACACCAGATAAACCGCACTTTCAGTGTTGTAAACTTCGTTGTAAACATGCTTTGATTTTCCGGGTTGCGTTGGCAACAAACTCTGACAATGATCTTAGAAAAGTAGCCGGTCCCACATGAAACAGCTTGACACTGTTATAACACCATTGTAAACAGCGCTAGTGGGACGGACCTTAGCCGATAGTGTGTCAGTGAGATGCCACAGGCATGGCATCCCACACAAAAACTACAACGTCGAAGAGATAAAGCGTTGTTGCTATGACGAAATTTAACTTACAAGGTCTGGTCAGTGAGTTGTTCTTTGGTGTAATTCATTGGGTGGTTCACTGTGGTTATGCCTGTTCATAAAATAAAGCAACAATGAACGTTTGTGTCTGTGTAAAGATCATTGATCAGGTGCCTAACACAACTGCACTGGGACACCTCACAGGGGAGAACTGGGGTCATAAAATAAAGGAACAATGAACATTTGTGTCCATGTAAAGATCGTTGATTAGACGCCTAACACAACTGCAGTGTGACACCTCATAGGGGAGGACTGGGGGGGGGGGGGTACAAATACCACTGCTTGAACAAGTGAGAATAAAGGAATTGATCAACAAACATTAGGTCCTGATGCTCAAACACATTCTCCACACCTGTAGCATAAGATATAAATGTTCAAGAGTGAAGGAAATATGCAGATTGCTAAGGGGGATTAAACCAAGAAAAGGTGGAACTTGTACAGTGGATCCCCGTTAATACGAACATGCAAGTGTCCGCCTTAGCCGGGTGTCCGTGAGGATATGGCCTTTTTGGTTGTCTGGACATAGGAAACTGTCCTTTATAAGTGGGTGTCCGTTGTAAACGGGTGTCCCGTAGAGCCGAGTTTCACCGAAACCGCAGGACGCAGGATGGCCAAGTGAAAAAAAAAAAGGATGGCCGAGTGGTTAGGGCGCTCGATTTCAATGCGGTTGCCCCGGGTTCAAATCCTGCTCTGGCTGCTAGCTGGTGTTGTTCTGGGAAGTCCCTGGTTCAACTCTTCGGTCATCCTTGTAAATAGCCAACTGGTTTCCCTCCTTCCAGTTGGGATTCTTATCATGTTATGTTTATTTGAATTATTTGTTTCTGATCACATAGTTTGTAAAGCGCATTTGATCATATCTACATGTTAATTTGCGCTATAGAAATATTTATTATTATTATTATTATTATTATTATTATTATTATTATTATTATTATTATTATTATTATTATTATTATTATTATTATTATTACTATATCTGGTTAGTGAAATCCTGCTCTACGGACACCCGCTTATAACGGACAGTTTTCTTTCTCCGACAACCAAAAAGGCCAAATATTTTCTCTTAAATCACCCAGCTTAATACGGACACCCGGATAACGTGGACACTCTGGCATGTCGCTTTGGTGTCCGTATTAACGGGGTTCCACTGTAATAAATTTGGTCACTGAGATGACATAGATTTGAAGAAAACTTGCAAAGAGCTGCTAATTTTCTTACCAAACTGAGACGCATTTAGTCCCTTCTCAGCAGCCTTACTTCGAAGAATCACATTGTTGAGGACATTCAAGAAGCTAGGAGCGGAATGATACCCTTTGGTGTTGTACCACGCCTGTTGGAAAAGAACGTACGATCAAAGTTTGCCGGACAAGAAATCAAACCAATGATCACCGAAGAGAAAATGTCGCGAACTTCAGCTAGCCTGCATAACAGGCTTTTATTTAGCCACCCCTCCCCGCGCGAGGCGAGAGGGAGAGAAAAATTCGCGCTTCGCGCTCGATGTCTCGTCCTCCGCGCACGCGTCTCGCGCTTCGCGCTCGATGTCTCGTGCATCGCGCTCGATGCCTTGTGCTTTGCGCTCGATGTTTCGCTCTTCTCGTCCTCCATAATGTTTCGTGGTGATGTAGAATAAAGCTTTTATTCTTACTTTTGCATTATGTTCCTTGATAATTCCCATGCTGGAGTACGTATTCAACTGATTAAGAGAATATGGAAGATTCTTGAAGTTGTCTCCGAAGCTTACACCACCATACCTAAAATAAAATCAAAAAGGATAGATGAGTTCCCTTGCTCTACCAACTCAGATAACAAGCCAACCGAGAGCTGAGAACTTTCTTGGTTCGTAATATACCCGTGAGTGATGAATATATGAGAATGAATATATGAAAATCATATTTGAACTGCGGATTAAAGAATGAATAGGTGAGTGATCACGGATCACCGCAGTTATTAACACTAAGCAGTAGAGAAAATACAGCCTGAATAAAATTCAGGCCTGTACGGGAGTCGAACTCGTTCATGACTTCTGCGATACCGATGCAGTGCTACACCAACTGAGCTAACATCACTGGGAGTTGGTCATTTTGTTGGTTCGTAATATATCCGTGAGTGATGAATATGCGCGAATGAATATATGAAAATCGTATATTTGAAACTGCGGAAAAAAGAATGAATATGTGAATGATCATCGCAGTTATGAACACTATTAAGCAGTAGTGAAAAATAAAGAGAATAAAGGAGAAATAAGAAGCCGATCACTGATGAGACTATACGGGCTACATGTAAGCTCCGTTCAAAGGGGAAATGTTTGGTGACTGTTTGGCCACCTTGTTAGGTCTTGTTTGATCGTGTTTGGTCATGTTTTTTAACCGTTTGGCCTGGGCTTAAAAAATTCATTGAAAATTCATGAAGGAAATACAAAAGAAATTAATTTTTAATGAAAGACACCGCTAAATTTTACATCCGATTTTCTAGGCCAAAATAACCCAAAATCTAAATTTTAGTGTAAGAATGGATAAACGTATAGTAAAGCTTTTAAAGCCGTTCAATAAATTCGCAATTCGTGTTTTATCAAGTCCTAAAACACTCGGCTGCGCCTCGTGTTTTAAACTTGATAAAACACTCCTGCTCGTTTATTAAACATTACTTCAAACATCAACATGTCTCGGAACACCATGCAATGGTCACCAAACATTTCACGTTTGGCCAAGGCTTAACGCTTGGTTAAGTTGCAAACAACCCTAATATCCCACCTCTTCCTAATAAACCTGCCATACGTGTTCAAAAGATAGTCCGTCATGTTGCGTCCTGTCAAGTTCTGTAACTTGTCGCCCGTGAACGAGTCCCACTGTGAGGGCCTGGGTCCTCCTGCGTCTGCGGGACACTCAGCGGTTCCAGTGCTTTGACAGTCACACTGCACTGTGCTGACAGGTTCCCTGGGAGGGGCACTGAACATGACTGGTTTTCTTTTACAAGATTGCTCCAAGCAAGCGGTTCCTATAAAGGAAGAACGACGTATCAATCAACAAACTAATTCTTAAGGGATGTATCTGTGACAAAAAGCCCTCAAACTGAAAGATTAGTGGAAACAGAAGGTGAACTTTACTCCTTTACTAATTTAAGTACAAGAATTGACTACATTTTATAACAACTACAATTCTATACACTTCAAAATACATTAATAATTCATGAAGGAAATACAAAGGAAATTACTGTTTAATGAGAGTCTTTATATCTGATATTGACACGACTAACGTTTACGTCTGACTTTCTAACCCGAAATAATCCAAAAACGGAATATTAATGTAAAAATGGATAGATGTACAGTAAAGCTTTTGAAGCCGTTCAATAAATTGGCAATTCGTGTTTTATCAAGTCCTAAAACACTCGGCATCTTGATAAAACACTCCTGTGTTTCTTTTAGTGTCTTTTTTGTTGTTCTCTTATTGTACTGTATTCCTTGTATTGATGTTTGTAACACTGCTGTAATAACATAACTTTCTCTAATACACTGTATTCGTGAGTTTCAATAAAAATTGAATTGAATTGCTCATTTGCTAAACATTGCTTCATTTAACTTTCTTGATTTACAAGTTCAGTCGTACAATGCCACAAGGCACTTGTGCGGTTTTAAATGCAGAATCTTTAACCTCGGTTTTCGTATTGTGTAACTTTTAATGTACAAGGTTTTCATACAAAACGTATAACAAAGGTAAAACCATGCACGTGTTAAATTTTCACAATTTTCACTCAATCAAAGTCCCCCACATCTCTGATATAGTCATACAAATAGAACATACGATTGAGTTAACAAATATATTAAAACTTTGGTCATTTCATTTGAGAACAAATACGACGTCCAGAAGGCCGTGGTCTTCAACTGTGACACGAAACCTACACAAAGGTCATCCATCAGACACGTTCTCGAAAAAAACAAGAGACTGAAATTAGCCTTAACTCGGGCCTGCAAAAATAGTCTATCCCTCATTTTAATAGCACTAACAAAGAGGAAAGTCTGTCATTGTCGTACAGGGCGCATTGTGCTTACAATGACGTTCGAGTCTGCGTTTCTTTGCCGTGAATATCCACAGAATCCCTATCAACATATATCCCCGTAAAACTGCAAAATAGCAAACTGAAGCACTGATAATGAATTGATACTTGATAAAGAAAAAACGTACCAACTCCAGGGTACTGTATCAACTTTTGCGTCATGTCTTGGGTCATGACTGAACGCGGATCATCGTAAGAAAATGGCAGATAATGGACATTGGGGTCCACGTCCAGGAACATGTTGGTGTTGAGTTCAAGAGCGGGCATTACAATGGATGGTCTGATCTTGGATACTGCCATGGCGATACACACGAAAATAGCTGGCAAAAGGATCTGCGAAATAATAGGAGCAAAGATTTAAGGCGGGAGTTAAAACCTAAACATCGTTTTTTAGCCGCTTAACATGGATTTCATGTTGATATCTCGTTCGCGCTTCAAGCAATAAAAAATCCCTCTGCTCATCTCACAAAGCTATGTTGTGGGACATTTTGTGATTTTTTGGGTGATTTTTGGGTATATTTGGGAAGTGATAATTTTTCTCAAAGGATTAGTTAAATCGAGAGAGGGAAACAGGTATTTTGGAAGATTTAATAAAGGTTTAAAACTGGAATTTGAAGTTAGAAATTAGTAGACGGACACCAAACAGTTTCCCAGCAACCTGCAGTGCCCTTGTGGGCTGCCAACTAACTGGAAGTGTTTCAAAACATTTTTACTACATTCCAATCCCTTCTTCAAACTCCATAAAATTGCACACAAATTCAAGTCACGTGGTACAAAAATGCCATGCTGGGACGCAAGCAACGCATTGGGACAAAATAAACAAAGAGCTCACATCATGGAAAAAGGTAATTTTCTTTGTTTGTCTTGCCCCAGTGCGTTGCTTGCGTCCCAGCACGACGTTTTTGTACCACTAACGTGACTGACATCCTGCAAAGGGCCCATTATCCTACGAAATCACGCAGAATATTGCCTGATACTTAGCCGACGAGGCCGTAGGCCGAGTTGGCTAAAATCAGGGGATATTCCGTAAGATTGAGCAGGATAATTGTTTTATTATTAAGGCATTAATGACAAAGCACAATTTTCTGCGTTTACTGCAAAAAAGCTGGAAAAGCCGCCATTTTTCTGCGCAACACACAAAATTACGTATATTGCAGGAATCTGTCGAGTATTGAGCGCGCTGTGGCCAGATTTGGACATTGTCGCAATGTGTTGAATAATAAAATCCACGAAATGAAATTTCCAACCGCGCGCGATAAAGCAAACATAGACCAGCAAGATTTCACGAGAATTTTGTAGTAAAGGCACTATATCACCGTTCTACGCATGCGTCATTTTAAACGACACTTCAAAGATACTTCGGGCACCTCCTCAATAAAAAAATCAAATCAATGGACCAATTAACGAGCAAGATGACGAGTTATTCCAGCATGCTATTGTGGTCTCTAAACTGGACGGTGGGGTGGGGAGATAAGCTACATCAGTGTGCGCCATGGGTTTGGTTTTCAATAGTATTGGAATGGGGCTTAGAAATCAGAGAGTTTTATGGCAAATAGCACATCATAACTGAATGGTGACAAGAACTATTTAGTCTATAAGATACATGGAAAATAGCGCGGTTCTGAGATAGGATATTGCGGATTTTGATTGTCTAATCTACAGGGTTGCAAAATGCAGCTGAAACTGGGATTTCAATATCAACGGTAGCTAACGTAGAAGCGCGTGCGAGAAAGGAGACACGAGAGGCCAAAAAGCACAAAAGCATTCTTTCTCTTTCTTTCGCGCGCGTCTCTTCCCTCCCGTGGGCCACTCCAACTCGCGCGACCTTCCGACTCGTTCACCACCCCGACTCGCGCGCCACCATACAGACACCAACTCGCAATCCACATTACTATGGCGCCTGCTATTACAGTGGTCACATAATGTACCTGGGAGAGGAATCCTTTGCGGTTTCTTCTTGTGTGATGGAATCGCTTCACCAGCAAAGCCCAGAACTGCGCTTTGATAAGCTTCAGACCTTGCAGCTTTTTGTCCTTGTCGTATCCTCCATCTGTGCTTTCGAATACTGGTGGGATGTCGACCATTTCTTGATAGGCAAGAAAGAGGGATTTAAATTTCAATGAACGGATAAATAACTCACTTGGGAAGAGTGAGAAGGCCTTGGATGTGTAGTCACACAAGCGACTGTGAGACTGTTTGTGGGACGCGAACTACTTGTGCCGAAACAAGTAAGCTGCTGTGCACCTTTGCGCACGAATAATTTCATAAACTCCACGGATCTAACATTTGACAGAATTCCAAAACAACTAAAATGCTCCACAGTGTTTGTTAACTTTAAATCCTCCACCCCCCTCCCCCCCCCCCCCCCCCCGCCAACAACCCCACAATCCCTCGCGCGGCACTTTCGATACCAGTCTTTTCAGAAGTAAGCTACTGAACGTGCCTCAGTGGTGAAAAAGTTCAATGCACACGTTTTTCCGCGCTGGGCATTGGTTGTAGAGTTTCCAGAACTTGGCTCCAGTTCAACATGTATCCACTCTCAGTACCACTGTAAATTTCCATGCAGTTCCCACAAACTGCTCCTTTCTCGCTTTGCAGCTGTTTCAAACTTTCCGCGCCTTAGTGCACTTAGTAACATTTGCATGTTGAAGTTCGAGATGTTACATCATTAGCCCCCAATATCAAAGTTTCTTTCTGTCCCTATGCAACTGCTGTAGTATTGTTGGGAAGAGGTTGTTATATAGAACATAAAAGAAATCGTGTTGGGTCATCATATCCGAATTCTCCTGACCTTTTTGATTGGTTTAAGAATGGTATTACAAGGAGAAATTTGAACCGGATCACTTCTGCTAAGACAGTTAAAATGATCAAGGGAAACGTGATCATATCATTATTTCTCCTGACCTTTTTTAGATTGGTTAAAGATTGGTATTACGAGGAGAAATTTCATCCTGATCACTTCTGCTAAGACAGTTAAAATGATCAAGAAAAATGAGACTCATATTCCGAATTCTCCTGACCTTTACGATTGGTTAAAGATTGGTATTACAAGGAGAAATTTGATGCTGATCACTTCAACTATAACAGTTAATTAACAAGATTAACAAAACTGTTATCATGTTCTTAATTTCCTTGGGCGATGGGGTGACCACCTGTCCCAAAGAGCCTCTATGGGTTATGGAAGGACTGATGATGATCTTAATTCTCATAACCTTTTTGACTGGTTAAAGATTGATATTACAAAGAGGATTTTTGATACTGATCAACTCTACTAAGAGTTACTTAAGATTGGCTAAAAAGGATTAGTACGAAAAAAAAACGATGTTAAGGGGAAGGGGAGTGCTAATTGCCTGGCTTACCCTCATTAATTTCTTCGCTTGTGTTGGCTAAGAGTTGCTCTCGATCAGAAAAACTGCTATCGCTCATTCTTGAGCTACGTGACGTGCGACTCAACCGACTGCGAAAACTGGGGCGGCGTTTGGGCATCTCAGCCGCAAGCTTGTCTGATGAGCCATGAAAAATAAACAAAACAAAATAAAGCAAACAAGAGTCAAACAAAACAAACTGGTTAAACACAAAATGAACCAAAAATGGACGAGATTAGGGAGGTTAAGTGCCAAAGAAATTGTTAACACAAATGCTTTTTCTGAGGTATGACGTTTTGGAAAATGAACCGCGAAGTGCCCAGAAAGTTACGTCGGTTTTTTCCGCTGGAAAGTGGCGACCCATAAGTAAAAAAAAATAAATTACCTTTATTTACCCTCGGCAGTGTTTATAGCACGCAAAGGCTAGTGGGCCGAGCAAATACATGAAACAAACAGGCCGGAGGCAGACCAGTGTGGCTGAGCTGTGGGCCTGAACCCGGGCCTCCGCATTGCAAGGCCAGCGCTCTAACCGCTCGGCCACCCTGCCTCCCTTAGTGATAGGAACTTTAACTTGAGTTTAAAAACTCAAATCAAATCAATTTATTTAAGCTCGACAGCGTGAGGAGTGGTTGCCCACTCTCCCGAGCCGGGGGCTCATGTAGTAAACGTTCGAGCATTCCGGATCAAATTGGAATTAAGACAACCCTGCTTAGGAACATTGTGCCAGTGAAATAGCTGTAGTCTTCGATCCGAGTACGTTGTAAATATCGGGACCTGGGAGAAACGGGCCTCTAAATTTTCATTCCACACAAACTGAAAAACAAACAGACAACCAACAGCAGACGTAAAAACGAAACGATACCTTCCTCCTCCACGTCAGCCTCCTCAGCAACTTTCAAGAAAACCTGAAACAAAGGGACAGTGGAACTCACGGGAGGTTACTTGGTTTACTTGTTAGGTCAAATAAAATCAAATGTGTTTACTGTAAAATTCAATTCATACTTTATTTAAGTACGGCAGCTTAAATTGGATCTCTCGAACTTAATCAGCAACGAATGTGGACCTGACTGTTTTCTCTACAGCTCGTAGAGACAAGGAGTATTTTTAATAGAATAGTATCGGTAGATTTCTATATCTTTGTTTTCTTAATAGAATAACATTGGTATTTTTTGTACAAGTATTTTAGAATGTCATTATATTTAATATTTATTTAGTATTTATTACTTATTTAGTATTTGCATTGTTATTGTGTCTCCAATTAGCAGGTATGCTAAAGTACTTTGAAACAAAAATAAAGTTATTGTTGTTGTTGTTGTTGCAACAGGTCGATACAAGAGCAATAAACAGTGATAGAACTACAGTGAACTCCCTCTAAGGAGGACACTTTCGGGAACAAATCTTAGTGTCCGCCTTAGAGGGAGGTTCGTTACAGATAATATAGTATGAGCCAATTCGGCCGGGACCAGACGAAGGTGTCCTCCTTAGATAAGTGTCCACCTTAGAGGGAGTTTCATTTTCATTAATAATAATATAGTACGGGGCAATTTGGCCGTGGCCAGGCGAAAGCGTCCGCCTTAGAGGGAGTTTCATTACAGAGAATACAGTACGGTGCAATTCGGCCGGGACCAGGTGACCAGAGTTCACTGTAACAATATAAACTAATAATGCTAAAAAAAAGATGTACTAGGTCTAAAAATTACAATACTAATTAAACCTGCTTTCTCACCAGGTTAGTGAGACCAGACAAAAAATGTCAAGGCAACGGACAACCGTGCTACTTTTACTTCGAACAATTTCTTACCCTCAGTCATTTCAGAGAAAGAAATTCTTCGAAATAAAAGCAAACGATGACAAGTCCATGCTTCTACAAGTGCGGCTTGTGGACACAGATTTACGAAACACTGAACTTATCATGAATAAAAATCCAAAGCTAGACCCGCTTCACGAATACAGAACGTCAGGGTTTCTAAAGACTGTTGAAAACGTTTCTGAAATATCAGCCTGAGTAGCAGTCACGAACAGGGAAGGGGATGGGGAGAAAGAAAATGGAAGGAAAAATGGGGGGGGGGGGGGACTGTGATTGGTTGGCAAAACTCACGCCACTTGTTTCAACCAATGAGAAGTAAAACCAAAACCAACTGTGACTTGCACGAGTGCATTTTCCCGCGCTTGATGCCGTTTGCACAAATTTCCTTCGTATTCTGATTGGCTCGTTGCGCTGCTTACGTCTGTTGTGATTGGTCAAAGTAATTACTTTGGTTTTGATCTCACGACAGTCAATTGAAAACCCCCAGGCACCTTATTAGGTATCGCAAAAATCGTACCTCTTCTAGAGTGGTGTCCGACACGCCATAGCTGCCAATGTGAAGTTTGTCCAGGCTTTTGTCCAGATCCTCAAACAGGTCCTGGAAGCGACCTTCTCTGGCCATTTCCGCCGGAAGTACGTACGTCAACTCTGACCCAACATTCTCCACTAACTGAGCTGAGGGAATGTAGGATTTAATGAAGGATGTAACCAACGACTCACTGCAGTACACTTCGGTGTCCTGAAGGTTGGAGTCTGGAGAGGAGTTCATTTTCACAGAATTGAGGCTCCCTTGTTCTGAGGCATCCAGTGAATCCATACCGACACCTAAAGGGTTGAACAAAAAAACCTGTTGAATCTTTTACTGAGAATATTCACGCACAAATCTATAGTAAAATAACTCCTTTGAAAGCTGCTTACATGTATGTTCCTACAAGCTAATTAACAAATTATACGTTAATAAAAGTAGAAAGTTAAATAAAAGTGCCCAAATTGTTGTCACAAGTTCCAGACGTTTTGGGCATTGCCCTTCATCAGTGGAATTGTCTGCTAAAGTGTGCAACATCATTTGCTGCGACATCGAGAATTGAAAGACGCGAACTATTTTCGTTCCATTTATTAATTAACAAATGGAATGTGGTTTAGCGTTGTCTGTACTCTTATCGACAACGATATTCGTCATCACAGTGGTCAAAATGTTGTTCACTGTGATGAAGAATATCGCCGTCGTAAGAGTGCAGACAACACTAAACCACATTCCAATTGTTTTTTTAACGCAATATCAACGTCAAACAAAATGTATATTTCAGAGCGGGACTAAGATCGTTGACGTTGACGTGGGCAGCGACAACGGCAAATTAGCCAATCAGATTGCGAGATTACAAGATTATAAAAATGGAGTCTTAGCAAGTGGATGAAGAAACTTGTTTCAGCAAATACCTGTATATAATAATTATAAATGTTTGCATCCTATAAATTACTTGACGATATTCCTCTGTGTTTTGGAAAAATTAATGTTTCTCACTAACGAAACTGATACAGCCAACAACGGCCTTAGTTGATTTACTGTGAGGCCTATCCTATTTTGAACCCCAACATTTTCCCCAAAATAGGTCCCACCCATGCTTACATTCAATACGATATTTTCATGAATCTTAGTTACACAACAATTCTAATAACGTTTGTTATACGGAATTGTCTACCTTCATCAACAGAGCTCGCGAGTGAGGCAACTGGATCGGGGACCGCGGCATCTAGATGGACGTCCTTCAGAGTGCGAGCAGTGCCGGGCCTCTCTTCAGGGGCCTTTTTGGTGAGGGTCACGTAGTAGCCATTGCCATAGTGTCCCTTGAGGAACAATGATGATCCACAGCATTGAAGCTTTCCTTGTGAAATAATGGCGATTCTGTCACCCAGGATATCAGCTTCGTCCATGTGATGCGTAGATAACAGCACCGTGCGACCTGGGAAACAGAGAATGGCAATTATTTCCCCTTGTTCTTTGAAAGAGTAATGGTGGGACGTAACATGAATAAGAGGGATTTAAATGTTCTGAAGCACCACGAGACTGTTAACACCCCCAAACTGCACTCTAGGTTGCTGAGGAAACCGTTTGGAGTCGGTGTCTACTAATTTCTAACTTCAAATTTCAATTCTAAACTTTCGTTAAATCTTCAATATTTCCTATTTCCCTCAATTTAACTAATCCTTTGAGAAAAATTATCTCTTCCCAAATGTACCCAAAAATCACCAAAAAATAAATAAGTAAATAAATAAGTGAATATCCCACAACATAGCTTCGTGAGATGAGCACAGGGATTTTTAATTACTTGAAACGCGAACAAGATGTTAAGCAACTAAAAGACGATGTTCAGGTAAAATCCTGCCTTAACAAGGTTTCACTAGGGCTTCATACCAAAAACTGAGTCCCTTTCACTTCCCAGTGATCTCATCTAAAACGGATGTTGCATGACATAGAAAGAATGAAATGGTGAGAGAAAAGTGCTACATAGTCGATTACGTGAGAGCAGCGTATGGCGTGAACAGCAAGTTACCCTTAAGATGGTGTATCACAATCTTAACCAACACGGTGCGACAGAAACGTTTACCCGGTGTGACAGAAACGTTTACCTTTGGTTCTTACAGATCGCGCATGTCGTAAGCCCTTCATACCTGATTTGTACTGAAGAAGCAAGTCCCAGATTCCTCTCCTTGCGTATGGATCCACTCCAGCAGTGGGCTCATCCAGAATGACAACTTTGGAACCTGCTATAAAGGCCAGGGCCACAGACAGCTTTCGTTTCATACCCCCAGACAGGTTCGTGGCTAACTCGTGACGCTTGTTCTGCAAACCAACGTCCTTCAAGAATCTAAGAGAAGAATTTAAAAGACATTCTAAAGATAAGTAATTTGCACAACACGTGCATTTCTTTTCGTTTACTGGTGAAAAACGAAATGCCATTGAATTCAAGCTAATAAAGGCCACTGAAGTCTTCAGGCAATACCTTTGGTCTATCGTTGTTTAAAGGATGCAATTAGTTCATTAAGATGCTTTAATGATAACTTCATATAAAACTGACAAGGGACAGAAAACCTCCTTGGGTTGAGTAATGTTTTTGTTTATTTCGTTTGCTTTGTTTATTTCTTATCTGCTTAAAATGCCATTGGCGAGCAGGGTTGGCGTAGTGGTGAGACCGCTTGCCTTCCACCAATGTGTCCCGGGTTCGATTCCCAGACTCGGTGTCATATGTGGGCTGAGTTTGTTGGTTCTCTACTCTGCTCCGAGAGGTTTTTCCCCGGGTACTCCGGTTTTCCCCTCTCCCCAAAACCAACATTTGATTTAATTTGATTTGATTTGAGATTTGTAATTAGTAGGCGAAGAGCCACCTTGTGGAAGTACTACTAATAAATCGTTATTATTATTATTATTATTATTATTATTATTATTATTATTATCATCATCATCATCATTATTATTATCATCATTATCATTATTATTATTATTGTCATCATTATTATTATTATTATCATTATTATTATTATTGTCATCATTATTATTATTATTATCATTATTATTATTATTATTATTATAGGACCTTCCCCCTATAGATATTTTATTACTGAAATTTTTGAATTTTAGAGGCCGATAGCTTATTTTATTGAATTGAAATGTTTTCAATTCGATCTGAATTGATTGTTTTTTTACTCGGGCTGCGCGCGTCTCGCGCGTCGCCTGGGTCTAAGATTACCGACGGTTATTCTTTTTCGTCGTCGACTATCATCCACAAAGTGCACTTCCGGCGTTTCTGCGCAAGCGCTAACTATTTTTAACAGAGTGATGCCTGTTGTCACGTATCGGAAAATGTCGATTCACCTTGTGTCTTTTGAAGTCTGAACAAACAATATGCAAGTTCAACGGCGAGAGGAAAGCTTTTAACATGAGTAAACTTAACTCCAGATGGACTGCCGTGTTTCCTCGTGTCTGCTTCAGTAGACTGCGAATAGTCTCTAATTTTGGCGATGGATTGTGGGGCGGGCGAAAGACACGTGCGCGCGCGAAGTTGCGAGGAGACGCGACGCGAGGGGAGCGCCAAAAATTAGAGACTACAGACAAAGGGAGTTTGACCTTTCACGGCCGAGTGATTCGGAAGTATAAATCTCATATCAACAGCAAGAATGATACTTGTTGTCACGTATCGGAAAACGTCGATTCACCTTGTGTCTTTGAAGTCTGAACAACTAATATGTTAAGAGAAGTGTCTATACGAATGTTTGCAAGTTCAACAGCGAGAAGAAAGCTTTTAACATGACCAAAATTTAACTCCAGATGGACTGCCGTGTTCCTCGTATCCGCTCCATTGAGATGTACATTTTGTTGAATAACTCAAGTACGGGATATCACACACCCCTGAGATTTTGTTTGACAGGTAGTTAATTTACTATTTTCCCACAATATCTCAATTTCTGGACTATAATTTTTGAATGATAAGCGATTAGTTTTTACAAATGTACTAGCGGCTTGAAACTGTCCAGAAACGTTCCTTTCTTGTGTTTCAAATGACCCTGGATTGACGTATTTGTAAACAGTTTCACTCTGCTAATTAATTTTCTACTCACATTTCACCGAGACTCCATTCACATTTATGCGAAAAAATCCTACATCGTTCGATAAGCGTTTCCTTTCTCAAACAATTATCCATCGAAGCGAAAACAAGTGTGCTTAGTTTTTTTTGGAATCAATACACTATTTTTATCACCCCTGCATAATGATAAACCTCTGTGGCCTAAAGGTCATTGTTCCTGCCTGTGACGCAGCTAAACCGGGTTCGATGTCCTTTAGTGGTATATATCACGGGCTTTATTTTTTCTGTTTCTCTTTTTTTGTTCTTTTAGAAATATTTTTTACAAGTGTTATAATTATTGTTCTCAATGGTTGAGCTGTGTTTTAGAGGAATATATGTTGATAGGGGTCTAAAGAAATAGACTCCAACACAAGCTAAGCACAATGCGTCCGATGCAAGAAAGACAGACTTCCTCTATTCTTTTGTTTAGTGCTAAGTTAGGGATACAATACTGTTTTTTGCAAGCCCGAGTTTAGGCTAATTGTAGCCTCTTGTTTTTTTTAATCTACTCCTTCTAAGTTTGACTGAGTGCTTTTTAAATCGACAGGAATTGTAAATCAGTGGTTTTTTTTTAATACTTCTAGAATAAGATGTTCTATTAAGACATGTAACTGTAATTTACTGTTTTTTGCCTAATGTAATTGTAGGAGGTCGTTTTTTAAAGCTTTTTCCTTTGTGAAAGATGTAATTTTTATTTGAGAGTAATTAATAATCTATAATTATAATAATAATAATAATAATAATAATTATTATTATTATTATTATTATTATTATTATTATTATTATTATTATTATTATTATTATTATTATTATTATTATTATTATTAAGGAATTTGCTTTCTGCCAAGAGCATGGGAACAAGTGGCTAACCACCGCCCGGTTAGCTCAGTGGTAGAGCACCGGACTACTGTGCGGGAGGTCGCGGGTTCAAACCCCGGCCGGACCAACACTCAGGGTCTTTAACTAATTGAGGAGAAAGTGCTGCCTTTGTAATTACATCTGCAAACAGTTAGACTTTCTAGTCTTCTCGGATAAGGACGATAAACCGTAGGTTCCATCTCACAACAATTGTTCCTAATAATCTGTGGGACGTTAAAGAACCCACACACTGTTCGAAAAGAGTAGGGGACGTAGTTCCGGTGTGGTGGTCTACCTTTCATCTGTCTTGACATTCATGTGTGGGTTGGGTGGGTGGGTGAGATAAAATATGGACTGATAGCGGCTGCCAGAGGCGCCTTTACAGGCTGACGTCCGATCTCACCCTAGAGAAGATCGAGAATTGTAAACCGCCATGAAACTATGTGATATGTGCGGTACATAAATCCATTACCATTGATAAGCATACTGTCTTTTCTACTAAATCTGCCGTCGCTGTTACAGCAATTAGAGAGCTTATTAGCAACGACGACGGCAACGGCAACGAAAACGTTATTTCAAAATGTACCTTCTCGTTTTTTCCAACTTGTTTCACTTGTAAAATGCTGGCGAACTATCCTGGAGCTAAAGTAGTAAAAACGGCGTTGAATTTGGGAAAAAGAAAGAAGATTTCCCCGTCATAAGCTCACGTTCTTGATAAAACCTAAAATTTGGTTATTTCACGTTGTTGTTTGCTGAGGACGGGAGAGAAATGTACCAAAATGTAAAACGCACGTGCTGAGCGATTGTTTTTTGCTCATTAAGCCTATTGTTTTGTGGCGTTCTCGTTGCCGTCGCCGTCGTCGTTGCTTAAGCTCTCTATTGACAAGAAAAGGACTGAAGACGGGACGCAAAACTTACTTCTCGATTTCTTCCGGGATCTCCGACTTTGGCATTCCTTTAAGCGAAGCATAAAACCACAAGTGTTCCTGCACAGTCAGGCAACCAAACAGCACATTGTATTGTGGGCAGATTCCGAGGCTCTTCCGAATCAAATCGATATCTGTTCGGATGTCATATCCATTGATGATGGCGGTACCAGAGGTCGGAGGGAACAGTCCGGTCAAGACAGACATCGTGGTGGTCTTTCCGGCGCCATTGTGGCCAAGAAACGAAGTGATCTGACCTTGGTAAAGATTGAGGTTAAGCCCATCTACAGCAAGTTTGTTACCGTCCTTGTAAATCTGGAAAAAAAGAGCAAACAAACTTCTTAATCAATACCAACCGTTTTGTTTCAATTTAAGACAGCAATTAGCTGTGGAGTAAAATTCAACCTAGCCTTGCCTTTTGTACTGTGCACGACTTCATTTATTGACGAAATGATGATTGCTATTTCAGTTTTCATCGCGAAAAGAGGGCTTTTATTCTAGGGATGGGTCTAATGGCTACATTGAAATTTTGTCAACAACAACTTTATTTTACCATTTGAACACAAGGACGAATTTTACAAACAAAGAAATTAAACAGAGAAAGGGGTAATGGCTTCCTAAAATAACTAAAGAGTTAAAGGACTAGGAAGCCAAATTACAAGAAATATTTGGGTCCGTCCGAGATGAAGTATAGTAGCCTATGCTCGCTTTAAGTCAGCTGCCTATTTGTATGTGTAGCAATTACTCTGACAACAGCCGTAACCAACGCGACAAACCAATCAGAATACGCCAGTTACATGTAGCCGGCGCAAAGCGCGGGAAAATGCACGCGTGTGAGACACGATTGTTTTGGTTTTGCTTCTGATTGGTTGAGAAAGCGGCGCGAGTTTTGTCAGCCAATCACAGAGCGAAGCAATGCGAAACCAAAGCAAACGAGAATTACTTTCCACACTCAGTTGAAGGCCGCTCTGGCCTGATGTATTACGTTGGTAGTAATTTCAACTGCAGCAAACATCGAAGTAAAAGTCTTATTGCAGAAGCAGTGATGGACGGTAAGAATGTCATACCTTGACCAAGTTCCTGATTGAGCATCCCAAGGGGAGGTGGGAGGGTTCTTTTTCTGTCACACAGCCTCTTTCAAAGTTCTGAAAGGCGACTTCATCCATACCATCAGCCTGTGAACAGAGGAACAGGCAGACTGTCAATTGCTTTTCTAGGTAAATCAGCTTTCAGACGCCCGCTTACGAACCCAAGCAGTATAACATCTCTTTAAATCATATCAATTTAGAGGGCTTTCCACGTCCTTTGAACATCATGCGATCTGTCTGGTTGTATTATCATCACTGGTTTTCTTCTTGTTCTGTTACTCCTGAGCTAAGCTGTCCTCTTACTACTGAGCTTTATTTAACCATGGTTAAAATAAAGTTATTGGGTGGTATGGTGTGGTAAGGTATAGCGTTGCGTGGCGTGGCATGGAGTGTGGCGTGGCGTGGCGTGGCGTGGCGTGTGGTGTATGGCGTGTGGTGTATGGCGTGTGGCGTGGCGTGGCGTGGCGTGTGGTGTGGTTTGGTGTATAGCGTGTGATGTGGTGTGTGGCATGGCGTGCCGTGGCGTGGCGTGAGGTGTGTTATTGTACAGTTTTGTGGCGTTTCACGAGTGAAAGATTAACCACCACCACCCTCCACCCCGCCCCGTCCAAAACCACCAAACAGTTGCACCAATTTAATGGTATGCTTCATATCACTTACAAAGCCTCCTCTGTATGAAACTGCTCCATCTCTTGATGACATATTCCTTTGTTCATCGCCAGGGGCAATAACGTCCACCGTCTTTCTGTTAGTCACTTCAAACCAGTAAGACTTCTGAAACGGGAAGTACCAGGGTCGCGGTATACCATATTGACCTAAAAAGAGTAAACACAGTAAAAAGAGCTTGAGAAGTTAATAAACTGACCCATTGTGTTTAAGAAATTATCGATTACCTATGAGCGTGCAGAGACCATTTAGAAATATATATAAGCACCCTGGCCTTATAACAAAAATTCTGAAATAATCCCTGGGCTAATATTAGTTCAAGAGACTATAGAAGGGGTCTTACTTTTGTCAGAGGAGGAGGGGATTCTCGGGGGATGAGATGGAGTGTTATTGGACAGAATTACGCATTTCAAAATTGCTTGGGTTTGATCAATAAGACAGCATGAACGAAACAACGTAAAACCACCAACCCTGGCAAGCTAAACGAGTTTATGCTCTTACAAAACTTGTGAACACCTGCTGTTTTCATAGGAATATCACTGTTTTCACTTGAGTATCGAAACTAAATTGTGTTTGGTCTGGTTTTGCATTGCTTCGTCCTGTGATTGGCCAGCAAAACTCGCGCCACTTTCTCAATCAATGAAAACCAAAACCACGCGCGTATTTTCCCGCGCTTTGCGCCGGTTGCGTGTAATTCCTTCGAATTCTGATTGGTTCGTTGCACTGTTTCGGTCTGTTGTGATTGGCTGGAGTAATTGCTTTGGTTTGGTTTTACGACACTCAATTGAAAACTGTTCTATAACTTAACTTCAGAGCACTTTCTAGGGTTTCACAGGTATGCTCACTTTAGACCTTAAATGAGTCACAATGCTTCTAAAGGTCAGCCAGCTTCTTGCTTTCGACGAGAATTTTTCTCTCAGTGGCGTATAAAAATGGCCGTGATGTCATGGGGCTACACACGTCTCTTCACCAAGTCTTTGCAAAGCAATCTCACCTGGCAAAACAGCTTCGATATACCACGTGAGTATACCATAAATGACAGCATCAACCATCATCATCCCAACCGCATACCCCAGACTAAAGCCGTCTCCGTCCACAGGACTACTATAGAAATTGGACCACTGGGCGCCCACTCCCTGCTCTTCATACCGTGCCAAGTAATTACAACAGATACCAAACGACGTCGTAGACAGAAGACTCTGAAAAACAAGCAGCAGTATGTAATGATTTGACTTCTACTTTAAACAACTGAAATACGAACGAAAAATTTGACCCCACCCTACGCTAGTATAACGAAAACTAATCAACATAGTACCCAGTGCTGTGGTCTGCTCTCTCACACATGTAAATTACAGTGTACCCGATTAAGTACGCTGGATGGTCAGCTAGAAGATTAGACACTAAAATAAAGTTGGTTGGTTGGTGATCAAATCAAATCAATTTATTTAGGCTCGATAGCGTGAAGAGTGGTTGCCCAATCTCCCGAGCCAGGGGCTCATGTATGAAACGTTCGAGCATTCCGGATCGAATTGGAATTAAGAAGTGTTGGTTTTTGAGGAGAGGGGAAAACCGGAGTACCCGGAGAAAAACCTCTCGGAGCAGAGAAGAGAACCAACAACAAACTCAACCCACATATGACGTCAAGTCCGCGAATCGAACCCGAGCCACATTGGTGGAAGGCGAGTGCTCTCATCACTGCGCCATCCCTGATCTCCCTCGATCGATCGATTGATTGAAACACAGAAAGCATTTTCTTGTAGGCTTACCGCAACGGCCTTTTGCCCTGTCGTCATAAACTGCTCAAACCAACGCACCAACACATACGGCAGATACGTGAGGAAGAAGATGATTCCACCACAAGCGGCGGCAAGGTTGGCTCGAGCAAAAAACACTGAGATCAAGAAGCACATCATGATGGTGGCGATCATAAACACGAACAAAAACACGAAAATGACCAGTGGATTGCTATGCCAGAGGATCTTTCCGCCTTTCAGGACAGCAACAAGCAGGATGATTGTGAGAGTCATAAGCACTGAGCTGTTGATGAACCAGGCGAGCCAGTGCACTGCGTTACCAAGACCCATTACCTGGAAAAGAAACCAGTAGAGTGTACAAAGTAATTCGCGTTTGCCTTGGTTTTGATTAATCTTGATTTTGCCATGTAGACGGCTTTTCAACTGAAAGTCTTAAAAACCAAAACCAAAGCAATTACTCCAGCCAATCACAACAGAAGTAAGCAGTGCAACGAGCCAATCAGAATACGAAGCAACATGTAGCCGGCGCAAAGCGCGGTAAAATAAGCACGTGCAAGTCACAATTGGTTTTGGTTCTCATTGGCTGAGAAAGTGGCGCGAGTTTTCCTGGCCAATCACAGAACGAAGCAATGCAAAACCAAAGCAAAACGAGAATTACTTTCGACACTCAATTGAAAACCGCTCCACATCGCTCTTTGATTGGTTAGAAATACTCCTGCCACTTTCTCAACCAATAAGAAGCAAAAATAAAACCAACCAATCAGGCTCGCTCGCATTTTCCCACGCTTGACGCCGGCTACATGTAATTGCCCCTAATTGTGATTGGTTCACCGTAGTTTGTGTCTGCTTTTATTGGCCAGACACCCACTCAGTTGAAAACCGCTCTATTGTGAAAACAAAACTCTGTGTAGTATGTTCGAGCTTTACGATGTTGTCAGCAAGAGTTCAAGTTTGCAGTAATCAACTCACTTATGCAGTAAACTAAAACATTTCCATTATCAAAAGTGTTCGGACAGTAACATGTTTAGACAATGTTTTGCTAGCAGAAAATCTTTGGGAAATTCTCTAGCGGCAAAAGTTACATCATCTGATCGATATCTTTGTGATTTAAGCACCTCACCTTCATGACTTCTTTCAGTCTCCGCTCCTTCTCATACACCACGCCTTTGATTACCATTGCTACACTGAACACCCACGCTAAGGTCATAACAAGAGGCATAGTACCCCCGATAAAGCGAACAAACCTGAACACAGAAGTAAACAAAGTTATAACTCAGTGATTGAAAGAACTAAGGAGATGGGGGTGGGGGTGGAATGGGAGATAGGGTCGGCCGACCAGTTAGCTCAGTGGTAGAGCACCGGACTAGCGTGCGGGAGGTTCAAACCCCGCCTGGAACAACACTCAGGGTCTTTAAATAATTGAGGAGAAAGTGCTGCCTTTGTAATAACATCTGCAAATGGTTAAACTTTCTAGTCTTCTCGGATAAGGACGATAAACCGTAGGCCCTGACTTACAACTCTTCATATTTGATTCTGTGGGACGTAAAAGAACCCACACACTGTTCGAAAGAGTAGGGGACGAAGTTCCCGGTGTGGTGGTCTATCTCTCATCTGATGGATAAATGCTCGGAGATATTAGCTGCACAAGCTACTCTAAAATCCGAGGGTAAAAAAAGTAAGGTATGTATGTATGTATGTATGTATGGGGGTTACAATAGATAGTATCTCAAAAAACGTCTTTGGGACAAAATTGTGACAGGTGCAACCGCCAAGTGTAACCACGGATTGTGTAAATGGTGAAATCCTGCACTTTCACTCAAAAAAACTAAAAACACATTTTCGAAATTTTAATGCACCAAAGGAGGCAATACGATGACTCAAGAAGTCATTCTACATTCTTTGACGGTCAACCTGACTGTCACTCACAGCTTGCTATTTGACAAAAAGAAAAAAAAACACAAGCTGAAGTTTTCAGATAGCTCAGAAGCTGCAAAAGTGATGAAAACCCCGATCTCTTCACCTATAAACGGTAAACAAAAACGAACTAAGAAACTGTTTAGCTCTTAAGTCACGCTTTTTATCAAGCCACGCTTCATCGCGCAGCATCAATCGATGTTCAGTGCGCTAAAAACTACGAAAAATTCCCATGGTAACGCACATGCATCAAAGTCATGGAGAGAACTACAAGCTTACTTGTCTTTAATGTAGCACGGATAAGGAAACTCCTGTAAATACACTCCTGGCTCAACAACGGTTTCATTAAGGATCAGATTCATCAAGGCGCGGTCAATCAAATCTTGAAGGTACAGAAAACCAAAATTGAAATAGCGTTTGTAGCCAAAGCTATCCAATGGACCTGGCCGCCAATACCTGCAGAGAAAATGCAAAAGAAAAAAGTAAGTATTGCTCTTTTGTCCAACACTAGGGAGTTTAAGCAAAGGCGTTTTTGAGCGATGTACTGCAACCGGAAGTGGACGTTTCTCATTCACGGTCAGTGGTTGTGCACAAATTTTCAAGTAAATCGTCTCTATAAGAGTAAAGATACTCAGTATTAGTATAAATCTACTAGCGTTCTATCACGAATGCCATTCTCTGATTGGCTACGCTACCGGCTATTTTGTGATAGATAGTGAGTAGCGGTTGTCAACAAAATGGCGGCCGCTTCTTCGCGTTTTCGAAGTCTCTGGGAGGGAGGGTTGTCCAATACTCCGACATAATGAGATTCATGATACCTTGTGATAGACATCACAAAGTGTCCCCAAACCATATTTCTTAACAAAACAGGAACAGTTTTGTGACACATGAAGAACGGGACACTTTGTGATGTCTACGTACTATGAATCTCATTATGTCAGAGTATTGGACATGGATGCTGGGAGGAGGATTTAGATAATTTACTTGTTTCGTTTTGAACGACTAGTAGATTTGTACTAAAAAAATTAGATTATGATCTCGAGATTTCTATGCGTCATAGCTGATACGAGCTGCGCCCTCATCAACTATCACGCGATAGAAATCTCGAGCTCATAATCTAATTGTTAAATAGAAATGTGGTAGCAGCAAGGCAAGCAAAGAGAGAAAACGACTCACTTCCGGTTGACGTCCATGGCTCAAACACGCCAATGCTTAAGTTCACTACTATCATTAGTAGTACGTACAATGCTGTCATGACCACTATAATTAACTGTAGAGCAGATGCATTTGCCTAAATGGCTACACGAATAAAGGAATATCACATATTACTCACTCATCATCACTCATGGGTTTACTACGAACCAACAAAATGACCAGCTCCCATTTGGCTTGTTAGCTCAGTTGGTAGCTGAGGTCGTGGGTTCAACTCCCATACAAGCATGGTTGTTTTTCAGGCTTTACTTTCACTATACTGCCTAGTGGTGATCATAACTGCGATGACCACTCTCATGTTCATGCATTTGCCCTGGCTGCTTGCTTAACAGAAACGAGTTATATCAATGACAAACTCCCTTTGAAGAAAAGATAAGCGATTTTCAATTAAGTGTCCAAAACCTAAAACCACCGCAAATACTCTGGCCAGTTACAACTTGAGCAAACAGCACAATAAACCAATCAGAGAAGTTTCGGAGCAATTACACGCAACTCGCACCAAGTGCGGTAAAATGCGTCACGAATGGGTTCCTTTTTGTTTTTGTTTACCACTGGTTACACAGCGCATCAATCACAGAACGATGCAATGCAAAACCAAAGTGAACTAGAGTTTTGCTGGCCAATCACAGAGCGAAGTAATGCAAAGCCAAAGCAAACGCAATTTACTTTCGACGCTCAATTGAAAACTGCTCTAAAACCAAAACCAAAGCAACTTCTCTGACCAAACACAACACACGCAAACGGCGCAGTAAACCAATCAGGATACGAAGTAATTACACGTAGGCGAAGAAAAGCGCGGGAAAATGCGCATGCAAGTGGCGACTGGTTTTGGTTTTGTTTCTTATTGGTAAATTGGAAAAGTGGCTCACGTTTTGCCAACAAATCATAGACTGAAGCAATGCAAAACCAAAGCAATCTACTAGATTCAGTTGAAAACTTCTATACTGACAGGGGTCATCTACCCATCTGTCAATCTGCCTGTCTGTCCGTCCAACCATCTGAATTTATCTATCTCTTCACTGCAAGTTAAACTTCACCATTCATGACTCGAAAATACAAGCTAGGTGAACCAGAATCGAACTGTTTGAGTCAACTGAAATCTCTGAAAACTGCTTTACTACACAATGCCTTTTCATAGTTCATCAGAGAACCTTCCTGCATATACTCACCAGTGGCGTATTTTATTTGTTCCTGGGGTGTAATCCACATCTTGTCGAATTTTGTATTTGACAAACCGAGGAACGTTGTTTGAGTCACCAGCAGCATCAAATACCAAACCTAAAGAAAAGGAAAAAATAACACCGAAATTAACGGCGATTACAAAAGGAGAGTAGAGTTCCCTAAGGCCACATGCGCGTAGGTTTTATAGGTTGTCTCCAAGAAATGGAAAATCATGTTACAGTTGAAGGCAGAAAGTATGCATGCAGTTTAAACAAAGCCATCAAGGGATGATCTTTCACTAGGAAATAAAAACCTCTGGATGAGATGCTTGCCCATCACAAGATACCCAGCAAGGAGTGACTAGGAGTACTTTAATGCAGCTTGTTGGTCTGGTAAGACACACTCCCTGTAGGAGGAATCATGACTCAATTGTCGTGCTTTAGCATTCACTTACTGGCAATAGCAGGCAACTCTGAAGTATTAATTGCACGTTTGACCAATGATTCTTCATCTTTATACCCCTCAAAGTATTCATGCTCTATGCAGTTGAAAACCGTGACAATCATCTCAAACATGCCATCCAGAGCTTCCAGGATGATGCTGACATCAAGAGACGGGGGCAACAGTGTGATATTGCGGGCAGAACTGATATTCGAGGACGAATCATTTCTAGTGTATTGCTGTAGTGAAAGCTTATAAACATCAAGTAGCTGGTCCGTGAGAGATTTATTTGAAGATGCCACGGAAACAAAGTCGCAGACCCGCTGAAATAACAGAAAGTAACAACTGTCAGGTTTTTTTAAGTTCCAAAAACCAACATTGTATGAGAAAGACTGAGATTTGACGTGTGTGTTGCAGGTAAAAATTAATTTCAGGTAAAAAAAAATTAATCTAGGTTGAAAATCAATTCCTTAGTCTCCTTGTCCTAAGTAATGTTTAATAAATTATCAGCAGTGTTTTATCAATTTTAAAACACGAGGTGCAGCCGAGTGTTTTAGGACTTGATAAAACACAAATTGCGAATTATTTTATTGAACGGCTAAAAAAGCTTTACTGTACATCTATCCATTCTTACACTAAAATTTAGATTTTGGGTTATTTTGGCCTAGAAAATCTGATATAAAATTTAGCCGTGTCTTTATCAGATATAAAGACACTCATTAAAAATTAATTTCTTTTGTATTGCCACCGTGAATTATTCATGAGGTTTTTAATGATGAATAATTAGGGCTGGGAGACAAAGGGAATTGAGATTCAACCAAAGTTAACAGGGTTGTCCTTTTCGGCCAGAGACCAGCGATTTTTGTCACCTGTGAACAGCACAGTCACTGGCAATTGCACGATAGAGAATCCTTGCTGTCAATAATTTTTGGTCTTAAACAAAATAGATGACCTAGATGGTTGCACCTTTGGCACTCCAGTGGGAACTAACACACCCACTATTCTCCACCTGCTTTGCTCAAGTCGACTGTAACTTCATTTCAAAAGGAAAAACCTGGGTTAAAATTTTTTTACCTGAATTTAATTTTGCGACATGTACATTAAAAGTTTCATAACTTTCTCCCACATCTTGGGTTCATACATTTTCCACAGCTTTGCTTAATTGCTTTGTTCAAGATAAAAGACTCCACTCATGGTCCGTGCCCGCTTGTGAACATAAAATTCAAGGAGTAATCAAGCATGAAAAACTGAGTTTTCAAGGAGTGTTTATAGCAGTTTACTTTGTCTTGTGCTGGACATTTGAAATGTTTTCATTAGTCAATAGTAACTTTAAAAAAGCTCCAATGGATATAAAATGCATTTTTAAGAGAAAACCATTTAATTCGATACCATTTCCCGTCGAAACAAAAATTGAAGGAGTTTTCAATATTACAATTATTTTTCAAGGACTTTCAGCAGAAATTTTTCCTTTCAAGTGCCCTTAAAATGTGGGCTTTTCAAGGACTTCAAGGACTTCAAGTAGTAGGGCGAACCCTGCCATTGCATTATAGAAATAATTCTGAAAATTCATGGGAAGACTTGAGGGTTCCAGATAAGACAGGGTTCTCAGGTCAAAAACCTGAGAAAGCTGGCTCCCTGAAACTGAAGTGATGTATGACTGATTTCTTTTGAAAACCAAATTAAAAGAAATCAACCAATGCATGCACCAGATTCTTTCTGTTTCTTGCATTCTTGGCAAACGTGATAAGCTAAGACATCAAATCCAAGCCTTTGAATCACAATAATTTATAAGTGCAGAACTTCATATCTGACATGATTACGAGTCTGTATGCCAAAGTAGAGTGAGGTTAGTGAGATTTTGGATTTTAAGGCAATACGGCAGAATACTCTTCAATTAGTAGGGTACCTTAAAGGGAACCACCTCTCTTACAAAAAATAATAATTGAAAATAATAACTAGCTTCCAAATTTTGTCTTGAAACGTGGATATAACATTTAAGTGTACTAAAAAATCGATATCATTATCGCCTATTTTCCCTTTCAAATTTCCCAGGCGCGGCCATTTTGAATTTGATGACGTACACATAATGGTTGCATCTATTGTCAGGAAGCAAATGAAGCAGAAAATCCTTTCTGTTAAACAATAGGGCAACCATTACACGTCATCAAATCCAAAATGGCCGCACCCGGGAATTTTAAAAGCGAAAATAGGCATTGATGATATCCATTTTCTTACACTTAAAATAATGTTATATCCACGTTTTAAAACAAAATTTACAATCTAGTAATTATTGCCCACAATATTTGTTGTAAAAGTAGAGGTTCCCTTTAAATAAGAACTCTAAAAAACAATCCCCTGGTGCGTAGCCTAGTCCTTCCTGAAGAGCTCCTAACAAGGCTGACAAAGCTGATCAATTAGATTAAATTAAGTTAACTTTGGATCCATTTGTACCTTATCCACTGGTTGTTTAAGTAAGTCAGCATAGTCCAGAACATTCTTATGAATCATGTCAGTGTTGTTCATCCACCACTGAGCGAACTCCTTTACCCGAGTGATATCTGACAGTTCAGCTTTTATCTGAAAAGAGTAAAATCAAAGCAAAACAGTTTATGTTAATAGGATCTCCATTACATGCACAAACTGAAATTTATTATTATAAAGATTTTACAAAAGTGACATTTAAGCTCAGAATTTCTTGTTTCTTCAGTCCAATAACATTAATTACAGTTCCAAATATAACTGAAAACTAGTTCATTAGCAGAAGCAGGTGTCGTATCCAATCAAATAACTATTGTCAGAAAAATAATATTAGGAAACAGGATCTTATGTGCAAAATGCAATGGTTATGTTTCAAATTTTTGAGTTCACAAATAAAACCCTACATTCACATTCATGATTTAGCTACATGTAATATGGCACATTTATGCTGTACAAGGTGGTTCTCACTTTTCCATCTGTGATCATTCATGTCAAAGCTACTAAGCAGTACGTTCCTGTGGTGCTGTTTATTATGCTCTACAAGGTGGTTCTAGCTTCAAGTCTGTGGATGAAATCCTAAAGTGTGTCCATATTTATTCAAATGAAAGCTATTGAGCAGTACTTTCCTGTGCTGCTGTTTATTATGCTGTACAAGGTGGTTCTAACTTTTGAGTCTGTGGATGAAATCCTAATGTGTGACCATTCAAATGAAAGCTACTGAGCAGTACTTTCCTGTGCTGCTGTTTATTATGCTGTACAAGGTGGTTCTAACTTTAGAGTCTGTGGATGAAATCCTAAAGTGTGTCCATTCAAATGAAAGCTACTGAGCAGTACTTTCCTGTGGTGCTGTTTATTATGCTCTACAAGGTGGTTCTAACTTTTCAGTCTGTTGATGAAATCCTTACAGCAAGTGTGACCATTCAAATGAGGGCTTAGTGAACTCAGCACCTCTTTTGCTTGGCAATGTGTAGTTTAACTCCACTTTTTTACACAAAGTCTCACCTGGTTGATGATGTTCTGTGTCATGTTGTTGTCTGGAGTATATAAGATCTTTCCTTTGAGGAAGAGAGATGCTAACTCAACAAAACCACTGTCAAAACTTCCCTTGCCTGCATTCCCGGTAACTCCCCTGCTCCACGTATAAACTTTTCCACAAAACAGTGACATTTGGCAGCCTCTGTAGACAAACAAAACAACAGGTTTAGGGCATATTTCTGTATTATTTCAGTTAACATTTCAGTATAGCTGTTAGCTGCAAAATCCAACCAGAAAGATTACCTCAGTCTATAACTAGTTTCTAAGGCATTAGCCACATGAAACTCTGTACTATTGAGTTTGATCATTAACCAATCAATGATTCTAAGGGCATATTTTTGGGGACCTCACTATTCTTATTGCTGCATTGTATAATTATCCAGTTTAGGAATGAGAAAAAAGGTGGACTAAGGTTCTACAAAAAAGCTGCATAATATATTATTCTGAAAATTAAATACTCTTAGCATAGTCTAGGCTAGTGGTGGGCCGATGATCAATTATAATCGTTCAAAAGTTCAAGCGACACAATAATCGATTATGCTTTTTTCATAATCGATTGTCGCAGAAAAATTAAAAATTTATTGGGGACAAATAAAAGTATTAAAATCAATAAAAATGTACGTTTAATATCTTGGTGTGAGTTGACTCCTAACTTCTAAGTCATAACAGCAGATATAATCTAAGATTGAATGTGTTTACCTGTGGGTACTCTACACACTGTGTTGTTGTCACTTCAAATACACCACGCTTATTTGAAAGATGTGGCATGCTAAGCTGCTTGTATTTCGCAAACAAATGAACCAAAACATAAATTACAAGTTCACTGTTTCGCATTTGTAGTATAGTGTGGGAATATTTTGGTTTTTATCAAGTGAAGAAAGGGCCCAAAACAAAGGAAAACTTGGATAAGACGAAGGTAATCTGTAGGCTCTGCAGAAAGCAATACACCAACAAAGGTTTGTGGCATGTGTGTTTTGTTGATTTCGTGTCAGTCTCACTTGAACTGTTGCAATTTTTTTGTTAAAGTTAAAATCAATATGATTACTAATAAGTTGTAACAGTTTAAAAACTTTAAGCTATCACTTTGACTTCTATGTAGGTGAAAAATACACGGAATGCTTATTGGTAGATTTTTCCAATTATAATCGATGATCGATCGGTTGGGGCAATCCGATTATTTCCGATGATCAATTGTGAAATCTCAACCGATTCCCAGTCTAGGCCGAGTGTATGAACCTGACTTTCAGTGCCATGTTATGGGCTTGGCAGGCTGTGCACTATTTTCCACCAAATGTTTTCCCAAAGAAATGCTATCCTGCATATTCTGTTCATTCCATTCATTCAGAAATCGGTAGTAGAATGAATGGAATAGGTCCCTAAAACAGAATAGGTCCTTGAAAAACACGATTACCATTTATTCCCATTTCATATTCTGGAACAGTCCCAAAAAATGCACCCTCTTTCTGTAATATGGTCACATTGCATCTTTCAGCAAAAACTGTAAGAAATCAATTCTTTCCTGGTAACAAACCAAATATCTGAGTGTGGATGTTGCTCTGCATAAATTACTTATCACCAAACACTGGAAACATAAGCACCAAAGAAGTAAGAAGTGGGACCACAAAAGTCAGCTTTAACAGGCATACTGGCAACTATTAATCATCAAAATGCCAGCCTATTACAAAATCAAAAGCCACTCTAAACCCTAGAAAGGGTTGGGTGTGTTCCACCATGCAGTTTTTACACCACTCACAAACTAATAAACAATCCTCAAACATTATACAAACAGTAATCAGCATCATTGGAATATGATTATTAATGATGACGATGACGATGACGATGACGATGACGATGATGATGACAATGACAATGACAATGACAATGATAATATTAAACTATAATTAATTATAACAACAAGAAATTTTCCAGGTTCAGGTTCTTTTGAGAAAGTATCATTATAACTCAGTATCGGCTGTTCTGATTGTGAACTTAACTGGTACTCATAAGAACACTGTGCCATAACTTATATATACATGCATTGCTTCAAGGTGTTTTAATAACTGGTTTAACAAGGTTTAAACAAGCTCTCGCTGGGTGACAACAATTTTAACAAAATAATTATTAATGATATATCTTACCAGGCCTGTAGAAGCAGAAACGTATATTTTTTCCCTTGACACTGTCATCAAAACAACATCCTCTCTGAATGCACTGATCTGGCGAGATTCCTGGCCAACCACAGTCAACTCGATCAACAGGGTTGATAAGTGAACAGTGGTCTGTTGTGGAGTAAGACAAAATACACAACTTAAATCTCCTTGTACCTTCAGGCATAGAATAATATTTGAACAACAGAAGATAGAGAAAGGCATTACACAGCCTGAAATGAAGTCCCGAAATATCTGTTGCTGCAATCTAGAAGTACATCAAGTCTGTTCTACTTTTTGCAATGCTTCTTGCAATGCTGCATCGAATTTTCCAAGCATTGTGCAGGGGTGTTTGGGCAACATTGCAGGCAACTTGTCTTGCAATTCTTCAACAAAATTGCAAGACACATTGTACAAAAAATTGCCAAGCATAACAGCGCCTTTAAATTGCAAGTGTACACAATTTGTTTCATCCGCCACTAATTAAAGTGCATTTAACACCAACATATTTTTTTCACTATTAAAAACAAATATTTGCACCAGTCCCAATAACAGTTTGCCTTTATTTCCAGTTTTTTATTTTTTATTAGTCTCAAAATGTACAAAAAGTAAAGGATCATTGGGTACAGGGCCAATTCAGAAGGGGCGTGGCTCTATACCTGATTTGATGTCACAAACTACTTTGCATGCATGTTCACAAAGACTTACTATGATGAAAATCAGTTTGTGATGTAAAATCGAGAATTAAAGACCAAGGCCCCTCACTAGCTCACGCAATCAGTTGTGGGACAGATGATGGCCAGATTTTATAAATTTTACAGTTTATGAAAAGTCAAAATAACTAGACAAAGTCAAGATTTGGTAAAAAGGAGCAATGTGTTTCAAACAGGTTCAAACTTAAGATTTATTTTAGTGAAAAAAAAAAATTTTCCAAATTGGTTTTAGGTGCACTTTAAGAGATCAGAAAAGTTTACCATCAGGGAACAACCAAATATGGAACAGACTGTTCAATTGTCCAGTCATATTGGAAAGCCCTGTCAGAGAGAATTATTGACTGATTTCAAGAGAGTTATCAATTACCAAGTCGAAAGTAAACAGTGTTTGCCAAACCAACCAAAAGTTGTGCAGGAATGACTTTGTCTGCATGCTACGTACTGTATACCAATCAACTGATACAGAAGTTTCTTGCTGTGGCTTTGTTGACATTAATATTGTTAATTTCAAAGTCAAATGAAAATCGCTCGATCACAAAAAAGAGACATCATTCTTTTTTTTTACTTTTTTCAAATGCACCAAACTTGTTGTTTTGTTTCATAGGCACTTGAAGGAAATGCACAATTTTCAAGGAGATGAACACAATTCACAATTATGATCATACTTCACTTACATGTAGTAATATGGCACTATACAAAGCTATGCACTTAAAGGAGATGCACACTGTATTGTATGCACTTCAAGATGGACATTGTACTGAATTCACTTCAACGGGATGCACACTATCAAGGAGATGCACATTGTACTGCATGCACTTCAAGGAAATGCACACTACTGCATGCACTTCAAGGAGATGCACATTGTACTGCATGCACTTCAAGGAGATGCACACTGTACTGTATGCAATTCAAGAAGATGCACATTACTGCATGCACTTCAAGGAGATGTACATTGTACTCTATGCACTTCAACAAGATGTACACTATACTGTATGCACTTCAAGGAAATGCACATTGTACTCTATGCACTTGGGGTGTTGATTAGCAGAAATCTCACTACTTCCACTAACCTTGTCGATTGGTAATGTTATAATTCAGTTGAGAGCACTGTTTTGGCTTTGGATTGCCATCATCCTCTGTCGAACTACTAGTATTTTCACCAAGCATATTCCACATCCGCTTCAAACCCAAATATAATGCATTGCTGTCAAAACCCTCAAAGGGGGTACTATTGGAAAGTCCACAGGCGCCAGCTAACAAACCTAAGCCACCTGCAGCAGCTCTACCACCACTGTTGCTGCTACCACCACTGGTATTCTTGTCATTGCCACTGGCACTACTGGATGGCCCTCCACAGAGGGTTTCTCTGAAACTGAGATTGCGCTCACCCAGGTCGTCCATGAAATTATAAAAGTCGGCTGAGAGTTGGGATAGGGATTCCAAGGCTTGGAGCTAAAATAAACAGAATATATTCTCAAAATTTATGGAAAAATGCTTGAGATTTTAAATCATCAGCTGCTAAAAATTATACAATGGACAGCAAACCTCACATTTCGATTGGTCAAGAGGAGTTTGCAATCAACATTTTGACATACAAATGACATCACGAACCAAAGAAGGTAAAAAAAAGTAATGTAAAAAACAAATAGATTCCATATACACCAGTGTGTGTGTACCTTGATAATGAACGGATGTCAAATGCTACTTGCCTGTGGGTCATCTAGCAATACTTCTTCATACACTGTACTTACCGCATTTTGACATCATCCAATAATTGATAGATCAAAGTATCAAAGACAACCTTTTGTTATGATCATTCAACATGATGACCGCAATAATATAATTATTCAAAATCAAATCAAAATCAAATCTATTTATTTAAGCTCGATGGCCTGAGGAGTGGTTGCCCAATCTCGCGAGCCAGGGGGCTCACGTATTAGACATTCGAGCATTATGGATTGAATTGGAATTTAGAAGTGTTGGTTTTGAGGGGAGGGGAAAACGGAGTACCCGGAGAAAAACCTCTTGGAGCAGAGAAGGGAACCAACAACAAACTCAACCCACATATGACGTCAAGTCCATGAATTGAACCTGGGCCACATTGGTGGAAGGTGAGAGCTCTCACCAATGCACCATCCCTGCTCTTACTAACAAACTGAAGAGGATGCTTGGTTCAGATCAGGGCTGTCATTAAGTCAAGCTGCACATTACAATGTGCTTTACACCCATAACAAATATGTTTGTTTGCGAGTGAATTGAACCTTCAACAGTCCACTGATTACCTAGCACAGAGCATGTACAGTACTGCCTGGAATTAATGACCCACTGGGACGCGGTCATGCCTCGTCTTTCCCGCGTGGTCCGACCTTGTGTCCGCCGCGGCGGTGGTCCAACGGTAAAACCGAGGTAAAGACGAGTGCAACCGAAATGAATGATTGCCACGGTAAAAAAAAGATGCGGTAATACCTCGGCAAA
Organism: Pachyseris speciosa; assembly: GCA_016490735.1. NCBI lineage: Eukaryota > Metazoa > Cnidaria > Anthozoa > Scleractinia > Pachyseridae > Pachyseris > Pachyseris speciosa. The sequence goes on along the minus strand of JAEMWC010000219.1, from coordinate 345,685 downwards.
TAACGGTAGTGAATAATTTCTATTGTGAACAATAATTTTCATGTTAATTGTTTACATGTACAACACGTCAAACACCGCAAGCAGAAGCCTAGTTTTCACTTGCGAGGAAAGCATTAACCCATGTTGAACACGGGTGTGCGACCTCTCAAACAAAACCTAAATTAGAAACAAATGGGTTTCCTTCCCTTCGAAGGGTTTGGATCAGCTGTTCAGAAAAGTTCTCCATCCATTAGTAAAAGTCATGCTTGATCCTCTTGAATGGCTAATAGGGAGTTTAAGAAACGAGGACGGGAACGTCAACGAGAACGTCACAAAACAATAGGTTTAATGAGCAAAAACAATGGCTCTGCACGTGCGTTTTACATTTTGGTACATTTCTTTGCCGTCCTCTGCAAAACAACAACGTGAAATGACCAAATTTAGGTTGTGGCGAGAACGTGAGCACATGGTGGCACATTTTTCTTTCTTTTTCTTTACTTTAACATCGTTCATAGAAATTTAGTTCCTGGATAGTTCGCCAACATTTTACAAGTTGAACAAATTGGAATAATCATGAAAGTGCTACAATAACGAGAAGTTATATTTTAAAATGACGTTTTCGTTGCCGTCGCTGTCCTTGTTTCTTAAACTCCTTAGTGTTATCTGATCACCACACAATCGAATTGAAAATGAAAGGAGCAATAATTATTTTCTTTTGACTGGTGAGGTTATTAATTTTTTCTTGTCTGAAGACACCCACGTGTGAACGAACTGCCACGACAAGATTCAAGATTTTCCTTGCTGTTTTTTGGTTTGTTTTGTTTTTCAACCAAATACTCCAGAATTTTCTCACAAAGTTGAGATAAACATCACAGAATATGCAAATTGCTGTTCGGCTTTCAACTGGCTTTATGAAGAACGTGAAATTACGGTAGTCAAAAACTACTTTTTTGTTTGGCTTTGAACAAGCGCCGATAGTTAATTTTTAAAATTGTAACAAATAGGTATAAACAATATTTTCTTCCACGCTGGCAAAAATACTCAAAACGTTGCTCTGAATATCTCTCAAATCTGCCAAATGATGAAATATGATCACCCCAGTTGCCTAGCACATGACATGTTTCGGAACTCGTATGCAAATATTTTTGCGATGAGAGATGGCGGAAAAACAGACGTCTCCAATAATATAATATTAGACCATTATGGTTTCATTTGCATTCGCAAACTTTAAACTTAATTTAATCTATTAGTTTGTTTAGGTCGCTTTAGTCTGCGCCTAGTTCACAATGGTTGTTTTATTTACCGTTTAGCTACTTTCCTTGTGTAATGTACAGTAAACACCCGCGTATAAGAACCTAGAATTTTTGGGTTCAGGCTGAATGGGTTCTTATATTTTGGGGTAGTTTTTCCGAACTCAGGCTGATTAGGTTCTTAGTAGGTTCTTATTTGTAGGAGTTGTCATAGTGATACCATTCAGAGAACTACTGTAGTACTAGTATGTCATAATGGTTGAACATTTGTATTTTAAACAGTAAAAATGCCAAGCCTTATTTTTTAAACAATAATAAATTCAGTATCATAGGCTACCATATTTACAGTTGTATTTGATAATAAATAAATGTAAATTGTTAACAGCAATATAAATATATAAATAAAAACAGCAAAAATAAATAACAACCCAATTTAGGGAATTAAAATTGAACCAATTTTCATGGTGTTTCTCAGAAATTTCACAATTTCTATCAATTAAAATCCAGTATTTTGGCTACAAAATAAGAGTGTTTTTTTGTATAAGAACCTATTGTTCTTTGCCAGCCTAAATAGGTTCTTATATATTTGGGTACTAAAATGCCCAATTTCAGCCTGTAGGTTCTTAAATCACTAGGTTCTTATACGTGGGTGTTTACTGTAATGTTGGGTTACCTCTTCGTTTTTAAAACCGTTCAATGTTGTCAGGCAATCAGTTCCCTAGTAGTTTACACCTAGTGTTTATCAATTTAAAGCTTTTTTTATCGTTAAGCAGTTCAACGAGGCCTTCCCAGGAGTGGTCTGGTGTCGCTTTGTCGCTTGTTTTCAACTCTGTCGCTTGTTTTGTAACAGACTTTTGTAAATTTCAGTTTCGCAAAGAAATCAATTCAAGAGGAATGGAAACTGAACTGTCGCTGTGGCAAACTTACGCGTGTTTTCTGTCAATCTGCAGAGGCATGTCACTTGTTGCTTCTACCCTTGGAAGGCCTCTTCAACGAGACAAGTGACCGTCCCTCTGATATGCGTTCTAAATTCACACTGTTTACATGATTGAGCAGCGCACACGTTCATGACCACCGTTTCGAAACTTTCAAAAATATAAATCCAGAACAGAAACATTCAAGCACACTTAGTTGTCACCTTTTTGTGACACTTATTTGAACCTGAAAACAAACGAAACAAAAGGCTCTTCAAAGGTGATGCATCTTTCTCATTACCAAGGTATTACCTCGTCTAAATCCTGCTGCAGTGGGGCGAAGATTCTCCGCAGTTCCACCTCTAGAGGTAAAGACGAGGCTAGACGCAAGGATACCGCATCAATGACATGTGGAGGCCCCACAGCAAGAACGCGGAAAATGGGTCAATAGTTCCAGGCAGTACTGTAATCAACCGTAACATGTGTTACAGGTTGAATGTAAATTTTAAATGCTTTGTTCATAGTGGAAATGCACTTCGATGCTCAGCTAGTTCACAAGCACTCTACTTCAATAACTTGAAACTAACAATTTGAATAAACATAACAGGTTGAGAACCCTAACTGGCAAGAGGTGAACCAGTTGGCTATTTACAAGCATGGCCAACTCCAATCTAGCAGGCAGAACGGGACTTGAACCGTGGGCTTCTGCACCCATCCAGCACCCTAACCTCTTGGCCACACTGCCTCCAGCCTTAGATGACAGCTCTGCAGATGATTATGTGTATATTATATAAAGTTTGACAATCAAGTTAACTTACATCCTCTCTTAGATTTCCCCAATCATTGGACAAGGCTCTCAAAACCTTTGTTAGAGTCTGATTATTCTGAACAAGGATAACAAAACAATTTATGTCAGTTGGCAGGGCCTGGTTGTTTAACAGCTGATCACTACTAATTAAATACACTACTAATCCAAAATTGCAAAGCAGTATTAACTAAAGACAACATAATGTTTAAAAAACTACAGGATACTTTTATGGATACTTAAATGTTCCAGATTAAACTTTGTTCACCATCATTTGCTAAAAGAAAGCAAATCTAGATGCCACAATTAATAGTAATAATAATAATAATAATATAATAATAATAATAATTTGTTACTAATAATTTGTTACTAATAAATATTTGTTAGAGCGGTTTTCAATTGAGTGTCGTAAAACCAAAACTAAAGCAATTACTCCAGCCAATCACGACAGACGAAAACATCGCAAAGAACCAATCAGCATTCAAGGCAATTACATGCAGCCACCACCAAGCGCGAGAAAACTTGCGCATGCAAGTCACGATTGGTTTTAGTTTGGCTTCTCATTGGTTGAGAAAGTGGCGTGAGTTTTGTTAACCAATTACAGAGCATAGTAAAGCAAAACCAAAGTAATTGCGAAATTACTTTCGACACTCAACTAAAAACTGCTGTAATAAGCTTACAAAGTGTGATGATGAAGAAGTAGTAATAATTAAATTACTGTATTATTAATATAAAAAGTGGGATGTACGGATGTTCTGTTTTGCAACTACTGTACATAATTATCAAATCAACTGTAGCACTTCCAAAAATCATGTATCCATCTGGAAAGTTAAAAACATTCTGGACACTGGTGGATGGAAAAAGAAGGGTTACCTGATATTCATCAGCATTTGGCCATGTGAGTTGATTTTGCAATTCTCTTCCTAGCTTGCCAAGCATAGTGTTGTTGAGACTACACAGAGCTGTCTGCACCTCAGACTTCAATAAAAACAAAGAAAACACACACTTGTAAAATGGTATGTTACAAAATTCATCTTCAAAGAATGGTGTCATGATAACTTCAAAGCACACAGGTCAAGTCATGATAATTTCTTATTGTTTTAAGCTGGACAGCTAACATAAAGGCTTTTTATACTGCCTTCAGTTGAAAAAACAAAATTATCTATATCTCCTTGCTTTAGAATGCAATTTATACAAGTGTTAAAGAAGAAACTTGGCACAACCTAGACCATGCTCTAAGAACATTTTTTTGGGAGCCCACAATGCAGAACCTTTGAAATCCAGGGTGACCAAGATTCCCTTGTTGCCCAAAGGAAAGAGTACGTCACCTGTGACCACCAGGCATTGTTAATTAAAGCACAACCCTGACACTGATGACGAACAACTCGATTGATTGATAGGGGATGCAATTGTGGAACTAACTCACTATTACGATAAAGTTAAAAATGCTAAAAACCAACTTAGTTCCCCAGGTCAGAGGTTTCGTTAAGGTTTTGAGCAGGATGGCAATAACTTTCGACAGGCATGGAAATTTATTTTAATTAGATTAACAAGTTTCTTCATCATGCTAAACAATTACTTTGATGTGCTTGTGACAAGTGGAGAAATTAAAACTATGTTGAACAGCAAGCCACTTTGTCCAATGCATGCCTTGCCTGACCCTTAATGAAACACCTGTCCCCTAAGAGTAACTTTCAGTGTTAAAGAGTAAAGAAATTTGGGGTCAACTATTAATTCTGGCACAATGTCTGCCTGTAAATGGATGTTCATAAAATAATTACCAAAAAGGAGTCAAGGATGAGTTGCTCAGTTTGGAGCCAGCTGTTATTTTAAACATGAAATAGTGAAATTTCATAATTACCACATTGGGTCCACTGAGGATTTCTTGAAGACTAAGAGGTGAGACACTGTCACAGAGAATCTCCTTTACAGTTGCTCCACTGACAGTTCCTTGTGACTGAAACATGTTAAAAGTGAAGAATCATTAAATACAATCTAGTAAGTAGAAAGGAGCCTGCGTAGCGAGTGTTCCCCTAGGAATGAAGAGCTCCAAATGGATTTTTCCACCTTCTGGCCACACCAAAATTGGGGCAGGAGCAAGAAGAGGAGGACAGGGGTAGGAGTGCAAATGCTTGCTACACATGCAGACTAAGAAAAAGAAATCCCAGACCCTGATGACATATATGGAAGCAGGTAAACATTTTTAAGTACAGACATTAAATATAATTTCATATTCTTTCTACATTTAAACACTTTGCAAATTGACGTTGCCAAGTTTGTATAATTTAGGGAACTAACAAGAGACTTAATTTGCAGGCACTGCAAACAACTTTGTACAGTTAAAGAGAACTGGCATTTATCAATAGAAATTTTATAACACATGAAACTTTTTATGATCAGGTACTCCTCTTTTCTAAAAGACCTGCATGTACACAAAATGTTGGCAAAATGTACTGTACAGTTATAACAGCCCTACATTGGCAGCCCAGTATGCCACAGTATGTACAACTAAGATAAGTTTAATTGAAGATGCTACAACTGTACTTCTCATACCCTTATTTTGTTAACCAATAGCAACAGACGCAGGTTGAAAAGAGGACTTTCTTGTGGGTTGCTAGATGACAAGTCAGGCAATGGCAAACTACTGAGTGGGTTTGTTGGAAGCCATGATGGTAGTACACTCTGTGACATTTGTGCTAAAGGTTGAATTGCTGCCAGAATCTGCCAAGCAAACCGTCCACAAGATTGAAGTTATAATCAATGCTTGTTTAACAACATCTGAAAACCAGAGGCCAACAGAGGCTCTGGGAATACATGTAGGTGGTCAGTCCATCACCCAGCAACCACCCAACCCTGAGATGAATGATAAGGACAGACCACAACACCAGGAACTACAGTGTACACACCCCCCTCCCCCCCCCCACCCCCATCTTTTCAATAAGCATTCGATGTGAGTTCTTGTTTTGCATCTGGAGGTGAAGAAGACAGTCTAAGACCAATAGCTTTAGTAAGGTCCCTCTACCTAATGACTCAATCATCTGATCTGAAGCAGATGTTGAGTGCACAGCCAGGATGATCTTAGAGGCTGTTTACATGATACCGGGGTGACTTTCGCCCCGGCACAAGTTTACTCTGATTCCCTCTAAAAGCTCTGTATTTGTTTACATGATACCACCAAAAAATGTCACCTGGTGCGAGTCACACTGGTGCGAGTTTACCCCAGTTCCTGCACCAGAGCGAGAATTTTGTTCCGGTGCGAAATCTCGGGACAGTATCATGTAAACACAACATGAACAGTCGTTTTGGTATGAAATTGGCCTCTAACACTGACACTCTTATCAATTTGCTCCTCCGAGTGATACGCTTGCTTAAGATAACGTTTGTGAAAGAATGTGTCAATTTATAGGGCCTTGCGCACAGTATTGTTTACCAATCCCCAATTACTGACAATGTTCGACTTTTAGCCGATATTTTTTTTTGCTGTGAAGGAATTGCCTAGAAACTAAAACATAAAAGTTTCTCTATTGTGTCAACTATTTATTTTGATGTTTGTTTTGCTTTTCCCTTGCTTGGTCTGTGTGTAACAACACAGCAAAGTTAGTGGACTCATCAAAATTTTTGTCAGGGGCGTTACATTTTCATCCGAAACCATGCACTTTCAGTTTCGTTTCTGGCGTTTGTAGCGTTTAGAATTTGCTATCGTTCGTTTGGTTCGCGGCATCTATCGTTTAAAACGATTACAAGATTTAGCATAAACGTTTCAAAGCCGGAGAAGGTTTCAAGCGTCTGAAGCGTTTCAATTGTTCAAATGGTTTGGTGCGGTGGTGAGACTGTTGTGTGTTTCAGGAAAGCGAAGCTTTTTCTCCGATTGAATTGCCACTCTGCGGTAAAAAATTCTTTTTTTGCAGTGTTTTTTAATTTCTTTGCGAAAGCGAAATCAGGTGGCTACAGTACGAGTCACACTCCTCAGGTCAACATGCGAGTTCCAAAACACGTCACGTGCTAGGCAACCGGGGTGATCATATTTCATCATTTGGCGGATTTGACGGCACTAAGATATCGAAAGATATTTTTTCAAGTATTTTTGCCCGCATTGTTTACCTATTTGCTACGATGAAAACACTAACAGTGCTTGTTTAAAGCCAAACAAAAAAAGTAGTTTTTGACTAAATTTCACGTTCTTGGAAAAGCCGGTTGAAAGCCGAACAGGAATTTGCATATTCCGTAATGTTTATCTGACCTTTGTGAGAAAATTCTGAAGTATTCGGTTAAAAAACAAAGCAAAAAATCAGCAAGGAAAATCTTGAATCTTGTCGTCGCATTTCGTTCTCACATGAGCGTCTTCACACAAGAAATAACCTCACCGGTCAAAAGAAAATAATTATTGCTCCTTTCATTTTCGATTTGAGTGTGTCATGATCAGATAGCCTCCAGCCGTTCAAGCTGATCAATTACAAGTCTATTCAGTTTATGGTTATTCGAAAATAGAACTTTAGTCTATCATTTACGTTAAACATTCTCCGAAATGTTGATATCAGTGACTCTTAACGAATTCGCCGACAGGGACATGCAAACTTTCCGAAAATTGCGACATGAAAAGGTCTGAAACTCAGACAGACAATATAAAGACCCATCGTATGAACAGCTGGGGCCTCAATGAGAGAAATATATGACTTGCTTGAAAGCTTCCATTCATTCTATTCGAACGATTCAAACGAAGCAAGTCGAGTGTTATTTGTAAACTATCGAAACGTTTCAAACGAAACGAACCAAACAAACCAAACTATCGATCAAACTATTCAAACGCCAGGCGAAACGTACGCTTTGCATTTTGACTCTTTTGAAAATTACCTATGTAACGCTGAAAAAATCACTTAAACTCTAAAACTATTTAGTTTCCGTTTATGAACTTTTTCGAGGGATTATTCAACTAATGTGCACCTCGATTTTCATGGATTTGGGGTCAAATTTTTCGTAAAAGCAAAAATTGTCTCAAAAATCACAATCACGTTCTCTTTTGTTTTTATCACTAATTTTTGAGTACGGTTTTTATTTCATTCTTAACTCAAAATGGAAAGGAATTTCAATGCTTCCTTTTTGCCAGCTAAATGTACATGAAATTTCATTTCCATTCCTGTTTTCAAACTATTACAGTTGTCCTGAAATCTTAAATTCTAGCTCAATATTTAGCGTTACATGTTTTGTAACGGAGTTGGTAACCAATACCGTGCGCAAGGCCATAGCTAAAATAACTGCCACTACTGCGAGAAACATCTCACGATGATGGACGCCATATTTGTGATTTCTATTCACACCTGTACTTTATCCCTTCATGTAAACATGATGCGAAATCAAGAAGTCACCATGGTATCAAACTCACGATAGCGCGAGTTTTCTCATGTAAACAGCCCCTTACATGTATAAACTATTTTAAAACCCTGGTCTGTGGTTCGGTCTGGGGTTTTAACTCACAACCTTCTTCTCAGCAATCTGGGCTCTTTCTTACTGATCTGACCTGGTGGCAGCTATTTCATAGTAGGCATACTTTTAAAAGGCAAGTGATTTGAAGTTAAGTTCTCATAGAATGAAGATGGTGATTATGGGTGACATCATTTCAAGTTTGTTTCATCCCAACCTTAACAAGCCTTCTACTCAGGCATGACAAAGGACTGTAGAGTAGGAAGGGACAGTGCAGGGCTGGAAGGACTAATTGGAGTGTGGATTAAAAGCTTGCACCAATGCAAGACAGGGCAGATTGGCTAGGCAGTGTGATGGCCTTTATATGCACTTTCTTGCATGGATCAGTAAAAATAGAGTTTAATCAGAGACAAACAGGGCACACCATAAATCTCATTACTATGAATACATGTAGCTAACACACATCACTTTTTATCTACTCACCCTTTGTACATTCACAGTACTGTTAAACAGCTCTGCTACTACTCTGGGGCTAAGCTTTGTAGTGTTGTAGAGAAACTGCTGAAATCCAACAGGATCTTTCAGCAGCTTGTCAAAGGGAACATCTGAAAAATTTCACAACAAAATTTGTATTGAGTGCTCATGCTTAGGCATCTGTTGAATCTAACAACTAAATCTGCCCTTTCATAATTCTTTTTCCTTTGTTATTTACACTGTGTACGTAGTTTTCATGGCCTGTTCATAATAACTCAAGGTGAAGTTTAGTACTTAAGCTATAGGTATCTGCAGGAGATAATAATTACATTGTATTTTCAGCCTGGATTCTGTGCAAGATGAAAAGTGGTCACATAGTCCTCTAAGCTTTCAATTTTTAATGGACATTCAAGAATTTAACCTACACATATACAGTGTACAACTGTACATGTAAGTGTATCAAACTAGCAAAGAATTACTAATATTACCAATATTAATTTTCTCATTGTTTTAAACCTGAAATCTACTTTTTCCACAGCCAAAATAATTGAACACATTTTGGTTACAGACACTATGATCTAGAAACTCAATTAACACGCCATTACTAAATGCCACTCATTCTTTCATGGTCTGGTATCTTGATAAGGTTATTATTATTATTAGAGACAATTGATTGAAGATGACAAAAGTGAATTCATAATTTCTGTTTGAAGGAAAACAACCATCTAATTTCTCATTGTTAACAGAAATACATGCATGGTTTGAATATTGCTTCTTTTTGCTTTTGCTTGCCACTGTGTCAAAATAATAAAACCATGGACAAAAAAAGTCAAACTTTGATTCAAATCTGAGTTCTATGTCACAGATTTCAGAATACATGATCAGAAGTAAATGACATTAACATAAATTGCAGACAGGACTTGTCATTAATCAAGTCACAATGCATTGAAGGAATGATCAACTTAATTTGAATGCAACCAGATAAGTACACAATCCATAACTAAATACAGAGGAAACATGTTAATACAAGACACCATAGGGACATGCCAAAGTGCCCACATTAACCAGGTGACTGTATTAAGTGGGTTAATTCAAGAGAAAATAATTTTTTGATACTTTTTTAAGCCTGTCCATAAGCGGGTGTCCATAGAGTGGGGTTCCACTTTAATCCACTCATTTCAAAAACAGCATTCCAAACTAATGCACCTCAGGTGTTTCATAAAGCCGGCAACAGCGAAAATCGCCGCCTACTTTGCCAGAATTTACCTCTTACCGCGCCTACAGTACCAGGCAAAAGTAAGTTGACAGTCTCTTTCGAGTCTCGATTCTCGACTCAATCCTCGATTCGTGTGAGAACCGAGGATCAAGCATCAAGACAACTATCAAGAATCGAGACAACAAACGAGACTCACAAGAATCAAGAAACTAATGAGCTTGCTGCTTGACTGATTCCTCGATAGACTACTCGCCGGGCTCACTCAAATTATTAAAAAATTCATTAGGTCGCCACCTACTTTAGTCAGTTCACAAGGTTATTTCAAAACTTATTAAAACCCCTGGTACCTGACAAATTGTATCCACGCCATTGGAAAGAACCATTTGAGTAGCGCATCAAGCGTGTCCAAGCTTGTTGATCTGCTAAAAGTCTGTTTCTGTCTGAATTAATTCTCAGAATCCGTTCTCTGAGGCTGCTGTTGAGCATGAGGGGCAGGGCATCTTCAAATAGTCGGCCAAAACTACAACGTAACAAAAATGCCAACGTTAAAAGCTGTTTTTATTAAACCTTGTTAACTACCGGTAGATGAAGGAGCAATATTATGAACTGGACTGTAATTTGTAATTCTATATTGTTGGTTTTTTGACATGGAAGGAAAGCTGAAGTATACCTATGTACAAGTTTCTGTTTTGAGGAAATAATGGAACAATTAAGCAACCTATTCTCCAACCACTATTAAATGCCAGCTTATCCAATCTAACTACTTAAAGTGAAATATGCTAGCACAGGGTTGGTACTCATTGGGATAGAAAAATTATATTTTCTGGTACACATCATGTATTTCCCTGACTTTTCACTGACCTTTCAAGACAAAATTAATTTTTGGGCAATACAGGCAGCAATAATGAAGTCAGAGAAATCACTAAGAAATCAGTTGTTTTGCAGACTGTTCAGGAATGTTTTGAAACAACATAATAAATTTACCAACAAGGAAGCTAGATCTTTCACAAACTTAATAGCTAGCCAAAAGTAAAATTTCGGCTTTTCCCTGACTTTCAATTAAGCAAAACTTAGAATTTCCCTGACTTGATGCACATTTCCTGACTTGACTGACTGTGGCAATGCTGTAAACAGTACACTCCTGAGCTCTACACAAAAAATGCCCTTGTCATAAAAAGATACTGCAACATTAGGCAGTCATATTAAAATAATAAATTATCACTGGTTTCACTAAATGTTAAAAATCATATTCTAAAGGCTTCCAATACCTGGAGCTGTTGACCATGAGGGGCAGGGCATCTTCAAATAGTCGGCCAAAACTACAACGTAACAAAAATGCCAACGTTAAAAGCTGTTTTTATTGAAACCTTGTTAACTACCGGTAGATGAAGGAGCAATATTATGAACTGGACTGTAATTTGTAATTCTATATTGTTGGTTTTTTGACATGGAAGGAAAGCTGAAGTATACCTATGTACAAGTTTCTTTTTGAGGAATAATGGAACAATTAAGCAACCTATTCTCCAACCACTATTAAATGCCAGCTATAGATCCAATCTAACTACTTAAAGTGAAATATGCTAGCACAGGGTTGGTACTCATTGGGATAGAAAATTATATTCCTGGTACACGTATTTTTCCTGACTTTTCACTGACCTTTCAAGACAAAATTAATTTTGGGCAATACAGGCAGCAATAATGAAGTCAGAGAAATCACTAAGAAATCAGTTGTTTTGTAGACTGTTCAGGAATGTTTTGAAACAACATACATAAATTTACCAACAAGGAAGCTAGATCTTTCACAAACTTAATAGCTAGCCAAAAGTAAAATTTCGGCTTTTCCCTGACTTTCAATTAAGCAAAACTCAGAATTTCCCTGACTTGATGCACAATTCCCTGACTTGACTGACTGTGGCAATGCTGTAAACAGTACACTCCTGAGCTCTACACAAAAAATGCCCTTGTCATAAAAAGATACTGCAACATTAGGCAGTCATATTAAAATAATAAATTATCACTGGTTTCACTAAATGTTAAAAACCATATTCTAAAGGCTTCCAATACCTGGAGCCTCTTAGATTTGGTAATCCATTAAACAGCGCTCCTCTGGATCTTCTGTCTTTGTACTTTTGTAATCACACAAAAATGACCTCACAAATGGAAAAGCACCAGCGGATGGGAGAGCCCTTGGTCTATAAATGGCTGATGATACACGTAAGAGAAAAGATTAAATTCTTGAGTACAACAAATTTAAAATAAAATTTGCAATAATTACAAGAATAACTAGAATCAAACCAAAAACAATTTAACGATGGTTTTTGGGGAAAGGGAAAACTTGAGTACCTGCAAAGAAACCTCTTGGAGCAGAGTAGAGAACCAACGGACTCAACCCACTTATGACGCTGAGTCTGGGAATTGAACCTGGGCCACATTGGTGGAAGGCGGGCGCTCTCACCACTGCGCCAACCCTGCTCTCCCCAGTCCAATGGAGCATTGCCCACTGTATTTTGCAACTGGTGCCCATTTATAACTACAGAAACTGCTAGTGTGTCATTAGTAATCTTGTCAACTAACCATTAGGAATATTTGAGGCACCATACTTGTCCTTACTCCGCACTGCAACAAGGATAATGAATAGAACCAGTGGCCATATTATCTCCACAAGATTTCTCAACTGAAAACAATGCAAGCAAAACCATCAATGAGTCTGAATATATGAAATTCATATATTTGAACCGCAGATTACATAAGGAAGATTTGAATGATTGTTATGGTTACTGAAAAAAAAAATGACCAGCTCCCATTTGGCTTGTTAGCTCAGTTGGTAGAGCACTGCACCGGTATCGCAGAACCTTTTTATGCCAAAAAACTCGAAATGTTCGGAACCTTTTTATGCCAAAAAACTCGAAACACTTCCAAAACACAAAAGATTGAAGTTGTAAACGACCCGCCATCTTGTATGACCTGGCAGGCTAGGTGAGCGAGAGGTTACCAAGCCAGCAACGTGCTTTGAGTCACGCTCAGTTGTGCTTGATCCCAAAAGCAGAAACAGGATGGTTTTGCTCAGTTTATTGAAGAATTTCTTCCACAAATAACATCACAAAGTAGACCCAAATAATTCACAGGAAATGTGACGACTTCTGTGGAGATAACAAGCTTATAGTAGGGTATGTGAAGCAACAAACAGGTTAAGTGCGATGTCAACGATGACTGATGAAAGCTTCCTTGAAGCAAAACTAGCAAATGGCTCCTTTTACGAGCCACCACATATACAAAAGTCAATGATAACATAGAAAACTCTCATTTTTATTGATGTCTTTGGGTCTTTAAACCTTTTTCCCCTGAAAATTATCGGCTATAAGCCGAACCCCCTTCTCTGGTGGAAAAATTTACACTCGGTGGTTTAATTTAATGGCAAAATCGCTTGGCTTATAGTCAAATAAATACAGTATATAAATATAGAAATCCAATTAAATGCATAATCCTTGTGTTCCGGACCCAAAGATATTTTCTTGACATGTATCTTCTCTACCAATAATATATACACGTATACACAAAGATATTTTCTTGACATGTATCTTCTCTACCAATAATATATACACGTATACATGCGCAAAATGGTTAAATTTTAATGCTTAAAACAAAGTTAAATTCAAAAATGAACCAAATAACGATTAAGCTGCATTTCAGTAGTGTTTCCTACTGTTCAAGTAATACAGTATTCCAATACTGAGTTTGAGTCCAGCTGCAAGAAAAGTTTTCTTTTATAAGTTTGTATTCAAACATGCCAAGCAATTCACTCCCATGATGGGAAGGAAAGTTAAATGACCCTAGGTAACATACTGGTAATTTGATCAGATATGTATATCAGATAACGCATCAAAATGAATTTGATTTGGAGGTGAAAATTTCAGTAATTTAATCCGGCCAAACTTGTAAGGTAAGATGGAAGACGACAAACCGTCCAATTAGTCCATCTGTTATCTTTTTCTTAATTAATGGAACATTAAATTATCCCTCATACTAAGTAAAGAGAGTAAACTATAAATTAAAGAACTGTTTGTACTTATTCATATTATTTTTCGCAGAAACTCTCAAAAGATTCAAAGAAATATATACAGTGTATTTTTAAATTTAGGAGATCCCACATTATTAATAATAATTTATAAACATTACTTATAGCAGCTGGCTAAGACTTTCTGAAAATATTATTACCAATTTCAGTTACTCCATGCTAGTACCAAATAAATAAAAAAATAAGAATTTTTTTAAGGAAGCAAGTGGCCATAATATCCCAAAACTTGAAATCATCTGATTATCTTTTCAAGAGCTAATTAATGAATAGAATGCCATGCTTCTGCCAAAATGCAAACTACAATTTTGATAATTTTGTCCAGTCATGTGCCTTCCAACATCAAGTCTGTTTTTTCCTTAAGTTTATAATGTAACTAAGACTTGATATTGTGCACACCGGCGAAAAAAAATTCACCAAAATCAACATGTATTAAAAGTTACAGATTATGAGTAATCGGCTAAGAACAACGAAATCCGTGGGAATAAGCATGTCCAAAATTGAAGAAGTTTCTTATGAAGAATTATGTATTTCAAGGTTTTTTAATTGCAAGTTTTTAAGAAGCTAAAAGCTCGGATGTTAACAAAAAGACCTTTATATTTCATGTCGGAAGTACAATGATGGTAAAGTGAGCTACAATGTAAATTGTGACTGCTCTAACGAGAATCGTAAATTTGTTTCTGTATAATCTACATTAGTTACCAAGCAATCGCATTTATAGTTAAACATTTTAACGTGGGCAAAGTGGGTTTACAGAGAATTTAACGTCAGAGGGAAAATGTTACGTCATCGACCAAGGGAAGTCGTTCTCCTTGCGAGGTCAGGAATTACGGAAAATTCGTATTCAAACGTTTCTTTTGAATCAAAGTAATAAACTTCGCACGTACAAAATGGAATTTTAAAAACTTCTAATTGCGCAGATTAATTTTAAAAAGACAATAGTAAAGGCGCAAACTTGTTTAGAACTTTAGGTCAAAACAACGTCTCGAAAAAGATCCACAGCGCGCAAATTGCGCTACAATAGCTTCTTTCACGAAAACACCATCTTAAAAGCCTCAGTTATTGACTTACACGTGGAGATGCTGAAACAAGATAGCGATTTCATCTTCTCTCTTGGTGTAAAAGATAATGGGAGAAAGGATTCATCGAGAGAAAGAAAGATTTTATTCGCAAACCCGGCGAGATTTTCACACAAGACAGGACCCAGACGGACAAAGAAGACCGGTTGACCCACAGGTACCTGTCAGCTTTCCTAGCAGCAGCTGCTCCAAAGAAAACAAGTTCGAAAGAAAAATTATCAGAGTGAAAATGAAATCAGCGACTGCCTGACAAATAAGGAGACGATAAAAATATAGAGCGCAGTTACTCACGTGTTGCCGTTTCCGAAGCGAAAAGTTTTTCCATACAAGCAACTTCAGCTGGTCGAATAACTTCATTGTGGAAATTTATGGGCCTTGAATGCTTGAGTCAAGGCCGATTTTTGCCTCACAGACTGCTGAAAATAAATACAAAAATTGAAGCCTGATCTTTAAAAGAGAAAGTGAAATGGTAAAGAAAGTGAAAAGGAAATGTCAACTTGGGACACTCACCTGGCTCTAGCAGAGGGAACGCAACAGGCAGCGCTAAAACTCTTTATCACGAAATTTATTATCTCCTTTCCTCCATGCGCTCGCTATCCCAAGTTTTTTAGCTTCACGGGGCTGTATTCTAGATCTTTAAGAATCTCTTCTCTTCCTGTAAAAATCACACAAAGAATCCGCAAAGAAAGCTAGTCAATCTTACGTGAAGAACTTTCCACGGTGTCAAACGCAGCAACAGTAGTTTCCTTGTTCTGTGGCCGACGCTCTTGTTTACGGGATAAATGGAGCATGACCTGGGACTGCTTTGTCATGTTTGCCGATGACGTATTTTTCGTCAAACTTCGTTCAAATAATCGTCAGTGCTCGGACATTTTGTCAATGCAAAATTAGTTTTCGTGCAGACTTCGTAAATATTCGGTAAATTCACCCGTCACCAGGACTCGCGTTTTTGTTTTTTTTGCAAGGCCTGTCATTATCACGAAACAGGTGAAAAGTATTTTGTTGCTTTTGTGTTTCAAATGCCTTTGTTTTTCTCCTTAAATAGAGCTTTCAATAGATTTAGATTGCAGGAAATCGTCTTGACAATATCAGAAAGGTAGGTCTCTTTGATCCGTGAGAAACCTTTCTCAAAAACCAGCTGAAACCAAGGCTCGATTTGCAGCCACACAACTGAGCAGCATGCAATGTTGAATTCGTTTTCGGTTGTTATGCAGCCTACGATTCATTATCCCGTGGAATTTGTGATGGAGCTGGATAACCACATGTTCATATTTCATTCCAATTTGAAGGACTGCCAAATTTCATTGACAGAGAACTTATATACATATTTATTGATCCTTGCAGTCTAGAGACTATACATATGGGTTATTGGCCATTAGCGTGAGGTCAAGATGGCGGGATATTGGCGTCGTTCTTTTTTTTTTTGCGTGTTTATGGACCGAGACGAAGTCGAGGTCCCTAAAAACGCAAAAAAAAATAGAACGAGGCCAATATTCCGCCATCTTGACCGAACAAGCTTGGTCGATAAAGGATTTATTATATGACTCAAAGGACGCTATGAAATGACAAAAAACGCGGGATGAACGGGCTATCCCGAGCGATCAAGATGGCTCCATCTTGACCTCGCGGATAGCCAATCACAGCAAGAGAATTGATTCATCTTGATTGCTGAAAGAGCCAGTCATGTAATTAAGTTCATTAAGAAACAATCAGCAAACCAAATGACTAATAATGACATAACTTATAATAAGAGAGGATAAACAAAACAAAAAAATCATTTTGCAATATTGTCTTATGGTTGGCAAGGCATTCCTTTGAAAAGTGGCAGTTGACTTTTTTGTCTAGAAGGCATAGGGGTGGCTGTTGCATAGGGGTATAGTACAGGGGGAAAGAGAACTTAATTACATGCAAACTTGTCTTGACAGTTAATATTTAACATAAGAAATCCCCTTATTTGAAAAATTCCCTGTATCATAAAATATCGTATTCTAGCAAGGCATCATCACAAAAATATGGTATCCAACAGCTTCAAACAGTGCCACAAGCAAATTTTCACACTCTGTCGCAAGGTACCACACAATGCAGTAATGTCACAATTACTGCCAAAGGGTATCGCAATGTGACACAAGGTCTCATAGTGTCACAAATATTTTGTCAGAAGGTGTCACAAACTGTTGCAAGGTATCACATGAAGTGAATAAATTAAATTAATCTATTAATAAAAAAATTTGATATTTTCTTCTTATTCCAACACCAATCTCGGGCTTCATTCCAACTTCTAGCCATGAAAGAACTAGAACAAGAAGCCTCCGAAACTGGTTCCAGCCACAGCTAGATCTAGCTAGTCGCTGTTGTTAATTACAGTTGTAATTTATACCCTAAGCCTACTGAAATGTTTCCCTTGCAGCATCTACCGGTAATTGAATGATTTGTTTTTTACTGTAATAGGATTCCTAACATTGATATTTTACTTAACTATGAAAGAAAACTTAAAATGCTAATGCTAATGCTAATATGATTTTCTAATCATTTCATTGCTTATAATAAACTCATTCTTTCTTGATTATTGATTAATTAATGTGCCAGTCACCTAACTTTTGCATCATGTTATGTTTGCGACACCATTATTGTTCATGTCACTTTAATTTAATTTGTGATTGTTTCTAAATAGCAAAATTAACATGTTGTGGAAACGCTGTGTAGCTAGAAAAACACCTATTTCATTTGGTGAGCCTATATTAACATTGATGTCTGGATAATCATTAATTCCAGGAATAAATATCTTAAACAGGGGTGAGTATAGCCTCGTTCACAGCTGTTGTTTGTGTTGGTCCTATTGTTTGTGTCGGTCCTGAGTCTATTTTGGTTCAGTTTTACACAGACAAATGAAAAATACTATCAATGAGACATGATAAGAAAAACATTGTGGTTAGCAACTATGATACTGTAATCCATTTTGGAAAGTAAAACTTTGAGGTGGAAGGTCATTTTGAAATCTGCTTTCCAAAGTGGAAAGTGGTGTCAAAAGTTAGTGTCGAGCCCTGATAGGACCGACACAAACAGTGGAAGTGAAGGAGGCTAGGGTGAGTATAAATTTGTACTGGGATTAAATTGACTTGTTAAAGTTAATTTGTATAACACTAGCAGAAAATTGATATCATTTTGTCAATATGCATGGGTTTTTAGTGGGATAAATTTTTGCAGGATTTTCTCACTAACTGTTTCTTTTTTTCCATTCTGTTTCAGCTAAGAGTTGTTGCTGCTCTTCTTATTTGCATTGCATCTTATATTTTGAAGCCATTTCTAATAATGAATACCAGTGGATCTCAAGAATGTCACCACAGTCTTAGACATTTACAGAATGGTGGAACTCAAGATGAAGAGCCGCTTGATGAAAATAAATCTTGTAATCATCACGCACAAGGCTGCAAGAATCCTGCAAACACAGGCAATCTGAAATCATGTCATGAAGACTATAGTACTTTGACTGTCTCTGTTCCAGATGACTCTTTGACAAGGCATTTAGATGCAGCTGCTTGCAATGGTTATGTTGGAGGTCCTGTTACACCTCAGAGGACTCAAAAAAATTCATGGTCACTTGTGGCTCTCCCTCCGGAGCTAATCCTCGTGATATTTTCATACCTTGATGCAAGATTTACTCTTAGAGTGCTGACGTGTGTGTGCAGACTGTTTTATAATCTACTGTCAGCTGAATCTAGTTGGAAAACTAGGTTTGGCAAACAGTGGCCCAGGCGAGACAACAGGGATGATTATGACTATGTTTCAAGGTTTGTATCCTTTAATGATGTTCTCTTTTCCAGACCAGCACAAAGGCGTTGGATAATTTAATAAGTAAGAAATATCTCTCCTCGCTTAATCACTGGATACCCAGCATGAAGTGACTTGGAGTATTACTACTCCCCTAGGAGGGGATGCTGGTCCATCACAGGTCACCCAGTATGAAGTGACTTGGCATATTACTACTCCCCAGGAAGGGATGCTGGTCCATCACAGAACACCCAGTATGAATTGACGTCATAAGTGGGCTGAGTTTGTTGGTTCTCTACTCTTCTCCGAGAGGTTTTTCTCCGGGTACTCCGGTTTTCCCCTCTCGCCAAAAACCAACATTTGATTTGATTTGATTTGATTTAGAGTTAATTGGTAAATGAAGAGCCACTATGTAGAGATGTTGCCAATAAACCCATTATTATTATTATTATTGTTATTAATTGACAAGGAGCATTCCTTCTCCCCAGGAGAGGATGCTAGTTCATCACAGGACACCCAATATGAATTGACTACCTGTAGTCCTGAGCATTACTACTTCTCAACGGATGGGATGCTAGTTCATCACAGTATTGCAGACTATTGTCACCTGAAGGGAAAATTCCTACTAGGATATTTTATGTAGACCTTAACTAACGAGGAATCATTGTTAAACAAACAAGTTTAAGAACAGTTTCTTCCTGTTCCAAGTTATTAGTTAATGAATGGGCAATCTACGATTTCCAGGTTTACCTTTTATTGACAGTCTTATACCATTTTACAAGACAGTGTATTTTAATTTTTTATCATATTCGTTGTAAATCTGATCGAGTTTCCAACTGTATTTCAGACTATTAACTACAATCATATTAAAAATTTCTGATCAGCAATTTTCTGACAATCGTTTTGTAAATTATAAATTGCAAATCATATATCAAGTGAATAAAACATTTACATTTAAACAAATTCATTCATGAAAATGACCCATGATTCTCTTATTAACTCACCCAGCAAGTATTATCATAAGTGACAGTTGTGCTTTCTGGTATTATAAATGGAGATGACGCACCAAAACGGACAAAAATACTTCTTTGATATATATAAGACTTCTCCTAAATATATAATACTTGTTTCATATAGATATAACTCGAGTTATATCTATATGAAACAAGCCGGTATTATATATTTAGGAGAAGTCTTATATATATATATATATATATATCAAAGAAGTATTTTTGTCTGTTTGGGCATGTCATAGAATTGCCTTTTTTCCACAGTTGGAAGCGGTTATGTGTTCAGCACGAAGATCTGGACAAGTTTTGGCATGATCCAGTCTCTACACTGGATTTTTACCAACTAAAGGACCAACATTTTGCTGCTGTGGATGCAGTTCACATCATGGAAAGTGCAGATCTGTGCATTTCTGGATCAAGAGATCGCACTGTAGGGGTTTGGAACTTGTCAGCTCTTGCAGATCCAAATGAGCCAGGATACGCAAAGAAGTCTTTTAGACAATCTCTTGATGGCCACAGGGTTGGTGCAATATTATTATTGGTTTGAAAAGTCTTTGATAATTTCCCTTTAAACCTGCCATTAATGTGTTAAGAGCTGTACTCTGCTTCAAGCACAGCATTAATTTTTGTTGTCCTTCCACAAAGAGCTCTTTTTTGGTCATGAATATAATTATACATGTATCACTGGCCAGTTAGTGTGGAAGTTATTATCTTTTAGGGAAGTTTGGTGAGATACTGGTACCTCTGTGCCTCCTCTCATGGGCTCAAAGTAAATATTTTACTCTCACTGTGTCGCAAAGTCTTGGATTCACCATTTGCCATCACTATTAATGTTGGCAATCGTGACAATGATATTGGTAAATGGGACATTTTCATAATGGTGCCATTTGACTACAACTACAAGAATCCTGCAGGTTTTGCTTTTCTCGTGCTAATTAGAGCTGTTGTTATTTTTACCCTGTTGGGATTACAAAAATAGTTTTAATAAGAATGGGAAAACAAACTGAATCCTGGTAGTTGTTGTCAGATGACGCTATCATGGAAGTTATCTATTCAGTGGTTTCAATAAGCACCGACGTCCAATGAAAAGCATTGGCTACTTTGATCAGAGACATCGGCTACTTTCACCCTAAATTGAAGTAATTAAGGTGGCTCCCACCTGTTTCTAGCACTTTCCACCTCTTGTACTTTGATAGATCATCACTACAATCTTTATAAGTTGTTACCTTTTATATTATGCTAAGTATTTTATTATGCTAATTATTTCCCAACAATAAAAAATGGGGGTCACCAAACTTGTATTTGAGTTATTGTGGCTTAAAGATAAAATTAGGGGTGTTTTTAACATGTTATAGTGTTGCTATGGTGACCTATTATGTCAAAAAAGTTTCATAATTTGTTCACCAATGACTGGACATTTGTTTGATACCACTATAAAAAGGTAACAATGTACAAACATTGGTAGCAATGAGCCATCAAAATAAGGTGCTGAAAAATGCTGGAAACCTATGTGAGTCACCTTAAAGAATGATTCTTTATTTTTTCTTTAAAACTGCCACCTACTCTACTCCAACTCGCTGCCTACTTCAAATTTTATTGAAACCCCTGCCTATTGGTAATGGTCGTGTTGATGGGTGACCAGTGGTATGATCATGATGGCAATTTAAAATTCATTAAAACCTGGCTAATATTATGTTTCTGTCTATAAATGATAACGGTATAGTCTAGCAGTGGTAGCCTCCCACGCAGTCATTTTTAGGGGACTCGTATTTCACCTCCTCCCCACTAACGCCTGCTTACCCAAAGCCAACATTCCTTTCCCATTGTTTGACTCGCGGGCATCCTAGCCAATCACGATCGACTGTCCAGCAATAACAAGTAAAATTAATCCTTATGCTTGCTTCTTTCTCTCGCAAATTTGTAAACGTATCAAAACGCTAGAGCCGATTTGTTTTTTAGTAATACGATGTGTTACAAGAGACTAAAGCAAATAAGAATTTAGGCACGACCAAGTTAGAAATCTGAAGCATTTATCAGTCGATCAAACATGGAGTAAACCGATGTGAAATTACCACACATGGTACAACAACAAAGCTCGATCTCTTATGGTCTTGCATTAAATCAGATGAAATTCTCCCACGCAGCGATTCCAAAACGTCCTGGGGAAGCAGTCAGAAGTTATCAAACACTGATGGCATAGACTGCGTCAACTAGTAGTTTTTTCTTCAGTTCATGATATGCGGACGGCAAAATTATGCAGCATATTACCTAGCAGCTCGCTCGATCCACTGCGCGCTATGGTCTACCAATGGCAAAGTTTCCTTCCTCCAAATCACTCAGACTAACCCGAAGATACACCAATACTTCTTAAATAACTGACTTGGCCCTTCATCAAATTCACGAGAAGTGACACAACAGCTACAACAACCAGCGGCAAGCGGAAAAGGAATCGAAGAAGTGAAGCTTGCTTGATACTGAAATAAGCGTCTTTCCGTAACTAGTCGGCATATTGACGGAAATATTATCGCTATTCCCTCTCACAAATTCTTTTATGAAGTCAGTTGATATGCATTTAAACAGGAACGTTTGAACGTAGAGCACACTGTGATCAAAGCTTGCTCAAGCTCTGTCTCCGCTACGTTGAACTATCCCGTGAAAAGCGTCCTGAGGTCAAGGTCAACCTTCCAGAATTTAGTAGGTAAAATGTGATTGGCTAAGTGGCTGGAAAGGAATGTTGGCTTCGGGTATGCAGGCGTTAGTGGGGAGGAGGTGAAATACGAGTCCCCTAAAAACGACTACGTGGGAGGCTCTGGCAGTGGTGGCAATGATCATTTTATGAGCAGTAGTCAGTACATAGAGGCCTTCCAAGTTATAGGAAAATGTGCAACAGTTTGCGACAGCGACAATTCCTCTTTGTTTTTGTTGCGACAGCGACATTTGTCCCTAATGCACATGTCATCAGCTTCCCCATGTGGTCAACCCTGGGCCAACCAGGGAGATATGTGGGGAATACAAGGAGACTAAAGGGATTCTTTGCCTGAGGGTAGGGGAAAATGTCGACATTGTTTTACGGTCAAAGATTAAAGGGTGGTGGAATTCACAAGTTTGTAAAGGATGTCAGGGGCATTTTCTGCTGAGAGACATCTCACTCAGGGGACTTTGTATTGCAAGATTCCCTGACCCCCCATGGAAACTCCTCAAGATTGTTTCACTGATTTTGCAATCCCCCTGGTTAGCCCGGGGGTAGACCCAGACGGGAAAGCCGATGATATGTGCATGATGAAACAAGCGACAGACAGAGTCATAAACGAGCGACAAAGCAACACCAGACCACCCCTTGGAAGGCCTCTACATACTGTGTACCATGTACTGTCATAGAATGGAATAATAAAAACCACTGACAGTAACACTTTCAGTGTTCCTTGAATGCTTTTCTCCAAAACTAAACCTACATTGCGATTCTATTTAGGGATGGGTGTGGTGCCTCAGTAGTGACCCCACAGGTGCCCCCAGAGTATGCTCAGGTTCATGGGATAGTCACATCAAGTTATGGATCTTCAAGGAGTCAGTGCTGAGATGACCACTATCAGGTAGGTATTGTTATGGGGAACCTCTATAGGAATATCGCAGACGCTGGTGTGGTGATGGTACCCTGGGAGCGGAACTGATGCAATGGTACACTAATTGTCTTCCAAATTTTCAATCAGTCTGAACTTTGTGCCACACATGGGTTGAGTTTAATACTGGGTCGCATTTACCAGCTTGGAGACATTTTTCTCTCCTGTTCTGTGGAAGGCGATTTTTTTAAATGTCTAATAATTTAGTTGTGTTATGGAGCACAAGAATGTACATCTATATATCTGTGGAAGCAGGGCTATTTGTTTATATATTCATTTAATCATTTATTTATTTATTTATTTGTTTCATCACTTTATTTATTTATTTATTTATTTATTTATCTCTTTAAAACATGCTTGTTTTTACAGTCCCCATAAGGCAGCTGTATTGTGCTTGGCCTGGGAACAAGAAATGCTAATCTCTGGCTCTTATGATAAAAGCATTGTACTGTGGGATCTAAGAGGTGAGTCAGATCAAAACCCAAAATCTCATAATTGTGGAATACATGTACAGGGGTTTCAATAAGTTTTGAAATAGCCATCTGAGCTAACTAAAGTAGGCGGCGACCTGATGATTTTTTTTAATAATTTGAGTGAAAAAAATACAGACAAAGTAGGTGGCAGTAAGAAGTAAATTCTGACAAAGAAGGCAGCGATTTTTGCCGGTTGCCAGGTTCCAATGAAATCCCTGCATGTACTACGCTACTGTCACTCATTACATTTCAAGGAAATAAAGACTGCATCCCTGCAGACATATCTTTGAATGCTTGGAATGTCTATTATGTCTTCATGTTCCATCTGGATATGGACATGTCACCTTCTCTTTCTAAAACTGATCAGCATAAATCTTCTAGCATTCTACCATGAATGCCCTTCTCTTATTGGCTTTAATGCTACTCGCTATCTATTCTGTTGTAGATAGTGAGTAGCAGTTTTCAGCCTAATGGCAGCTGCTGCTTCACAATTTTGAAGTATCTGCAAGGAGGAATCAATAAATTTTGAAATAGCCATCTGAGCTAACTAAAGCAGGTGGCGACCTAATTAATTTTTAAAATAATTTGAGTGAAAATACGGACAAAATAGGAGACAGAAAGAGGTAAAATTCTGACAAAGTAGGCAACGATTTTCACTGGTTGCCGGCTTCTGATGAAACTCCTGTAATTTTACTTGTTTAATATTGAATGGCCGGTAGATTTGTACCAAAACAATAAGATTATTATTTGCTCTCAATTTCTATACATGATAGCTGATTTGGGCTGCACCCTCATCAACTATCATGCAATAGAAATCTTGAGGTCATAATCTAGTTAATTAGTGGGTTCTTCAATGCCCCATCTAAATTTTATGAGGCGACAAAGAAAACAAGCCAAGGCCAACTGCTTTGCATCACCATCCAATGACTGTAATGTTAAATTCTAAAATTCTTTTCCTTACTAATTATATTTCAGGTGGCTGTTCTATTCGCGAGTTAAGACACCACAGTAGACCAGTGCTGTGTTTAACTGCTGACGACAGGTTCATTATTAGTGGAAGTGAGGACAAAACACTAGCAGTGTACGACAGAAGAGTTGCACAAGTTTATAAAACTCTCAAGGTACTGTTGAAGGCTGATTCTTTTAACAGCATTTCTGATTCTTGTCTGCTGGCCTATTGAGGGTTCCCATAGTCAAGGAAAAGTCAGTGAAGCAGATTATTTCACGTTCAGGGAAAAGTCAGGGAATTGTGTATCAAGTCCGGGAAATTCTAAATTCTTTCTGAAAGGCAGTGAAAACTCAGGGAAATTTACTTACGACTACATAGTAGTTTTCTACTAAACTCAAACAACTGCAGTGAAACTTAATTATTTAATACAGAGCAGCAAACAGTATTACATGTTTTGAGTGTATATTTGTTTAAACACAAACCAACTGGACGTCATAAAGCGGATTTCATAAGAGGGAATAGGAGGGACTTATTAGAGAGGGGAGGCTTATTACAAAAACCAACTTCCAAATGGGGGGGCTTATTAGAGAGGGGGGGTGTAACCATTAAGTTTGGGAAGGAGATTCCTTGTTGATAAAGATATTGTCAATTCAAAAAAGTCCTACAAAAGAATTGATTTCTGTGGCTTCATTGCTGGCTTTATTGCCCAAGGATTTGTCTTGCGTGGTCAGAGGAAATCTGTGGTCAGTGAAGAGACCGGGAAATGTCAGAGAATTTTTTCTACTTCGGTGAGTGGCAACCCTGTTGTTGGAATGATGGAATTATTGGATTGAAGTTTTGTCGAGAACAAGTAGGACTGAGTTCAGAATTATACCCCTACCCTATCTCGTAAATTTATTGTAAGACTTTTTTGTTTAAATGTACTTGCTAATTCTCACCTAGCTTGAGAGCCCTGTGTTTAGCTTATGCCAAAGTTCCGCTTGTGGTTACAATTATTTAAGAGTGGGAGGAAGAGATGGCCGCTTGTACTTGTTGGACACAACTGGCGATAGATTTGAGGAAATACTGGTGAGTATTAAGATTGAGTTTTTCAACTGGGCTTAGTATCATCAACTATACAAGCAAATTTATACTGATGGTTTGAATTCCTGTAAGAAGGCCACTCAATCGTCGACTCTTCTCCCTCTGAACCTAAGGACAAAGAGGTATTGGCCCCCATTCTGTCTGGCACAGACAGAGACTTGCAGCTGTAGACTGTTGCTTATTCCAAGTGCAGTTTCTTTGCTCGCACAAGCACTGAGTTAGATGCAGATAGTCGTTTAATGTTTCAGAACTTTTTCACACAGCAGCTGCTTTAGAAAGTACAATTAATTATTATTTATTTATTAATATTTTTGATAAACAATTTAGAATAAAAATCAGTGACAGCAATGTTGAATGATGTTTCGATGACTCTTTGTCATCATTTTCAAAGACTGATTATGTAGGTTCGTTATATAATAAGATATGTGGGAAGGTCTAGTTACATATGATTTAAACAGTACAATGTGACATGCAGAGGATGATAATTGTCAAGTAAATAGTTTTGCTTTAATAATACAGCCAGTTTGAATGTTCAGTTGAAGTTTCTTGTCTTTCATTTTGAGTTACAACAACAACAACCATTTTATTCTGCTAGATATAGAAGATATATATTAGAGCAAAAGACAAACTTAAATAAGCAAAAAAACTACCCAGAATAGCAAAACTTAAAGAGCTGAGTAGTTACAAAAATTATTAAGCTTTAAATGGGTTGAAGGAAGAAGAAGAAAAGAAAGGGAAAAAAAAACAGATTAGCAAACAAACAAAAAACAGAAATATAAACAAGTAGGAACAGTACCAGTTATTGACGGAAGAAAATTTGTACATTAACTTAAGAGCGACAGGAACTTAAAAGTACTAAGCTAGCATCAGGCGTAAGAACTTAAGAATTGTTCAGAGATAAACTTTATCTCTCGTCGAAAACAAACTAAAATTTCACTTTTCCTGTTTTTAAGCCTTACATGGATCTTGGACTGGGACCAAAAGGGAAAATTTCAGGCATGTGTCACTATGGCGGTGCAGTTATCGCTTGTTCTACTGACAAATCTATTACGGTGAGCATTGGAAGACGGGGAAGATACAGGATATTGTTTTCTTTAGTGTTAACTATTTATTTAACATTTGATTTCCTACAAAAGAAAGTAATGAAACAGTTGCTAGATTTTAAAAGCTTTTGAAAGAGTTTCAAGAACACAGACATGTACTACTGTGCTGTAACTTACAACCCCGCCTATCAAATGTTTCTGGATTCGCCCATGACAATCTAAAGCCGATGATAAACGAAACGATTTTTTACCCTGGTTACAATAAAAAAGATTGCCAGTGATTGTTGGCGATTTTCTCTTTAGTGGGTACACTAGACGATTTTGCGAAGTAGCTGGCAAATCCACATATATACTTGCAACAATATGATTATTTCGATCGCTCGTCACATAATATCTTTAATGTGAGGAAAAAGTGGAAATGAACGCAGACGCCAGGTTCATTGCCAGAAATTCGATTTCTAACATTTGCATTAATCTTTTAGGAAAACGCGCTATAGAATTGACAAATACATTCAGCTGGGTTGCCCACAAAGCTAGTACCAATCGACAGAAAACCGACTGAAAAAATACTTCTCGGTCCCGAAATGTTTCCAGGAGTTTTGATGAACGAACGCTTGTACTCATTCTAACTTTCGTCTTGAACTGTACGTACTTAGTTCCGTAGCATTTATGGAGTTTGCACTTGCTTGCTTTCAATCGGATTTTATTTTAGAACTAACCTCCATATGTGCCATCCTTGTTTTTGATTCCATTTTCTTCTACAGGCGCTGGAACCTTCCCGTGTGCTGTCTGTTATCCATTCATTTGATTGTCATTCTGGAGAAGTGGCTTCGGTCAGTAATGACTTGTTTCATCTGTCGACCAATTTTTACAGGGACTACATTCCATACCGTATAGAGCGGCTGTTTCATCGCGATCACTTCACTTCACTTCACTTCACTTCACTTCACTTCACTTCACTTCACTTCAATAATTTATAACATACATGATGAAGCTAGAGCCAAAATCATGATTCTAGTCCGACACAACTGACAGACAGTGAGCCAAACAGAACTCGAAGCAGAATTAGTACAAGTAAACGGACTAAAGTGCGGAAAAATGTTTGACGGCCAGTCAGGATTGATTTGGGGCTTGCTTCATATTGTTTCAGGGAGGATTTCAGTTTTCGTAGAAAAGCAGAATCGAAGTAAAAACGAAATGACATCAACACTGTTTCGGCTCACTAGTCAATGCATGGGTTTTAGACACTAAGAATGTTTACATCGACCAAATGTTGAGCACTGTTCTATGCAGAATTTCGGTAACAAACACTTTACTTGTAGCTGTTACACACGTGTGTAAATATCGCGCAATTTGTTTTATTTTCTGACAGGTCTGCAGCGGAGGGTCTGTATTGGCTTCGTGTTCAAGTGACCTCACCATTGGAATATGGCGTCCCAAGAGCTTGCGACCAGTGACCAGCTTATAATGACGCTGACTAAGAGTGTCTAGTGTCCTTTGGACGATGAGATCACTCGCGTCAGAGTGATGGTGAGGCAAGCAAGAATGACTTTTTGGTAAAATATACGATGGCAAGCAGAACTGTCTACTAATGGAGACGATACACCTGTCTGCTTTTTGTTGTTGATAACGGTTTTTTACGATGATGATGATGATGATGATGATGGTGGTGGCCATGGTGGTGCTGACAATAAAGATTGTAATTGGTGATGAAAATCACAATGAAGACACAATCACCGCGAACTTGAACCTATGGACTATACATGCGTTATACTTTACGTTCCATACTGACATTTACGTTCTGTATTTACCCGTGGCAGGGGCAGCTAGTTCCCTGTCTGTGTTTGGTTAAACCACGAGAAATCATAAGCTCGCTGTGTAAAGAACAATTTAGGCGTTTTTCTCTTAATACCCTGTACAATTAATTTGCTTCACAATCGTGTGCGAAACACATGAAACGGAACAGCATATTAAAGACTCAAAAGACGTCTGTGTCATGTCGAAAAATGAAACAGATTTTTTCAGTAATGGTCGAAGAAGGCTTGTTATTGTTCAGTTCTTTGCACTGAGGTGGTTTGTTGACAGGTGAAAGTGAGAACTTAAAACTTCTCTGAGTCCTTTTTCTAACGCACTGCTAAACGACTTTTGTAATGGCTATTACTTAGACCAGTAGAACTAGTCTAATATGGAGTCAGAGTCGGGGACTTCTAAAGTTTGAATCCAAAAGTAGACCTAAGCACATACCGGTATTTATCATATAACTTGTACAGCAACATGCTTGCGTTAATCCATACGTACAGCTTTCTTTCTCCTGTAAATAGTTGATAACCGTATTAAAATAACTCTCTATTTGATCTGAGTGTTTTAAGCTTTTTAATTAAGAAAACACATATAGCTTTGTATTCGCCCCTAAATAGTTACACAACGAGTTAAAGCCGTTAAAATAACGTGATCACTTTACTGAAGAAAGTTCTCACTGCATTAAAGGCTGTGTAATTAAAGAGATTGCATCCTCTGGCATTCACCTGTAAATAGTTATAGCTGATCATTTAGTGAAAGACATATTTCCGCGTATTTTATGAAGGTTTTCATGAATTAAACATCATTCGCATACGTGTGGTAAAGATAGAGTTAAAACTCAGTGAGTTTAAAGCTTTATGTAGAGGACACAGTCCCCGGTGTGGTAGTCTATTAACCTCCTTCGCAGACGTCTTTGGGCTCGTACGCGTCCGTTCCCCACGAACGTCTGCTGACTGGCGGTTGGCCTTTGTTTTGAAGAAACCAATAACGAGGTGCGTAAGAATGGAAATCGACACCCGTGAAGTAATTTCCGGCAAATGATTCGCGTGCATCGTCTGGGAAAATAATCCCGGGGTCGAAGTCCTACTTTCCACAAAATGGAAAACGAACTATGATTGGCTAACCGCCGCGAACGGAAGTGGCAGTTCAGTTCAGCAGACGTTCGTGGGGAAGGAACGCGTGACGAGCCCTGAGACGTCTGCGAAGAAGGCTATGTGGTCAATCTCTGATTGCATGTCTTTCACATTCATGTGTGGGTTGGGTGGGTGGGTGAGATCAAATATGGACTGATAGCAGCAGCCAGAGGCGCCTTTACAGGCTGACGTCCGATCTCACCCCACAGAAGAATTGTACATCGCCATGAAAGAATGTGATATGTGCGGTGTATAAATCCGTTACCGTTACCATTTATCAAAGATCATGATTCCTGTGTACTTCAAGTGCGAAAAAGTTGGACTTCCGCATGGATTGTACTTACTTTCCGTCGTGTTGGGATTCTGTTCTACTTCCGGTTTAAAAAAAAAAAGTGGCGAAAAGTTGTAGAACCTGTAATAACAACCCCATTTCTAATAAACGGCCTGCTTCTTACTTGACTCATTTTTGTTTATGAGCGGGGGAGGGGGGAGGTAGGAACTTTTTTCCCACCCGACCGGCGGCGTTTTCGAGACTCCAAGCTGTGGCATACACGTGCTAGGCAACGAATTCTATCAATGGATCGGATTTCATTTTAACTTTTAACAAGTAAAAGTTCTCGTATGGTTTGCTTTGCATTTTGTAATGCTCTCTTTCACAATGATGATGCTCTCGGTAACCGGGCTGACTTGCCTGCTCATAATGAACACAACGGATGTTTTTTTTGTTTTGTTTTTTACAAGAGAAATATACGAACAGCCTGGGCAATCGAGCTCAGTTCGTTTCGAATGTCTAGACGATCGGGCGCCGCATATGTCTCATGTGTGGCTTTTTTTTAATTCACGCAACTCTGTAATAAAAATACCGAAGTTTGCGAATTAATCCCGTTTTCGATACCACAAATTGAGCGCAATACTTCAAGCTATCCTTCATGCCTTCTGTAAAACAGTGGGTTCGCGTCAAAACTCTCATTTGAAGAACGACAATGACAGAACACCGGCAAGGCGGTCAGCAAATAATACGGTGTTTTGTTCTTGTTGCAAGCGGTGAGTGAGTTCCAGGGGAGAGACTGTGTGTTATTTTACACGCAGTCACTGAGTGTAAAATTACACGCATAAAATGTTTTTGCGTGGACATTGCGTGGACACTGCGTGGGCATTGCGTGGGCAGTGCGTGTAAAGTGAGTGTAAGGTCCGTGTAAACTGCGTGTACTGCACGCACATTACACGCGTGTAATGCTGCAATCCCTCCGGCCGGTACTGTACCTCGAGCTTTTGACACTTAGCTTCGACTTCTAGCCTTGAACGGCAAGAGATACAAACTTTTCTTTTCCTCCCCTTGTTCTTGGTATCTTCGGCGTTAAGACTGAAGAAACTTGTCTCTTCCCGGGTGCAGGAGCGTAATTGTTGACAAGTCACTTTGCCATGCTTCCACTCGTCGTGCCACGGACAACAACAAACTGCTTGAAAGGGCATCACGACCGATACCGAAGCTCGATATGAGGAAAAATTTACATTTTTATATACTATATACAAACTTATTAAAATGTATCTACAATCTATATACAATTTTAGAGCATCCACGCGGATATAAAACAGTTAATTTTAGAAATCAAAGCGAGTAAAGATGGCCGCCGTGAAAATTCTGTACGCGCGTGGGGTATGAAATATGAGACACGACCCTTGGACCCTCGTAACTTTTCTCCCGCACATACGAATGCCACGATAAATGACGAGACAATGGATCGGAACAAAACTTCGCCATATACAAAGGTTTCGTGGTTGCAATCGGCAAAATTCGTAGAAATTCCGACAAGAAAAGGTTTTTGACCAATCAAATAGCTCCATTTTAATTGATTAATCCAATTACAGGCTGTTTGCTTAATCCACTCTTAGCATAGAGTGCTAAAGTGTGACGTCACAAATATTAGAATTTTTAAAATTATGGGATTTGTTGAGATTTTCAGAAAGAGCAAGATGAAAGACGTTAACTTGCCAAAAATCAGTATTTAAAGGCAAATTGGCTCTGAGATATTAGCACCGTTATGCTCTGCTGACTCCATACAAATCCTTCTAAATTTGACTCGGTTCATAACGTTAGGAACTGAGTAAAATTTAGAAGGATTTGTATGGAGTCAGCAGAGCATAATGGTGCTAATATCTCGCTCTCAAACTGTAAGAAAATCCTGATTTTTGGCAAGTAGGCCTTTTTGATCATGTTCTTTCTGAATATCCGAAAAAATCCCATAATTTCACAAATTTAGTTTTTATGACGTCATCACTTTAGTACTCTATTCCTGTGCCGGTTTCTCTTTCCGTCTTAGCCGAATAACTGTTATAAAGACTGTTCGGTTGAGTTGAGCCGGTTCTTGGTGCTGTCGTTTTTACTCGATTCCTGAAGGTTAAGTTACGTCCTACTCGACGCTGAGGTGAGTGACACGAATCCGTTTGTTTAGCACTCAAATGAGTATAAAAGTGACTGTCAATAAACTACCAAATCTTTTCTGTTCGGTTAGAAAATCAACCACTTATATGATTCCTTCCAAGGGGTGGTCTGGTGTCACTTTATCGCTCGTTTACGACTCCGTCTCTCGCTTGTTTCGTTAAGGACAATTGTCACTGTCGGTTGTCGGTGTTTTGGGAGAATATTGTCGACCGCTTTTTGAAGCCATGTCGCTTGTCGCTTCTTCCCCTTGTAAGGCCTCATATATGCCCGAAACAAGGCCAAGAATACCAAGATTTTCGGAGACTCAAATATTTAGCCAAGGAACACTGAACAGCTAAACCGCTCTGGCAAAACAGAAAAAGGTACGTTTTCTCGCGAAGTGAGGTGTCCGGTACTTATCGTGGTCAGAATCTGTGATATGTGTTCGTGTAAGGCTATCTCGAATCGAGGTTTTCAAGTCTATAGTAAGGCCTTCTGATGATTAACTTAGAGATTAATAAAGTCTCTAAAAGAAACAAACTGAATTAGCCTCAATATCATTAATTATCAAAATGGTGAAATTAGAATTTAGTTTAATATTTTCAGATTGTAAACGTCATTTAAATAGCGTCATATATACGGGAAATTGTTATCTCAGACAAAACAACAAAAATGACAGTTTCAGTTTTGTAATGGGAATGATAAAGTCATCTCCAGAGTAAATTTAGAACCAACTTCCGCAGTAAACACGGTCTATATGCAATTAATTATGAAAGAAAAGCGAAAGAGATTTGGAATTAGGGAGCTGTGAGCCGTGGTCCTACGAAGAGTCGTGAATAATAATGACTTCACGGAAGAAAACAATTTTCGTCATAGACATTTTTAGGGCCATTTATACGGGAGGAAATAAGACGCGTCTTATCTAAGACGCGACTTAAATAGGACACGAACTGTACCGTTTATACCTTCGCGTCCTACATAAGACGCGAAGATCTCGTATAAATGATTCGCGTCTTATTTTTGATACAGCCTCGCTTACCCGCCAAGATGGAACGCTGTAGCAAGAAACAAAAGCGTGCTGTCCTGTTATTTCTCAGAGATTTTTTTTCATATGAAGACCACGCCGTAGCATACAAAGAAATCAACAGAAATCCGAGAGGAGTCGGAAGAAAGCGATATACGGATTGGTGCGACTGATGGCAGGTTAAAGAAGGAAGGTGCTGAATTCACTTTTGGCTCTCCCGGTCATCTTTTGCAAAGCTTTGCATCCAATTACGCTATCTAATCATAAGACAAGCTCATGTTTCTGTTGTTTTTATGCAAGCGCACTTGCAGTTCACGTCTTATTTAGGACGCGAAACCATTTATACGAGGAAGTTCACGTCTTAATTAAGACGCGGACAAAATAAGAACAGCTGAAAACCCTGTTCTACGATAAGACGCGTCTTATGTAAGACGCGACTTAAATAAGACGCGAACGCTTATTTTGTACCATTTATACGATCAGTTCGCGTCTTATTTAAGTCGCGTCTTACATAAGACGCGTCTTATTTTCTCCCGTATAAATAGCCCTATTACTGTTCGTTCGCCATGGAACTAATAGACGACGCAGAGAGAATTGTTAACGATTTCGACTCTTCCAAGGAAAACATCAGTTCGTCTTATTTAAGATACTAGTACCGTTGCGATAGCGTCGTACAGCGATTCTTGGTCAAGAAATGTGGAAAGCTTAGATCTGTTAGATCCTACAACTGACAAAAGTTCGTGGTTCCTGAACGTCTCCACATGGTGAGAATGCATGTCGGCGCGTTTAAACCACAGTTCTCATCTTCGATGACAGCTCAAATGGGTCCTTTTACAGCGACACCCTATCCAATTTGCTGCGCCTGCAACTCGTTCGGCAAAAAGCTCCAAACATCATCATTTCTTTTTAGAGTTAGCTGACGGACATCTTGCATCTTGGTATTTCAAGTAATACCTTCTAACATTCAGTTCGTACCGGCTGCTTCGTCAACGATGTGGAGAATGCTGTTTAAAGCACTTGTAAATTTCGAAATGTTTAACTTTGAAATGCCTTGCTATAAAATTGCTGGCAATTTAATTGTCATTTAGTACGAAAGCTGCGAAGTTCCACGATTTCATGCCTACCAAGGGTTCAGAATGGTGTTTATGTTTGTGCGCGTTTCCGCTGACCGGTTCTTAATATTGTTTGCAACTCGAGGCGTGCCTAATGCACATGTCATCGGCTTCCCCGTGGGGTCGACCCCCGGGCTAACCAGGGGGATTGTAAAATCAGTAAAGCAGACTTGAGGAATTTCCCGGGGAGTCGGCGTAATTCTCAAGACAAAGCCCCTTAGGCGGGGTGTCTCTCAGCTGAAAATTCTCGTGACATCCTTTTCAAACTAGTGAATTCCCCACCCCCTAACCTTTGATCGTAAAACAATGTCAAGATTTTTCCTACCCTCGGGTAAAGAATCCCATCCATCCTCTTATATTCCCCCACATATCTCCCTGGTGGGCCCGGGGGTCGACTCCACGGGGAAGCCGATGACATGTTCTTAAGGCCCCGTTTATATGGAAAAAAGTTGTCGCGGGTAGAAGGGTCACCCGCCTACCCGAGCTACCCTGGTCGAGCCAACTTTCCCTTCATTTCCCTTCAAAACTTGAACATGAGAAACAAAAAGTTGGCTCGGCTAGAAGGGTGACCCTCCTAGCCGGGTCACCCTCCTAGCCGAGCCAACTTTTCTCCATGTAAACACTTTGGATCGCCAAGCCGGGTCAACTCGGTCAAGGGCAAACAATCAGAGGATGCGCGAGAGCTGCTGGGTCGGGCAAAAGGGTCAACTTTTTCTCATATAAACGCTCGCTAAAGTTGACTCGTCTGGGAGGGTGACCCTCTTACCAGGGACAACTTTTCTCCATATAAACGGGACCTAAGAACTTGAACAACTGATTTCTTCCTGCTATTTACCCCAAATTTAAGTTTAGTTACCATACCTTGAAGATCTTTAATGCTCATTTTAGCAAAGATTTTCCTCCATTTTGGATTTAAGCTGTTACTTAACAGAGTCTTAACACAAGTGGAGCAATGGAGGTGCCGCAAATCATGTAATAAATCAAATGCCTGGGGCGTCCATTAACTTTAGGGTCCTGGGGAGGGAGGCCGGGAGAGGCGTTAAATACTGTAGATATGAGGTGTATATTAGCAAGAGGCGTTTATTTCACTTTAACTCACTATCAAAATTTGTGGGAAACGAAAACGTGCCGTTCCTTGATGACCGAAATAAAGTTGCTGACACATTGATACAGAAATTAAGAAGATAAAAGAGCGCTGTAGGTACTTTTGAATTTGGCAGAACAAGATGCAATTGTCAGTACTGCTAACCAAGCAAGGAAGAAACTTAATAAATTGCATCCTTTTACTTTAAGGAGCGTTTCCTTGGTTTCCGAGGCGATTCTTGGGGGCGTCAACTAGAAACGCAACGTTTATTAGAGGGGAGCGTCTAATAGAAACTTTACACCTCAGGGTGAACGTTTCTTATAAACGAGGCGTTTATTTGATATATAGTGGGCGTTGACGTATGACTAGTTTTGTGGTTTGCGAGGCTGTCTTTCTGCTAAAGTAAGAGCCTGAGGCCGCTTGCCGGAAAGCTAGAAACTCAGACATCTGAAACACACGTATGTTTTCTTTTTGGGGCCTTCCTCGTGGTTTTTGAAACTGTATCACGATTTGCTTTAAACCCAGTCCGCTTATTCTCTTGAAAAATTTCATTCAAAATTCTTTCTGTCTTTCACTTAAGGGAGATAATGATTTGCAAGATTTTAGCGCCCACCGTACCGATGGTCGTCAAAAAGGTAACGCACATCATGCGGGTCTTTTATCCTCATCCCGTTGCTACACAAAACCCACGAGTCATCTACGAAACAGTGACTAACACACATCTAACCTGTTTGACACATGCTAGCAACGCCTGCTATTTAAGTGCCCACCCAAAGCTGGTACTTACTTTCTTGAATAGCAAAATTATAGTCCCACAGATTTCTGTAAAGTTTCCACTTCCAGTTTCCCTTTAAAGATCCATGGGGCGAGTGGCCTCTTACTTTAGTAGAAAGAAAGCGTCGCAGACAGCAAAAGTTGGCATACCTCAACACCTGCATTGCTCCACTTTAGTTAAGACTCTGTTCCAGCATAATTCCAAAACATTAGAAAACCTTTTAAAAATTGAGCATTAAAGGTCTTCGAGGTATTGTAACTGAACTAAACTTGACGTAAATAGTAGCAAGAAATCTATTATATAGTTCAACACGCCTCGAGTTGCGAGCAATAAGAACCGGTCAGCGGAAACGCACACAAACATAAACACCATACCCTTGCAGTTGGTGGGCATGAAATCGTGGAACTTCGCAGCTTTCGTACTAAATGACAATTAAATTGCCAGCAATTTTATAGCAAGGCATTTCAAAGTTAAACATTTCGAAGTTTACAAGTGCTTTAAACAGCATTCTCCACATCGTTGACGAAGCAGCCGGTACGAACTGAATGTCAGAAGGTATTACTTGAAATACCAAGATGCAAAATGTCCGTCAGCCAACTCTAAAAAGAAATGATGTTTGGAGCTTTTTGCCGAACGAGTTGCAGGCGCAGCAAATTGGATAGGGTGTCGCTGTGAAAGGACCCATTTGAGCTGTCATCGAAGATGAGAACTGTGGTTTAAACGCGCCGACATGCATTCTCACCATGTGGAGACGTTCAGGAACCACGGACTTTTGTGTGATTTCCCGTTGACTCTGAAATGTTTCTCGAACTGATAGCTTTGTCAGTGGTATGTATAATTTAAGTTAGCTATTATAGATCCCTTTATAGCGGTTAACTATGCTAGACAGTTTAGTTAAACATTTCTCTTGCCCACTTAGGAGAAGACAGTAATTTGCATAAACTAACCGCTTGCTTGAGGATGCGATTTTTGAAAAATAATAACGACAAATCTGCTTGATATCTGACTGTCAAACCTACATAAATATAATCTATGGTAAACAATCGAACGGTCATGCGTAAAATCGCCTGAATAACATTAAGCTTATTTAAATGAAAGATAGTCGTGAATAAAAAGTATGAAAAATCGTAATTTTGCCTGAGGTATACATTATACACTTAATGTATGGTCCCGAGGGAAACAGTTAGTTTTGTTTTCCCGAGAGTCCTGATGTTTCCCGAGACGAAGTCGAGGGAAACATCAGGACTGAACTGACATCAGGACTGAACTGACATCAGGACTGAACTGACATCAAGACTGAACTGACATCAGGACTGAACTGACATCAGGACTGAACTGACATCAGGACTGACGTACCTGAAAAAGTAGTAATCGCGCGAGTAATTTCAAAATCAGACGAGCGCGAAGCGCGAGGCTGATTTGAAAATACGAGCGCGATTACTCCCTGAATTGTACGACACGAGGTCCAATTACTAATTAATCGTATCTATAACAAATTTCGAGGTCCAATTACTAATTAATCGTATCTATAACAAATTTCGGAATTAAAAATTTCTTTTGGGAAGGTCTTTTGAGTGAAAACGTCTGTAGCGCTTTCCATATGTTTTGAAAACTGCAGGAAACGTTTGCAAAGGAAGCCATTAAAGCGCGCGTAATTGACGTGAAAATCACGTGGGTATCCAATTACAGGTGTCCAATTACAAAAAGTTCAAATTGGATACCTGTAATTGGACACCCACGTGATCGCGCGTCGATTACGTGACAAATAGGCGCGCGGAGAACCAATCACGATCGAGAATTTTGTTATAGATACGATTAAACTGAAAACTGGCAGTGTTCTCAGGTCCGCCTCGTCAATCAAGCTGACGTGAGCACGTGCTGAAGATCATGCCACTTTGTAGTCATGCACTAATCACGTGCTGCTGTATCCGGGCGCGCGGGCAACAATTGCGGAATTGTATCCCGGTTGGGATACATTTGAATTTGGTCAGGCGCACGTGACCACGAATCAACCAATCGCAGTACTCCTTTTGTTGAGTGAAAGTGTAGGTATATAACAATGTAAATTGATTAACCTTCGAAAAATTATGGAGTGCCCACGGAGTTTTTAGCATCAAACGATTCACAAAGAGTGAAATATTCACATCCAGTCTTAATTTTGATGAAAATCTAAATACCAGGAAGAGAAAAGTTTGTTTAAAGATGTCTTATTTTCAGCTTTTTAAAAAGACACCCCCCCCCCCTCTTCAAAATGATAAGGCATAGGGGTCACTAGGGGGAGAGGGGGGGGGGGGCAAGGTGAAAAATTGATAATATATTTCTTGAGAGGAATTATGAAAGTTTGCTATGATGTAAGCAGATTTTTATCTGTAAAGTTGCTCTTTGAAATATTTTGCTAACAAAACTCCAATTTTCAAGGTACAAAATGTCCCCAAAAATGCTTTTTGAGGCCTAAACTTCCCACCCTGATGCTCAGCTCAGGTTTTTGTTAGAAATCAAACAAATACCATGGTGAGTAGTTTCATCCCAAGGACTAACTACACATAAAGTATCAAGTAAGGTTTTGTTTGACCATTTCCAATTTTGCTCAAGTCTTGGCGACATTCGCTCTTAATTTCCGGCAATAATCAGTGTAAAGATGTTTGTTACACATGAGGCAAAGAGTAAAGAATCAGACAAGCATGACAATGCATTTCCCACGCAAAGTAATAGCATTGAGATGGAATAAAAGCAACAAATCAGCTCCAAAATGGTGCAAGAATTAAATGAAAATCTTTCCGCGCAAAAGAGCAGTCTGGACAAATCTTTTTCAGCTGAATCCTTTATTCAGAGAGAAAAAATTACAAAACAGCTCTTCTGCTTCCAAATTAAAGAGGAACTTTAGGGGAAGAGGCAAATATTAGAGCTCTATCAGCTCCCTGCCAGCAGATTGAATTGAGCGTTTGAACAAAGTTTGTTGTTTGTTACATTCACAGAGCCAATAAGCAGTTCTTCGGAATTAGCAAGGTTTAAGACTTCGCAGCCGTTGATGATGAATTTTGACACATTATATTCCAGGGTAAATTCTGCAAATGATTCGGCCGACCAGAGAGTAAATTCAAATGAGTCGCGTATAGCCACGTGACCAGCAGTCATGTGACAAGATACACCCACGAGCTCTGCTATACCGGTGCAGTGCCGGCTCTACCAACTAAGCTAACAGGTCAGTTGGAAACTGGCCATTTTGTCGGTTTGTAGTAAGCCCGCGAGTGATGAATAAATTATAATGAATGTCATGATGAAAATGCAAAATTTCCAAAATTAATGGACATTTCTTTCCTTAAAAGATTATTTACAGTAATAACCGTGTGTTAGACTTCAGGTTAACAGACTTGACTGAGATGGCTGGTGTTCCAGGCAGCCGAATCCCGGCGGACCTTACTTTTTGGGCGGTGCTTAACGCCGACGAACCTGGATTTCTCCTAGTTTTCTCCAAAAAGGAAAACGGGGAGGTGTTCTACACAATTAAAACAACCAATGATCCAGAGTCAGAAAGAAAAAGACTACAAGCGGAAACCCCAGAGATCTCTGTTCAGCATCAAATAAAGGTTAATGGTATGAGAAATGCAGAAAAGACTATTAAAGAAGCTTTGAAGACGCAAGGAGTCACAGACAGCGGACCACGCTGGTACAGCTGGTTTAAGTGGAGACGAACACGCTGGTTTAAGTGCGATTGCAGCATATTAAAGCAGGTGGTCGGCAAGGTTGTAACTGGCCTGGTATAAATACTGCCTTGACTGGTTTATTTTCAATGATTAATCCAACAAAGTTATGTTTACACTAGCTTAAAAGCCTTAAAATGCTCCAGCATTATTATTAACTACTATGCCGTCGTCGTCATCATCGTCGTCATCGTCATCGTCATCGTCACCATCACCACAACCACTGCTATCATAATCATCATCACCATTATCATCACCATCACCATCATCATCGTCACCATCACCGCCACCACCACCACCACCACCATCATCATCACCATCATCATCATCATTATCATCATCGTCATCGTCATTGTCATCACCCTCACCAGCATCATCATCCTTTATTTAAACACGATAAAATTGTCAAAGAAAACTACTTGCAGGGGGTTGTAAGAACGACTAAAAGCACCAACAAATAAATAACTAATAGTACTTAGAAAAAAAAGAAATAGCTAACAGCACTTAAAATCATGGTGTACGCAATTCAAGGAAAAGCCATATTTCTTACACACTCGCAAGGATGTACGTGATAGGGTTATACCCGCCTTGTGAAGGGGACTATCCCAATTACTAGGGTCACTATGGAAATACAAGGATACCTCAGAAATTAATATGATCTGGTAAACTGAAGCCACTCTTTGGGCACTAAGGCCACGTGGTAGCGGGCATTACCCTTTAAATCTACCAAATTAAAGATTGAGTCCAAGCATTAGCAGCCATGGACAGCTGTTTCGGCCTCGTTAGGCCTCATCAGCGTGGCATAGCTAATGCTCCGGCTCAAGTACCCACAAATCAATAAAACAAGCAGTGGAAATGTAAAGTTTGTGAGATGTGGCTGGAGTGACAAGGATACCTCACAAATTCATGATGTGATTTGGTGAGCTTATGGAAACAAACCCCCAGAATCTTTTTAAAGATTCTGGGCGTTTATTTCCCCTAACATCCATTTCTTAGGTCTTGGTGTGGTCAATCGGGTCATTCTGTTATTGTCTCAGCCCAAATGAGAATATTCTCTACTTCTAAAGGAGCACAGAAATTACTTCGTTAACCATATAATGCTGAACGTGACGTTTTCGCATAGGTGTGTAGTTGGGTAGGCAGGTAAAATAAAGAGAAAATGTCTTGATACAAATTTCATCTACACTGTTGCTATACGCGCGCAAAAGAAACATTGCCGCGTTCACTGAAATTTCCTAATCCCCTCTCCCTCCCCTTCCCTCGTACAATGTCTACTGAACGACTACCGCGAATGTTTCCTGACAACTCTTGTTCCTGTTCTTCAACATTGTTCGATGTTGCGGTATGGGGTCTAAAAACTACCTTACAGTGATTTTTGATAAGGTTCTGGTAGAAGGAGCAGTTACAGTGAACATTTGTCTCGGGGTGTCCAAACCACCATTGTATAGGTAGGTACACGTGTGATTGACTCCTGCGTGCCTGTTAACTGCAGTAACGGCGGGTTACAGCTCCGGGCAGTGCTAGGTCCACTTTTCTTGCCTTATCAATTCCATATTCCACACTCAGTAAGAAGTGCGCTCGTCATAAGACTGAAAATTAAAAATACGCCAGAAGTGAATGACTTTTATTCATCTAATTGAGTGAATGTAGAAACTGACTGTACCAATTATTTAACGTTTGGAATCTACGTATCGTGCATAACAGGTTCAATAAACTCTTAGTTATGTATTTCGCACCTCGCACTTGGATAAATAAACGCTTGTTAATTATACAGGCTGGAATCTACGATATCTTATTTCTCTGGGCAAAGTCTTAAATAAAAGCCCTCAAGATGGCCCTCTGTAACCCAATACCGCTTGCACTCAAAACCCATGTTACACTTGATTATGACTGATTATGAATAATCCTTTGCTTTTTCTCGCAAATTGGCATTGGCTTCCGGTAGTGAGTGTAATTTTGCATTAGTGGACCAGAAGACTGGACGAGCAGTGGTTTAAAATGAGTTATTAATAAAAAAAAAATTATATATATATATAACACCTCAACTTACGTTCTTAACGACCTCAACTTACGTTCGTGTTTATCCTTCATAGTCGCGTCAACCCTCGTTATAATAACACGAATTTTTTCCATGTAATCCGAATATTGTTGCTCTTGCAAACGGGCCACAAGTGCTTGCCGTCGTTCCTGTAGAGATGTCAGCACCACAGAGAGTTCAGCTGCTGATAATCTCTGTAATCGACCAGAGCAATCTTCAAGTATTCCGTCCCAGTCATCCTTAAAAGTCAGGGAAACATGGCCAATATTCGCTGACTTTTTCAATCGAAAGCCCCTGGATACAACATTGCGAGCCTCACACTCCTTCAGGTAGTTTAGATGATTGCTGTACTTAGCGTATTTCTTATCCAAATTCAACAACTTGAAAAACAGGTCTGTCCGCTCCTCCTCCATCAATTACGGGATGTAGAAAATATATATAATAATGTCAAAAACATCCACTGTCGTGGTTGTGTTTCCAGACGAATTAAAATAATAGCCAAGAACTGGAAAATACGACTTTGCCAATATTTCGTCTTTATTAAAAGACTTCATCAGGGCAACTGATGTCAAAGCGGTTAAAACCGGTATAAGATATACGCTAGCTGATGTGAGACGCTAATACGAGACTTAAAACTGTTCGCGCGCTGTAAAGCGCGCGCGTTACAGTACCGCTCAAATGTAAGTTACCACCTCTCGTCTCGTTTTTCGCGAGACAGTTCTCGTTTCCTGGGAGGCGAGTCTTGTTTCTCGCGAGAAGGTTCTCGTTTCTCTCGAGAATCACTGAAGCGTTCAGTATGGAATATATTACTCGTAAGAAGCCGGTTCCCCCGTAAAGGTCGCTACCAAAGTGATGGAACCGACCGACGAGACGATAAAAAAAGACACGAGTCTCGTTTCTCGCGAGACGGTGGTAACTTACATTTGAGCGGTACTGTACATATAAGTGAAGCAATGAGAGCGATATTAAAATAAATCCCTTCGAGGATTCCTACTACAGAAAAAATCATCACTATTAAGACCCAGTGGATAAATACATCGAAGACGGTATATATATGCCCACTGGGCGTCCCTATC
This sequence comes from Pachyseris speciosa, assembly GCA_016490735.1. Taxonomy (NCBI): domain Eukaryota; kingdom Metazoa; phylum Cnidaria; class Anthozoa; order Scleractinia; family Pachyseridae; genus Pachyseris; species Pachyseris speciosa. The sequence goes on along the minus strand of JAEMWC010000219.1, from coordinate 302,370 downwards.
CCTAAGATATTCCTCACTTGAACACTTGTCTATTAACTGTATTCTAACATCACTCAAACCATGATGGTCTGCCTGATTGAAATGCCTGTATATAACATCGTCTTTAAGTTTATTCTCAGAGGATAGTCCTCTGTGCGCATTAATCCTAGACTTGTGGTTATTAAATCTAGTCCTAAATTTGTTAATATTAGATCTCACATATTGCATTTGACACATAGCACAAGACAATAGGTAGACTACGTGGTCTGAATTACAATCCAGCTTAAAATTAATCACAAAATCTCTCCCAGTAACTCTACTTTTGAAAAAAATGCCCTCATCCAAGAAATCACAAACCCTCCATCGTCTATCCTCACATCTACCACAACCCTTAACAGTAACAGGACTAGATTTAATAACCACAAGTCTAGGATTAATATATATATATATATATATATATATATATATATATATATATATATATATATATATATATATATATATATTAGACAAGGTTAATTTGGCAACAGAAATCAACACAACTAAGTAATTAAGTGAAAATGTGGCTCAGCCTATATATATATGTATATATCTAGCCGAACTTTTCAAAACCAGGCTCATGAAAATTTGAGGGGTTTTAGAACTTTCTTTATCAATACCACGGTTTATCAAAAGGGAGACTTGCATTTAGGCCCGTTATGAACCTACAGTCTCTGTCAAAGGGAAGACAAATAATACATGTTATTTGTCTTGCAATTAGACATGAAATTGACGTGACCTCTGACATGAGAATTTTGGTGCGTTATTCGGCCAAATCTCTCTAGAATACGCTCTTTCTGACGGCAAAGTTAGCTTTGGAATTAGCGGCATAGATTTAGGCGAAGTCTAGCAGCGTTTTCAACCGAGCGTTCGTGATTGCTACGAAGAATCACAGCTAATTATTGTCGAATTTTATTTGTGTAAATTATCGCTCGATTTTGTGATCACTTCTGACACCGGAAACCAGTCATTATGACACTTTCAGACTATCAAATCACTCGATAAAGTTGCGAGGGCGGAAACTAGTCAAAAAAATGTTCAAACTTACGCTTTTTGCAGACAAATTCCCAGCCATGCCGTGTGTCTTTCTCGATAATTTCATGAGGTAGGTCCCGGATGTTTACTGTCCGTGTTAGCGAGGAGTTGTTGACGACCATCTAGCCACAGCATTTTTACTAAGTCTTTAGCATGCTCCAAATTCTACACCAGTTTCTCTCCCTGAGCCTTGAAATGATCATCGACACCTACTTTCTGAGGCTAAAGACTTGTTACCTCTCAAAGCAGAGCTCTCAATATCCCTGCATTTTTCCAGCAGTACCGCCCGGGTAAACAAAGTACTCGTTTAGCAAATAACTGCACAGCAGGATATTAGACGAGGCAGACACTGCACCTCGCAAGACTTTCTCCCTCACTGGACTTAATGATGTCCTAAGGAATACTCTGCTCTAGGAGGCCAACGGAAAAGCAAACTCTAACGACGCCATTGCGAGCTAACTCACCGCGCGAAGACTTCAAATGCACGTTTCTTTCTTTGAGAGAGAGTGGAAACTAACTGACAAATAAAACTGGAGGGGATGGGGGGGGGGGGGGGGGGGAAAGTGGGGATAAGACCTTAATGCAAAGTTTAAGTCAGGGACAGTTTCTTTCTCTTCTTCTAATTATTAATGTAGCTAGCATGCCCCCCGCCCCGTCCAAAAAAGATAAACAAGAAAAAGAGTGAGAGACATGTAATAGGAGTTAGTATGGACTCCAGGAGCCCTGTTTTGAAAACTCCAGCTATATATATATATATATATATATATATATATATATATACATATACATATACATATACATATACATATACATATATATATATATATATATATATATATATATATATATATATATATATATATATATATATATATATATAGGAAAATTACTTCTGAAAGAAGGGACGAAAATATCAGTGGTAGGAACATTTTTGCCACTTAAGCTCACGCCAACGTTTCCCTTTTTAATTTGCGTGGGCGGTATTGCGGTAGCCGTCACAAACGCAAAACACTCTGAGTACACTCAATACAACTCAGTTCAATTCGATACATCAATATCCGTTACAAATCATGAGCTTTTATTAGGTGCATGTTGAAATTCCTACTATTTTTGCTGGCGGTGAAAGCTTACCACAGAGGTTTCCGCGACTGAGAACATTGAGCGGCCCTGGGAACGAGGAACACTATTCCGCTTTCAAGACAGCTGCTTTCAACAGGGAAAACAATTAGTAACGGGCAATATACTTGTCCGAATAATTGCTCTCTTTTCAAATTGTCTTGAACAAAACGTTTTCAGTTAGGTTGAAGTGTGTATTAGCCTGCTGGCAAGTTCTTGTGTCCGGAAATTAGAGGACAACGTGGTAAAACATTCCGAAGAATGCAGAATCGATCGAGCAACGAAACAACAGATCCTAGACGAGATGATTCGCAAACACGTGAGTGATTCTGCAGGAATTCTGCAGCCCCTTAAATGATTAGAGAGTTATTTTGAAATTGATAAGATGCCGCAGAAATTCTGCAGCATAGGTCATCAGAGGCCGCAGAATTTCTGCAGCATGGGTCATTAGAAGCAGCAGAATTTCTGCAGCATAGGTCATTTGAGGATGCAGAATTTCTGCAGCATGGGTCATTAGAGGCCGCAGAATTTCTGCAGCATGGGTCATAATATTTGTAATTTTGAAATGTAATGTCCAGATAGTGTATTAGTTAAGTGGTGTAACCTCCTTTTAATCTGTTTTTGTTGTAACAATGGCACACTTTGGTTTTGTGGCTACTGTTGCTATGCAACGGTAGACACTTTGACATGACCTGCGTGTGTTAAGTTAAGTAATTCGGCATGTGTTCGGAGATCAAGGTCGGCAGTCATCGGGTGGAATCGCCGAGCTCAAAGCACGCGTTTGTGTTTGCCTTTCGTCCAGCGATACAGCATGGTTGTAGTTTGCTGTTCGTTCGCTGAGCCTTAAAATCAGCGAAAATTTTTTCCTCAGGACAAAATAAGAGTAGCATAAAGAATACAGATTGAAAGACTCTTGTCCGGTTAGTGAGATGTTAAGCTTATGTTGAATGAACTCCACCAGGAGTGTGAATTCGCAGTTAAGCTTATTCTTTATATTGATGCGCAACTTTATCCGATGACTCTCCACAACTCTTATTTGAATTTCTTTGCATTAGACAATCAGAGAAATAAACCTTTTAGGTAGAAAGGATGAGAGTTATTTTGAAATTGATGACCTTACCCAAACAGGCAGAACTTTGTTTTTGTTTTTCGCGAGTAGATAATAAACTCCATCCACTCGAACGGGTGAGAATTTTCTCTGAACGGATGGTGGGTATTTAACGGATAGGTATACTGCTATTTATTTCATTTTTGGAGAATTGGCTTGATGGTAGGGTGCTCATTATATACGTTTGCGCATTGTATACACCAGTAAATTTCGAAAACAATCTCTGATCAGATAACGCTATACGCGCTTGGTTGCGACTCAAGTGACGCAGCTTAAACAGCAAAGAACACTGACAAACGTTTCGTACCCTTTTCTCATGAGAATGAAAAAGCTTCAGCAGTAGCCACATGCAGTCCTTGACTGTCTATTTTTCTGTGTATTGATGAATATTTAGAATTGAATTGAAGATTTAGGAGTTTACATGTCTGTCCATCCGACAAAAGAGTTTATTTGCCTGGCAAATAAAAATGTTCATGTCACCTAGTCACGCAATTATTTATGTTAGTTTGCTAAGAGGGGCACTTATTTCTAGTCACGCATTCACCTTAAACATAGGTAATCGACAGGGAGGAGCTGTGAGCAGGGTCCAATTGGACACAAAATAGTCAAGTATTGATCACGACTATCACGAGATCAATCGGAAAATTGCTAGCCGGGTAATCACTAGCTGGTAAATCACTTGCCGGAATATTACTTGCTGTAGAACTACTAGTCACGAGCTCGTTCGGAAAAGTACTTAGCCTCGACTTCATTTAAGGTTAGGGTATAAGACAAGCTGTGTTCCTCGAAGTCTTCCTCTTGGTCTCCTGACGTAACAAGCTTTGCGAATTTAACAGTCGGCCTGAAAGACGAACATTGAAGGTACACTACAATCTCTCGATTAACCTCTCTAAAAAGAGCCCGTTTCCCGATGATTAGCAAGCTTCAATCTGTTACACAATCGTTTCATGTACATGAAATTCGTTGAAAACTATTTTTAGATTAAAACTAATATTTCACTGACTAAACGAAGGAAACACTGCCGGTCAATCGACGAGGAACTTTTGTATTCAGCTTCTTCAACCGTTTACTGTGTCTTTTTGTTTTTTTCATTTTTCCCCTCCGAAACTGCGACATATATATGCTTAAATTTAGAAGGCCTTCTTAGATGCTGGAGCCATATAGCGGTAAGTCATTGTAATATAACATTTTCAAGCACCCATTTCAAGTTGAATTTTAATGTGAAATGTGGAAACTAACTTCGCAGTTTCTGTAGCAACTTGCACATAGATTGCCAGCTTAGAAATCGATTATTGATAATCATTTTCTAAAATTAGATCATAGATCATCTTTGATAGACAAAAACACATCAACCACTGTCACCTTCAACTGTGTATCGTGTGATGTACTCTCCGTTTCCCTAAAAGCTTCATATAAAGTAAAATTTCACCTCAAAATAGACCTTTGTTGTCCCAAAAACGCTTCCAAGAAATTACCCAAGAAGAAGAACTGAATAATTCAGCGGCAAAATAGGACTTCGGATAAAAGTTATAAGGGCAAATCCATTGTTTAGTAAGTTTGAAGATTTGTTCCATCACGTTTGGAAAATTCGAACCCGCTGTAGCACTTTCTAGAGTGTCAAACTTTGCAGGGCATGTTGCTGCATTTCCTTATAATTGCAGGACCATCTGACAATAATTATAGCCAAAGTTCAAACATGCGACAAATCTTTTGTCCTCCAGAAGGGGGTTCAGTTCCGAAATGGTTGGCCTTGGCCATTTGAATCTATTCGACAGCCTTCGTTGTAGTCACTGCAAGTTATCTCAGCACTCTACTTTATTTATGATGCCACCATTACACGCGTCTGAACGGCAAACAACCCCGTCCCAGAACAAAAGATAGGAAATAAAAAATTAAAATTAAAAGATAGCACCGACGACAGAAACATGAAATTGCTAAAAAATATACAAGAAACAAGCGACTGAAAGACAAACGTACCTTATCGGTGACTTTACGTACGAGTAACACAAACTGACAAAGTTACGGCGAACAGCGAAACACAATTTAGCTGCGGTCCAACTTACAACACAGAGAGCAGAAAGTCCGAATGAATAACTTACGAAAATACTGGCTACAAAACGAAAAGATGTGACAAAAAAGACGGTTTACGTACATAATTAGGTGATAGCGAACATGGGTATGGGAGACGTTACGTAACAAACAACAGGAAAACGAAAGGGCGCCCAATTATATAAAAAACTGCAAAAAAGTTACGCAACTCGCCGTAACAGCCTTACACACTGATGTGAAACAAAAAGGAATAAAAAAAATTCACAACATTCTGGATCTTTAATTGCTACACCCGAAAAGAGGAATGTTTGAAACGTGCAACCAAATGAAGTTTAATTCCAGTTGTGATTATATAAACGCCCTCCCTTGGTTTACTCAATCAGTTCTACCTCGAACACAGGCTACAGTTAACATGTATTACAGAGCGCTTTTACAGCCAGGTAAATGTTCTTTTGGAATTCCACCCTAAAAAATTTCGAGTTGTACATTCTGCAAATATCATAGATGTAATAAGTTGTCTGAATCAGAGAGTATCTTTCTGTTCCATGTTTTAGAAACAAAAAGAACTAGCTGAAAACAATTCAGGTTCAGTCGTACCAAGTAGATCTCATAGCAGGTAAGTGTTACGTTACCTTTTCATATGCAGCACAAAAAATAAACCGGTTTCCGTGATTTAGCTGCAAACGTATCGCGTTTACAGCATCACTGTAGATGTTTGTTGTATTAGGAATGGTGAGCAAATCAGTCAATTCCAAAAAACACATGACACCCACTTTAAAAATCAAAGTGTTTAAAAACATATAATTTTTTCAAAATATATATGAAATGCAAGTGCATTATTTTAGAACACTTTTCTTCAATAGTAGTATTTGTCGTAATCGAACGATCTCGGAACTGACAAAGGGAAATTTATGTTTACGAACAACTCGTGGAAAGGAAAATATTCAATCTTCAATTAGCATGTCTTTCATACTTTTTTCAACTTTTTCACGTTTGGAAGTTGCTGAAAATCGTAATTACTAATAGCTCGCACATCAAACATGGATCAACATGTTAGCTTAAAGTATGTCAACTGCGACAGTTGTTCAGGCGTTTTTAGCGACTCTTACACATATCATAAATGCCTGCGGCACTTTTAAGAGGCTTTTATTGTGTCATCTGGTAGCATCCAGATACGTGATATATTTCGAGGGCGCCTTCTCATCGTAGTTTTTCATATATTTGTTGTTTGCTTTTGAGTATCGATTGGATATCTATGAAATCCCACCTCTCATGCCTTCGTCAATGAACTGAAACATATCTATGTCTATCATTAGTTCTAATTTCATATCAGTCATTTTCAACATAGCATCCCAAGAGAGTTCACGACTTATATATAAGTGGCATGGATCTAATTTATAGTAATGCAGACAGGTCTTTCTGAAATTTTCGAACACATCAGCTAATATAAGTATGTCAGATTTAAGATACAGATCTTCTCAAACTCATTAATAATCCATTACGTCAACTACCAATCACCGAATGTATACCACATCACGTGCATGTGTTTGGATACCCAATGAAAAACTGTATACCATCCTCCAGTGAGGTGTATACCACTAAATTATGGAAATTGCGCTTTTAATTGCCATTAGCTATACAGTGCTAGTTCATCTTTTCATTTACAAAAAGTTTTACATCATGATTTGAAAACTTTGCGAACTAGTAATTAACAGATACGGCATCCATTTACGATATTTCACAAATTATAGGATTCACCTTGTACAAGTCATAATCTCTGTAAAGACCGCCAGAATATGATCTAAAATCGGTACTTTCGTCTCACTTTCCAGCTGCCATCGTCTAGAAATGTTCAAAGCCAATCTGTTTTGTACTTTGTAGAAGCAGGAACGGCCTCATAAACTGTAAAGTGGTCCTCAGATAAAGTTTCAGGCGGACGAAAACGACTCGCTCCGTCCTTGATGTCCGCCATCATGTGGCAGCTACATTGAATGACTGCTGACGCGAAACAAACAACTCCCACAAAATGTATGCAGGGAACGAGTTGTGAAAAAATGCGAAAGAATGTATTCGCTTTTGCTCCTTAAAACAATCGGTGCCAATTATAAGGACAATATATTTGCTATATTGCGCTGTATTTTTATGCGTGATTGAGAAGCCATATTCAAAACTCGTGCCTCGTGTTTCATCAGGGGTTCCAGACACCTCGAAACAATAAAAGCACTCCCGGCCGGCTTCGGCGTCGTGCTTTCATCTGTTTCTCGGTGTTTGGAACCCCTGATGAAACACTCACCCTCGTTTTGGATATATTACATGGTATACGGTTTTTTTTAGTTCTCATATGATATAAAAAGATTCAATCAAATGAAAGAAGAAAATAAGTGTTCGCATCTTTTGGCAGTACAGGTCAATTGGAACCTGTAGGTTTTGTCGTCAAACGTAGCAAACTAGTCTGAAGAACTGCTACAATGATGGACAGCGCAGTGATATATGACTGGTAGATTTCAATGCATTTTTTTCTTATTGGGCCATCTTATTGTTTCGTTCTAATTTTGATTGACGGAAGAGTAAAAAGCAGTGAATACTTAATATGTCTTGCTTCAGAGTCTGCTTGTCGCAGTTCAGGTAATTGTACCATCTTATCACTGTATGAGGGTTTTGATGAGAATTGGTGATATCAGCTAAGACGAAATTGCCTAAGACTTGAGGGGTCAGTTACTTAAGCAAAGTGAGTAGCTTAGATAACAGTACAAAAAAATAAGTGTGTAGAAATCTGTTTATAAGTGGGTAGTGAGTTGAGGGCTGGAACTGCGTCAATCCTAGTTGGCCGGACAAATACCCAGGATATTTTAGCTGAGGAAGAGGGTACTCAGTAATTAATTATTCTTTGCCCACAAACAGATAGCATTTCACTTGACTCCAATGATAATGAAGAAATGGCTGATCCGTCAATACGGGACAACTGATCTATTATGGTGAATTAATACTGGCGCACCAGGAGAAGTTTACTGAGCTTACACCACTAATCATGCTAGGCAAAGTTGAAAATAATTAAGGCGCCATTTTATGTTAAAACACCGTTTAATCTCTGTTTTTTATAAGCGGCCCAAATATATGATTTTGCAGGTAGTCAGTCCCACTGTTTTAAAACTTTTTTATTTACTTTTCTAAAGTGGAGGCAGTTTCCACTTCAGTGCGAGACAGTAAAAGTACGCTACCAACTCCAGAGGCAAAGTTTCTAAAGAAACTAAAGTTATAACCGATTTTCTTTTTCAGTTATTTAAATACAGAAATTGAATTGAATTTTACTCCTAGCAATCGGCATTCAGTAATTTCCCCAGTCAGTAAGGGCTACTTGTGCTGAATAAATTATGATGCAAACAAACAACTTAAGTGGTTATAAAAACAAAGGCGGAAAATGTTCAGTTTGCGTAAGCTATACTAGAGCCAAAAAATTTCTACTTCCACCGGTTTCGGTATATCTACCTATATTTACCCACTCAAATTTGAACACATTGCTAGATTGCTAGATTAAAAACAGTCCCGCAAAGTTACGTGATCTTTCTATGTCAGAATCAATTGGATATTGGTTAAATGTGAGAGTAGAACTTTTATGGGGACTCTATCGGCAAAACTTGTTGACAGAAATAACAGTAAAAGCAGAAAGTAATCAGAGATTTTTTTAATTCATTGACTTGCACACTGATGTTTTGAATTTTAGCATTCTACAACATTTTTTTCTCTCTATGTAAAAGTGCTAATCTTGCTGGCGTAGTATAAATTTATTTAAGAGCAAAAACGAAGATGCCAACACACAATGACAGTCAAAAAGGTTACAAAAAATGTCCGAAGAAATTTAGCCTCTGCCTCAGACCGTCATAAAAGGCTAACTCTCGAATGCTCTTCGAACAGCTCAAAAACGACAGCTTAAACAGAGAGTTTTTGTCCCTTCTTTACATGATGGCACATTGCCATGGTAGATTCAAAGCAGCCCCGTACGTATCATTCATCAAAGTGATCTTTAGCTTAATGCACTAGTCAATTGAAAACCCCACCCCCCGACCCCAGGGATAGGGCGGGGAATTAACGCTTCAATGCCCGGGATTTAAAGCGTATTTAACAACGTGTTGTCACCAGGGAACGAGGAATTTAACACCTACCTCCAAATAGCTGGGCAATTTAGCGGGGATTTTAACATTGCACCGGAACTTACGTTTAGTTAACAACAACAACAAGCTTTATTTGTATGACCGTAAAACATTACACTATCGCGAAAGCAGGTAACAAGAATTAAACTAGTTTGACAACAGATTGTTTCGTAAATCAAAACACGCGGAAATAAACTTAACAAACGGCATATTAATAATATTATCATCACAGTTCATTAATTCAACAATTAAATCAGCAAATGGTAACAGCGGTATTCTATTAACTATTTCATCATAAAAGGCATTTCTAATTGATGAATACTTTGAAAGTGGGTTTCATCTTCAATAGCATTCATATCACAAAGACTGCAAAGCCTTTCACATCTAGGGATATTATCATATCTACCGGTTTCAATTTTAAGTTTATGATTACCAATTCTCAGTTTCACTAACGTTTTTGTATTACAGTTTTTTCAGGTTATATCTAAATAAATTGAGGGTGCATAGTTGTTTTTGAAAGTCCTATAAAATTCTAGTTTGTTTTTAATGCTGAAGGGTATTTTTCCAACGATCGATATATTTCTTTTTCATGACGTCCAAATGGCGCTTAATCATAGTGTTATCTAATTCGCTATGATCGAAGTCAGGGAGATCATAGTAATGATAAATGTTTATGAGATTGGAGTAAAAGCTACTTTTGCCATGAGAATGAAGATCAATTGACGTTAGAAGGGACTGTTTAACAATAGAGTCTTTGGCCTTATTTTGAAGATAAGTTAGGTAATTAAATATTCTTTTATTTATTTCAATAATCGGGGAAATCGGCCAAGTTCAGCCCTGCACGCAATATTGGATGCTTTATTGCTTACTTTTAAGTAACGTTTGCAAAACTATAGATGCGTTTTTTCAATTGGTGAATTTTCCCAAGACTTAAGATCTGACTTAGTATAGACTCCCCAGACTTCACTGTTATAGGGTAAGATTGGGGAAATCATTGTGTCAAAAATTTTACTAGCAAGAGACGGTTTCAAACTGCTAAAATCTATATGTCGACGTAGGCTAGAATTGAAGAGCATGAAGAGCCTTTTCCCTTAAGTGATCTAGCGACATTGTAAAGTATCCGGTCGAAGAAATGCGAGTGCGTATAATTTTGGACAATATCAGTGTTTTAATTTCCTATATGAAACTTATGGTCATCTTTCTTTGCTCGCCGTTGAAACACCATAACCTTGGTCTTTTTAGGATTGATATTTAACATCCACGATTTGCAATATGATGATAACGTATTGAGACAATTTTGCAAACCTTTAAATCATCTGCATATAGAAGGGAATTTAATTAGTTCCGTTTGGTAAAACAAAAGGATCTGATAGAGTATGTCCAAATGAGAACGGTAAGTCGTTAATGTACAGATTAAAGAGTAAAGGACTCAAAATACATCCTTGGCGAACACCTCTTGCGTACTGAAATAATCTTGTCTGGTTATTACCAATTTTTACGGAGCAAATAGAATTGGAGTATAGTTAGCATTGCACTGCTGATAAAGACTTTTAGTGTGCATATTCTTGTAGCTACGTCACTGTTGTTTATAACAGTAGAATCACGATTTCTTAAGCCTCCCGATCAGAGAATTCGAACCAAAACTGATTTCCGTTCCCCCAAGTTAAACAGCGTATTTTCGAACCTCCCCATAATTGGAAGTATTTTCTTTTCTTTAGAACGTTAGAAAAATCGGGTTCAACTGTACTTGAATATCGTAAAAATTGATAATTTGTTGGTCACTTTTGAATTATTTACAAGTGTGAGATGATTTAAACAAAAATAAGGGAGTTTTGTTGTTCATGTAATATGTGCCTATGTGTGAGTTGTAAACCTGACAGCTTGTGTCACTGAAAAAGCATAGCAGTCCTCGTTCTAAAGGCAGAGCAACAGTTCAGCAGCAGTTTCCTTCAAAACAGTATACGTTGGAATGAAAATTGTATGAATGATACATACATACAGACACACACACACACACACACACACATACATACATACATACATACATACATACATACATACATACATACATACATACATACATACATACATACATACATACATACATACATACATACATACATATCCCTTTATTATTGTGTCTGGTCGTTCTTGTGCCTATCCCGGGGGTCGGAAGTGGGAGTTTCAATTGACTAGTGCATAACAACTACGAATAGTCTCATGCATCCATGCATACTCTAGTTCTTCATTCATGCATGATTGTTTAGTAATAATTCACACTGCTTTTCCTTGTTCTTATGAATCAAAATTAGGCCTTACACATTGTGTTTATGAAGGATACGGACACATTATTCATGACTTAGCCAGTTTGTGCATTGTCGACCTTGTACACGTTTACAGCCTCATGCCCAATAAAGACATATGTAGCTACTGAAGCACTGTGATCATAATAGTTAAATAGACTGTCTATTCTACAGTGAACTTCTTGCAATTGCTGAAAATACGGACATGGGAAGTTCGGAGAGTCGAGTTTACCTGGTTCATGTGGCAACTGGAGCCGCACTTGTGAAGCGAGGCAGTGGTGATTGCTCTTGTGATGTCGAGCCACTGAAGGAAGTATTCGAGTCTAACGATGGCATGTGGAAAATAGAATGTTATGGCATGGACGGAAACAAAAGGCCAAGTTTGATTTACATCCGCAATGACTGGAATCCTCAGCGCGCCCTGAATGAAGCTGCTAACTTAGTTGATTGCTCTATGCGGGGCTCAAGGGATGACGAGCTTTGGTACGTGGAGTACCCCGAAGATTCAAAGGAGAAGATTTTCGCAATCAAGAACAAGTCTTCAGGGAAGTATTTAGCCCTCTTCAGTGACGGTCAGAAGTACAATCTCTCATTCCAAAGTGACCGGTGCTACTGGTTCGCTTCCCTGGCTAAACATGCTCCGTCTCCCGGACAGGTGGCAACAATTTGTGCAGTGGCTCCTCTTGCAGCTGCTGCAGCTGCCATCTCAGGAGGAGCCGCAGGTGTAGCTATAGCTGGATTTGTAGGGTGGGGAGAGACCGTGATGCTGTCAGTTGGGGCCACAGCAGGAGCACTCTCTGCAATTTCAGGTACAATTGCTAGCGTGGCTATGGATCCTGCCAGCAATGACTGGGTGGTAATGAAGCTGTGAACAGTAAACCAATATCACCGACTCATGATCGATTTAAATGCTTAGTAGTGTGCGTGATTCATTGTATTTGATATAGCAATCACTGTAGGTATAGAACACTAACCTTATGCCCATGTTGCTACATGGGCATAACCTTATATAAATAATTATGTTTAGAGTCCGTTTAAAAGTCCTCACTTTGGTGTTAGACTTCAAGTAGAATAAAAACAGGGGCACCCAACGACAAGTTTCGGTAGATATCTGTTCGGTAGAGGGTAAATCGCCTTGGGCTTTCGGCGTCGATTAAAGATTGCACTCGGATTTTCGTAACTAAAACATGGCCTAAAAGATTCGAAATTGGGAAATCATAGCCCCTCAGGTTTTCGGAAAGGCCGTAATTGCTCTTTTTGGCAGTCAAAAACGTCAGCTAGCATTTTCCGAAAGAAAATAGTTCCCTAGAAAGTTCGTGGAAAGTTAATTTCAGCTTGCATTTTCTCAAAGTAAGATTTTGTTCCCTAACATTTTCGGGCAATTAAACTTTCAGCTAGGGAATCCGAACAGATGAACTTCTTCTAGCTCATGAAAACATCACTTTAAACAGAGTTTAAACATCACAAGGTACTTAAAAATGCCTTTCTTCAGCTTTTGGTTGACTTGGCTCGTTGGGTGCCCCTGTAAAAACTCCGTTGCTGACTGTATTTCCAGATCTGTAGTTAGGTGAAAGCTAGCTGTCGTAGTGCTTCTGTACTTAACTGACTTTAAGCAATTAAAGTTCTTTTTCATAAGGAATGGAGGTTGCGGTTCTGAATTTAGTTATCAATGTTGTGGTATTCATGCTCAAACGGCCCCGGGTTTGAAGAGCAAGCAAGATGATGTGTGCATATTATAATGCCCACATTGCCCGTAAAGGAAATCGCGCATTGTGGACAGCACATGCAATATGCTGTCTAGCCTAACTGTAGTAACAGGAGCATGTACAACATTTTCCTGATAGCTAGTCCTATAGCTCACTGCAAAACATGAATGGTTACGTCAATTTCATGCCCCATTGCCTTCATAATTAAGTGAAACATGAACTCTTTTTATCCTCCTCTGCCTTTGTCTCACTATGGTTCATGTTCCAGAAAAAGGCTATTATTTTTACAATTTAAAATGCAAAGCAGCCAGTGGGACCCTATTATGCTTAGTGACCTACAAAAGTGGTGTGCAACTCAGATAACCAAAAATGGTTAATGTAACCATTCATTTCTTGTAGTTATATATATAGCTATAGCCAGGACCATGCACTTTATATAGTGTGCACCCTGTAGTCGACTCGTGACGCACTGCTGCAGCATTGCAACTCACTAGCTGTGTCAAAAACAAGAAACCTGTTCTATTCAGACACACGTAGCTACAATCCCACAGTATTGTTGCAGGTGTGAATTGATTGTGAGTGCACGATACAAAAACAAGCTCCTGTCGTATCTCCGAACGAAAAAATCTTGCGCCAATAATCAATCATTTGTAGACCCCCGGTTTTTAATATGCGTTTAGGCTCCCAGCTAATACCCCAGAATTCCTACTATATCCCTGTACATATTTCCGGGGAGGGATGGGTTTGTAGGCAGATGATATTGGTGAGAATTTTCCTTTCAAAATGGGTTGGGTCTGGTTATAAAATCAGTTTGAAACACGACGTTAACAAAATAGCAATCAATGATGTATGAAATGAGTCATATATGAACTGCGGAAATGAAATCACATGAAGAATGATCCTTGCAGTTGTGAACGCAATTTATGCAATTGCGAAAAGAAGCCTGAAAAAAAAAATTCAGGACTTCAACGGGGTTTGAACCCGTGACCTCGCGATTACCGGTGAGCATCGCACCGGTAATCGCGAGGTCACGGGTTCAAACCCCGTTGAAGTCCTGAATTTTTTTCAGGCTTCTTTTCGCAATTGCATAAATTGTGTTCACAACTGCGAGGATCATTCTTCATTTGAAAATAGCAATCGTTTAAAAATCAGTCCAAGAGACTTTTTACACTGGTTTTATTCTAGTTGTTTTAAACATTGTAACCGCACGTTGTCACCCATTTCACTTAGTGCTTTTAGCCCCCTATTGAAGGTTGGTGCTTCATCCTTGCATCGCTACATTTTTTAAAAAATTGCTGACCGTAAAAGTGCATTCGCATTTCTTTGATCCTATTAAAATGTTAAAAAAAACTGAAACCCCAAAAACTGAAAACCAGAAGGCTTCTTCTTTTGCTCAACCTTAAAAATCACCCAAAGAAAGTTAATTTTGTAGTTGCTTCCTTTTGTCAGTCTCGGCTCTTCTTGTTTTCTCGGAAGTTGTAATTTTTATGATTAATTTGTAATAAGACTCAATGTAGTCCAATTCGGTCTGTAATCATACTCGTGATAAACAAATCGGACTCCAGCTGCGCGGTCGTCCGATTTTGTTATCACTCGTGTGATTACAGACCAAATTGGACTCCACTCAGTCCTATTACCATTACTTAACATTGTGTGGGTGAGTTGTGCCGGTTCTTGGAATCGAAATTTCGTATTTGAGTCCAACATTTCCTGAAGGTTAAGTCATGTTCTATTTGGAGCTTATAGGTGAGTGAAAATTAGACTTTTTAAGAGACAAATGTCTCTGGACACTTGAGTGACTTGGAAGTAACTATCCAAGTAGTACCCAATCTTTTTTGGTTGGTCGAAAAAAAAAAATCATTTTTTTTATATAGAAGCGCGAAATTAGGTCACCTAGAATTTTCACTGACAAGGCCTATCAACAGCACTGCAGGATTCGGGAAGAAAATAAAGGTTTTCAAATACTAAGTGAACCTTGATGGGAGGAATCAGCTAATAAAATATCATCTGACGAAGTCCTTCGAAGGGTCGTTGATAATAATGGTTTCACGGACGAAAAAATGGTTGTATGTGAGGGCATCGTTCGTTCGCCGTGGAATTAACAGTTGACGCAGAAAAGATCGTTAAGATTTCGACTGTTCGAAGAACTGCATGCATGAAAAAAAGTTCGTTGAGCTTAAGATACCGCTGCGATAGCGTCGTACGGAAATTCAGTTCTTGGTCAAGAAAAGTGGAAACTGTCGACGGTTCAAATCCTGAACAAAAAAAAAATGCGAACGCGGGAGTGATTATGACCTTGGGTATCATGCTAAAAAAGCTTTTTCTTATGTTTTGTTTATAGCATGGAAAAAATTACAAGAATGGTGGACGTGTTTATAGTGGCATTATTTGCTACTGCTGCTCATGGCGTACAAAGATGGGACTCGGACTCATACTCATTTGCAATGAAACAGTACATTCCAAATTAAACTTCCCCTAAAGTTGTCATGTTTTGAGCTCTTTATCGTTTTTGCTTTTGATTGCTGGAGCTCTAACAATAAGTGAGAACCGACTAAGAAGCCTGCGTTTTAATCTGCTATCGCTATGTGTGTGGACAGGGCCTTCGCATTATAAAGTAGTTTACTTGGTTCGATTTCTATAGTCTGTGAAGGGTTTGTTCATGGTGGGATTTTGCTTGACCGAGTTTAGTTCACGCTAGGGCATTTTTGACTAGTTTAATTAAGAGCGGCATACTAAGGCGTAGTTCTTGTAGTCAGGCCAGTTTTCTGTCGATGCTTTGTAACTGTGGGGTATTGAGCTTAGCAGACAATAAAGTAACTTGAGGGTACATACAGATCTGTGTTTCTGTAGAAAAAGCGTTGACTTGAAAAAAAGATACTTTAAGTTCACTAAAGTAGCCATTTTTGAGGGTTCCCGGGTGTGTAATATACTTCGTAATGTTTCAAAGTGTCGCTGAGGGAAAAGATCTTTGAAACAATATACATCGTAGAAAGGGGTATACCGTGAGTCCTTGTATACGCTGGCTACTTTGGTGCGCTATTTCAGCAGATTATCTCAAGTTTATATGGCCCCTTAAAAGACCAAGTTGTACCCAGAGTCTTCGGTACACCTAATTATTATTATTATTATTATTACTATTATTATTTATTATTATTATTATTATTGTTATATTATTAATCAGCGGTAGCAAATCTTAGGAAGGACTGACCGGAAGTGCGAAAACGTTGAACTTCCGCTTGAATTGTTCTTACTTTCAGTCGGGTTGCAATTCTGTTTTACTTCCGTCTTCTTTCAAAAACCAACAAAAATTTGTTGGCTCCCTCTCAATTAAGAGCAGGGGAGTCGGAAGGGGAGGGGAGAGGGAGCATTTTTTCCCACCCGACCGCAGGCGTTTTCATGACAAGAACCTTTGCATAAATTTTTTAATTTTCAATTTCCGGGAGACTGATGAACATACACAACAAACTAACTCACCCCATCCCCGTGGGTTAGACTACCAGCAATTGTACTTCCTTGTCAGCACAAACAGCGTGCATTTATCTGCATTGGGTGTATTGATACGACCACTGAAATGAATCCATGAAATATAAGGCTATGTAATTGTTCCTTAATTTTAAGTTTTTATGGGGTTCAATTTTCTAACTCGACCGGCATGAGAGTTCAATAACGCCTTTCCGATAATTTTTTTCGTCTGTGAGTAATGGTTTAATTTAGTTGTACCAAGACAGGATAAAGATAAGAGAGTTTATCCGCCATATAGGCCCTATCCCTATCGTAATCCCTCTAAAGTTATTTTTAGATGTCTCCAAGATCCGGTGTTCCCAAGAGGGTTGAGTGAGAACCAATCATATGTCCCCATTTCTACAAGTGTTGACAGCTCCCATGCAATTGGTAAAAATAGGGGCATATGATTGGCTACCACTCAACCCTCTTAGGAACACCGGATCTTGGAGGACATCTAAAATAACTTTAAAGGGATTACGATGGGCATAATGCCTATATGGGGATTAATTCTCTTATCTTTATCCCCTCTTGGTTGTACTTATATGACACAACTGTCTAAGACAAGCCGTGAATCAGTTTTTATACTCGTTGATTAATTTCACAGTTAAGATCCAACGCATCAAAAGCTAGCTAGGACGCGGAGAATCTTTGTAAAAGCCTATTGGTTTGTTTTTGAACAGCTTACGGTTTATGCTGGCTGTGTTTCGTCTTGCATGACTTGTTTTAGTATAACAATGAGCACGAGCGGACGGCATAAGATGGTCGACATAAAATAATTCTTCTCTGGCTCTTAATATTTTAAGCCCAAGTAGAAACAAAGTAGACAGATTTTTATTCACGTCAGACACTTCTTAAAAGAAGTGTCCGACGTGAATCATAAACTCTTCTAAATAAAAACAAAAACAACCCCCATGGCTGATATAATTTTTATAAAGATTACCAATTTGCTAACATGCTAATTGCAGACATCAAAATCTGATCAATGACGATACCAATTATTATTATTACTATTATTATTATTGATTATTATTATTATACAGTGAGACATGAAAATGCTGGAAAAGTTGCCCTTGGCTCTTATTTGTAATAACGATGCCAAAAGTGTCTCTTTGATTGGCTGCATTAAAGAAACATTTAGTTCATTTCAATAACAATCTCGACCAAGCTATAACGCTATATTATACACAGTTTCAATAACTGTTATAAAAACTGCTTAAGTGAGTTTTACCGTTCCAGTCGGTGCTTTCGTAATTTTCCGTAATTCCTTGAAGGTAGAGTCCCGTTCTACTTGACTTTCAGGTGAGTGAAAATTGAACTATGCGCTCAAGTGAATCAAAATAATTTTCCTCAAACTCAGCCAATTGTTTTACGTGCGGTTGGACAAAAATGTAATTTTTAAGTGCTTTCAGATTAGGATTTTCGGAAAACCAACAGCAGCACGCAGAATTCGAGAAGCATCAGCTTTCCTAAAAATTTCTGAGCCTTAAATTTTCAGCTAAAGATCAAACTTTGTTAGCTTATACAAAGAGGCACTGATAAGCGAAAGAAATCGAGAACTCGATTCTAGCGGGTTGTACGTCCCTGATTTCAATTAGAGTCATGATCTAAAATACGCCTATATTCTCCTTAATTCTGGTGCAAAAAGCTATCTCGAATTAACTCGGAGGCTTCTGGCACTACGACAAAATTAAACCAGAGCTGAAAGAGCCTGTACTGAAACAAGCAGTTGAAGTCAGCCAGTCATCAGTTCGTTTGCTCTTTTATTATTCCATTCCGCTGTGATTCGTTCTTAGGCTTCGTTCGTTTCTTCATATATTTTCGGTAAAGAGCCGGAGTCTGATCATGAAATGATATGTTGCTAACACTGGGTTGAGATGTAAGGTCGGGTTTTACAGTGTTCAATTTAATTGTTTTCATATTTCTCTTATCCAGACTTTACTACACCATGAAGACCGCTTTTGTTTTCCTAGCACTTCTGATGATGAGTGTGGCATCAGTAGCGAATAAACGCGGATGTTGCAAGAGTAAGTAATACTCAGCAATCAACAATCCCTTGAACGAAATTTGGACAGAGTGCTTATCACGTGAATCTGTTATGTGCTTAAATTTACGGTATGTGTTCCCATGGGAGCGGTTGATAGTGAATAACTATTTCCCCATTTCTTTTATCCCCATCCAACAACAATAGGCCTGACGTATATAGGAAAGATTTTTTGCCATTTGCATCTCTGGAATTCGTAATTAACAAGCAAACCCTAAAACGCATAGATGTTGGTAACACTGCTAAATTAAGTCAGCGATTCAAGAAATGAGATAATTAAACAGTTATAATAAAGAACGTTAACAACCGCTGTCTTTAAATGTGTCCTTTTTTCTCTCCACTTCTGGTCTGTAGAGGCTCTAGAGACGTTTGAAAGGAAGGTGAAATATCTTATTGCCGAGTTCAAGAAAACTTGCGAATATAAACCGCAGTTGCCGCCAGGTATGCTAAGCTCAGTTGGATCATTTTTCTACGTGAAGAACTTTGCGATGCTAAAAACTGTTATGCAAATTAGCTAAGCGCACATTGAATGTGCTCTCAGCTGATTTGTATAAGAAGCTTTACACCATGGTTTGACACGTTGCATCAGTCGAGTGATGTGTTTCCTGAGCTTATGAGGAGATCCATCCGATCGTACAAAACACATCTCACCTTGTTATTTCCAAACTATCCTTAGTTTTTTCGATAAAAGCTGCTAAAATGAAATCCTTCTCGGTTTTGAACAAACTCGTCAAAACAGCTATTGTTCTTCTTTTAGCAGGCAAGTCATTCCCATGTTGGATGCTTTAAAGACAAAGCCAACCGCGCTAAAAGTAATTTGATTAAGTAACCACACATCTGTGCTGTGTCCTTATCAAAAGACATTGGTCAGTTCGACTCTCGAGGAGGCTCTCTCGAGGGAGGAGGAGAATCTTAAAGCTGAGTTTTATTTTCGAGTTAAACGTTTTGTCACCACTGTTATATAAAAGATGAGTTTGAAAAAAAGGCCTCTCCTGACGAAACACTGGCTCTCGAATTTACCCAAATTCAGAGAGTCGAAGACTTAAACTGTTCAAGTCTTGCAGACTCAATATTTTAAATATTCGTTACGATTTTTGTTGTCTCTTTATAGTTGCTTCTTCTTGTAAGGAACTGCACGACAAAAATCCGTAAGTTGACACAAGTATTGAGTATTTTCTCTTTCTTTGATCGATTAACTTAACAGACGGGCTGAAAATTAACCAAAAAGTGTACTAGACAAAAAAAAAGTTGAATTGACACAGCTGTAGTTTGGAAGCGACTACTTCAAAAGTAGCTTAAAGTCGATTTTTCCGTGTTTTTTCTGTTTTCAGGTCACTTAAGAGTGGCGTGCAAACACTGCTGTTTGGTCAACAAAAGGTCCCTGTTTACTGTCACATGGGAAACTTCGGATGCGGAAATGGAGGGTGGACGCCAGTTATGAAGATTGATGGCAAAAAGGCATATTTTCTTCTACTATCACAGATAAAAATTTTGGGACAAATTCTTATTTATGCGGCTTCTATACGCGATCAAGAGAAATATTTTCACTGGTAGCTCATTTCTTCAACCCCGTCCCCCCACCCACTATGTTGAGCATGACGCCCGCAAATAAAAATAATAGTTTGTTGGACTGAAAGCAAATCAAGGACATAAGAAGAAAACAAGATAATGGCTCAGCTGCAAGAAAATATGACAAATTCCAGCTTAAAAACTTGCTTTATAAATAGAGGTAATAAGCAAAGGACCGCCAACAATAATGCTGCTAGCTTACGTAGGATCTACAAGAGATCTAATCAGCCAAAGTAAAAAGAAAATAACAAATGCAAGGCTGATCCTACGTGAAAAAAGTTGACTTTGCGAGACATTAAAACGCATGGACAAAACCACGATAAACGAATCACACAGCATATCGGATCTACAAAGACCTACGGTCCTAAAATACGGTAAAGTAAAAGTAATAAGCAAAGGACCGCCAACAATAATGCTGCTAGCTTACGTAGGATCTACAAGAGATCTAATCCCCGTTCAATGTTGGCACGATCATGAACATTGTCGGGGGAGGGAACAGTTTGAAAAGTGTAGGTTAAAATGCGCAAAATGACATTTGTCCCAAGGTGTTTTATTGATCAGTGTAGTTCTTACTGCCTTGGTCGGTCATTCGTTTTTGAGTGTGACTTCCATACTCAATGCAATGTTCTTGTCTTTAATTTCAGGCAACCTTCGTCTTCTATTCCAGCTTCTGGAGCAACAAAGAAGCTTTCAACCTCATGGGAGGGAAGACCGGGTTCGACAAAGCAGAAACCAAGCTGCCGAGTTACTGGACTACACCTTTCTCGAAGATCTGCCTAGGGATGATGATCGGCAACCAAGTCAACTTTGTTGTCATTGACAAACAGGCGAGCTCCCTGTACTCACTGATCGCGGACGGGAAGTACCGTGCGACATCTCTGGGTCGCAAAACATGGAAGAAGCTTATTGGATCTGCCGCCTCCTTGCAGTACAATTGCAACAAGGAAGGGTTTAACTCAGTTCCAACCACTGCGCGAAGGGTAAGAATCGGTTTCGTTGCTAACAACGAATACCACTGCAATAACTGTGACTCCTTTATTGGATTTGGTTCTGTGATGCCGAAGCTAACGTGTGGAAACTGTGCTGCACATGGTCCGACAGACAACGGGTATCGGAACATCAGGGCTATGGGGTACATTCTGGTGCAGTGAGCGCCGTCCAGAATTCACAAAAGTCAATTACATAGCAACAATGGATATAAAACAAAGTTAAAGAAAACGCTAACTGTTGTAATAGGCTGCAGCTAGCAAGCCACTAAAACATCGGGAACAAGGGTTATGTATAGATAAGATTGATAATAAAGACTTTTGTGCAAGCTGAAAATGATCCAGTTTTACTTTGATGATTTTGTTGTTGTTGTTCATTTATTTCTTAGATGTCTGAGTGAGAGCAAGGCCCTGGGGGTGGGGGGATTGACATAATGTTTGGGTATAGGGCAGCCCTGTGTAGAGCAATATACACTTAAAGTATGGTCCCGAGGGAAACAGTTAGTTTTGTTTTCCCGAGAGTCCTGATGTTTCCCGAGACGTAGTCGAGGGAAACATCAGGACTCGAGGGAAAACAAAACTAACTAGTTTCACGAGGGATGACATACATTAAGTGCTTTGTTATATACCGAGACTTTCCCTTTAACAATCACAGCAAAATGAACAAACAAACAAACAAACAAAGACGGAACTACAAGAACACGTTTTTATTCACAAAGCTGCTGAATGAATAATTTACAAATGTTTAAAAGTACCTGAAAAAGCAAAATATGCCGTTCTTGTATTTTCCGAATCTTTTCCTCCTATTAGATGCTGAATTTCTTCGGCTTATACGGGAGAAAAACGTTTCCTTTTAGTCTCAGATTCCATAAATTGGCGAGCAACTTAAAATTCAGGAGAGGAAACCACCGGTCGTTAGCCGACAATGTGTTGTATATCAATTTAAATGTGATCTGTACGATACAGATTATATCGGCTACACCGTACTCGTCATCTTCATCAGCAAATTGAAGAACACAGAGCCTCAGCCGTCGGTGCACATGTCAAAGGTTGCCACGGAATTTCAAACCCCGAGTTTTTAAAACAGTTCTCCGTTTTGAAGAAATGTCAGGGAAAGCTTGACTGTCTAATCCGCGAAATGCTTTTCATCCGTGAGAATAAATAAGTAAATATACATTTATATAGCGCCATCTTCCATTAATTGTCCATGGCGCTTTACAATGCTCTTAAAACCGTAAAATTTAAGATCCTAAGAATTAAACGCGCTATATAATACAATAAGGTTACAAATAAAAGGTAAAAACTACAAATAAAACTGTGACGCTTGCGGCGACTTAAAAAAGGAACGAGTCAAACTTCGAGGTGTGTCGCTTAAGGCGTGTCTGCTAAGTGTCGGGACTATCTTACGGGTCGTCTGCGAGGTAGCAAGAATCACGGAAAACCAAGTCGACGGTTAACGGCGATTTATTGCTTCAAATAGTAACGATCGTAAACTGAAATAACAATATAACGAATTTCTAATCAATTTACTTGAAATGCCGCGTAACAAAAGATTTAGGGGCGTGTAACAATGTACGTGTCTACGTCGATAACGCGACAAAATAACAACGATCAATATAAAATGACATAGACAAATCATAACAGACTACGTTAAAACTACTCGAGATTGTATAATAAATCAAAGATGAACATTTGGGGCCGATCAACAACCCAGAATAGCCTAGTCTAAGATGTGGGCGTTGCTAAATAAGGCTCTAATGCATTCTTTTGAATTGAAGACAACTAAAATTGCGTTATGTACGATTCTGTACATAAATCTGCCTTCGCCCAAAATAGAACAAACTAAATCTAAAAACAAACTAAACAAAACTATGAAAATCACTTACATATCGGTCCCGCTTGTGCCAAGGTTGAGAAACAAAGAACAGCCAAGGTACAACTAATCAAGGCGAAGTATTACGAAACTCTGGTAAAAGGACGCTAGCTAAGCTTTATATACGCGTGATGACGCTAAAAGGTCCGATTACAAAACCAATAGGAAAACTAGAAAAACATACGTAAGCATTGTAACTAAGTTCGTTACTAAGACCTATGCACGCAATCAAGCTAATCGATGATTGATCTAATAAAAACTAAGACTTTGTCTAGTATCAAATGCACGCTTAAAAAGATAAGTCTTAAGATTAGCCTTAAAAACTGCCTCTGATGATGAAAGCCTGATCTGGAATGGTAGTTTATTCCAGAGCCTTGGTGCCGCCACGGAAAAAGCCCTTTCACCATATGTTTTAAGATTCGTTCTAGGCTCATCAAGCAACCTATTGTCTGAAGATCTTAGTGTGCGACGAGAGTCATTATACCTCAATAGGTCTTTAATGTAATCTGAGGCCAGTCCATTCAGAGCTTTGTAAGTTAGCAACAATATTTTTAAAACTATCCTATAATGAACTGGCAGCCAATGTAAACTCCTTACTATTGGTGTGATATGTTCCTGCCTTCTAGTCAAGGTAACAAGGCGAGCTGCCGAGTTCTGTAAACGCTGAAGTCTATTAATCAGATACTTTGGGAGACCGTAAAGTAGGGCATTACAATAGTCCAAACGCGATGTTATGTAAGCGTGCACAATAGTCTTAGTAGTACTCTGGGATAGGTAACGCCTAATTTTAGCTATACTGCGAATGCGGAAAAATGCGCTCTTGCAGGTTATTTTAACGTGTTCTTTGAAATCTAAACATTGATCGAATCCAACTCCTAAGTTCCTGGCCTGTGTACTAGACTTGATTACTACTTTGCCTACTCGTATATAGTCGAGGGGTGGTCGTGGACGATACTTAGAACTAATAACCAAAAGTCCAGTCTTGTCCTGATTTAACTTAAGTTTCTTGCGTAGCATCCAGTCACCAATGTCCTTAACACATAATTCTACTGCCATCTTTGTGCTAGATAGATGATCAGGACAACTGGATGTAAACGACAAGCATAACTGTGTGTCATCTGCATAGAGATGAAACGGTATGCTATGCTTCCTGGCTATGTCATTCAGTGGTCTTGTATAAAGAGAATACAATAAGAGTCCCAGCACAGAACCCTGTGGTACCCCGTAGGGTAAATGCTTCTTCGACGATCCAGTTCCATTAACAGAAGCAAACTGCTCGGGTGAGTGAAGGTACGAATGAAACCAATCAAAAGCAATGTTCCTAATACCAAAACGATTCTGTAGTCTGGATAGCAAAATCGAATGATTCGACAGTATCAAACGCAGCTGATAAATCGAACAATAGTAAAATAACCGATCTGTCATTGTCAATAGCCCTCAAAATATCATTTTGAACCTTCACAAGCGCAGTCTCTGTACTGTGGTGAGATTTATATGCCGACTCAAATTCTTCTAATAAGCCTTCATTATCATTAAGATGGTCCATTAATTGTGCTGACAGGAGACAGGACGAAAATTAGAAAATAGTTCATGATCAGCTCCACTCTTTTTTAACAATGGTTTCAACATGGCAACCTTGAATCTATCAGGTACTTGGCCACTTGTAAGAGACAAATTAACTATACGAGTGATCACTGGAAGCAGATAATGACGGCACCTTTTTGAACACTGAAGATGGAATTGGATCAAGTGTACAGGACATTGAGCACAGGTGATTCACAAAACCAGATACGACCTCCTCGTTGACCAGTTTAAATTCACTAAGCAGCTATTTAGCTAGACAGCTTTGAGACTCAGTGAGTGAGTGAGTGACTCATGAGTTCCATCAACTTCGTCAAAATCTTTGAGTTCTCCTGGATGACTGATGAATAAGATGTGTGCTTCGCAGAGGCAATCATGTCATTAACAACATTGTTTTGAGACACAATACCGTTCTCTATCTGCAGGTAATCTTGTACGTCGCCAATTACGTTCGAGCTTCCTCCTTATGTTCTTTTGAACATCAATTTCAGTTGAATACCAAGGCGCACAAGGACGAAGAACTACCTGACGGGTCCTTTCGGGGACATGAACATCAAGGATAGACTTCAAGACCCGATGATATGAATCAACTAACCAATCCAAATCAAGCAGTGATTCATCCAACAAGGATGAATTCATGATAGTGTCGTTGAATTCAGCATAATCAATTGAACGCAACTTCCTGCGGCGAATAGTCTTTCTTGGAAATTGTGCTTTATGCATTAATAAATGAATAAAAATAGCGTAATGATCAGAAATCAAAGGGTCATGAACCATAACATCTATAAGATGACATTGATTTCTAGTAATGATTAAATCCAAGGTAAGACCATTTGTGTGAGTCGGCATAGTCACCCATTGTTTCAGATCAAAAGATGCTATTAAATCACAAAAATGCACTGCGTTGACATCGCGCGAAGAGTCCACGTGTAGATTAAAATCACCGACAACTAAAAGCTCGCCTGATGCAGTGGCCATTTCCTCAAGGAGGAGAGAAAATTCACGATAAAATGTTGGCAAGGCACGGAATAAGGTGGACGGTAAATAATTATCATCCTGATCATCTTTGAGCTCTTGAAACGAGCATCCAAGAATTCAAACGACTGAAAGGAAGTGTTTCACTCACTATTTTTGCATTTAATATCCAAACTTTCTTTGAAAAGCAAGCCGACACTACCACCTCTCGATTCCCGTTGAATGTGGATAAAATCATAACCAGTGGGACATAAATCACCAATTTCAACGCAACCAATATTCCCAGGTCTGAGCCACATCTCCGTCAAGGCAAGAAGATCGATATCCTTGTCAACAACAAAGTCTTTCAGTACGCTTGATTTATTCCTCACTGATCTCGAATTGAGCAAGCAGAAGCTGATCGCGTGAGAAGTATCCTGGGCGTTAGCAGCTTGTGAGATCGGCACCTTCACAAGATTGTCACGATTAAGCAAAGATGCAAATTTCGAAAAAAACGATCAGGTCGATTTGAAATAACCGTTCTTATGCCTCTCTGCCTCATTCGTGACTTCACCCATACACCTGCTTTACATTCTCTTGTTCGAAGCAAACCGAAATCCTTTAAGACCGAAACCAGTTGAAAAGGCAAACAAGCGGGCAAAAACGCCGCAATGATAACAATTCATTTCTTAAATATGTAAGTTGTGGAGACCAAGACGAATGGTGATGATATGATCCAACCGACCTTGAGGTAGTTTCTTGGTTAGATTCGGGTCTTTTCTTGGTTAGATTCGGGTTTTGGATTTGAAGAGATATCAACATGCACTGTCAAATCTATTACAAAAGGTTTCGAGGGAATAACTAAACAGGTAGTCCCATGCTTGGCCTGTTTTGACCATGGTTGGAGCACTTCAAGACTACTGAGCTCTCGTCGTTTTATCACCATGTGAGATCCAGCCAGGCTAAATTCACGTCCAAAAATGCCAGGAAGAAAACCATCGGAGAAACATCCATGGATATCTTCAAAGCAGAAGTGGTTAAAACCAAACTGAGTCCATCCATAGGGCGAAAAATCATCAGAATAGGCTATAATTATAAAATAAATCAGGAGAACGCGAATGACACTGGCAGCCATCTTGGTGCGCATACATTAAAAACCGAGGCTGAACACACAATCAGACTCAATTCGCGCGAAAGTATTTGTTTAGAACATTTCATCGCGCGCGTACTAATTCGTTGGCTGACGTTATAAACAACCACTTAATTTAAACCTGAAACGACCGTTACATTTATCACTTGAAAATGAAGTCAAGATGACTTCGAAACGTGGTGTAATATCGCTTATTTTTGTAATCAAATGTATTTCAAAACGTTTTCTCCCTCGTTTGTATTATCGTTGGTTTAAACTGAAAACTGGCAGTGTTCTCAGGTCCGCCCTCGTCAATCAAGCTGACATGAGCACGTGCTGAAGATCATGCAACTTTTTAGTCACGCACTAATCCGCACGTGCTGTTGTACCCGGCGCGCGAGCAACAACTGCGGAATTGTATCCCGGTCGGGATACATTTGAATTTGGTGAAGGGCACGTGACCAAGAACCAACCAATCGCAGTGCTCATTTTGTTGAGTGAAAGTCTAGGTATATAACAACGCCATTTATTTTGAAAACAACAGTGCTAATATATATGCCTGAAATGGTCTAATGTTGACTGATGACCTGCTAAATAAATACAGATAAACTTTTCCGATTTCGGAATACTCACCGACAGTTTTGCAGCCATACCCTATCTAGGACAGACTCGCTTGAAATTATATATCCTGTTAAGGGTAGAGGGGCCAAAAATCATCCAGCGACACGTCCTCGCATGTCATATAGGGGAATACACCACTCCCCCCCCTTGGTGGGGAGCAAGGATCAATTATGAGCCCATATCCAATCCTTTATGGCGTTCAAGCATTCCGTCGAGAACCGGACCTCGGAAACAATACAAATTTCAATTTAAAAATAAAGCATTGGACGGTAAAATGTGTTCTATCTATCTGATAGAACACAGGTTACTGTTTTGGGCAACGTCCAATCTGAAATTAATTACATACGTTGTGGGGTCCCTCAGGGTTCAATACTCGGACCCTTATTATTCTTATTATATATCAACGACTTGCCTAACTGTAACCTTTTATCAGATGTAAGAATGTATGCTGATGACACTAACCTTACTTATGCATCAAAGGACCATGAAGAGTTGTTCTCATCCCTGACACGTGACTTAGGCAATCTTAAACAATGGCTTGATTCTAATCGCTTAAGTCTTAACGTTGTCAAGACTAAATGTCTGTTCACTGGGACTCGACATAAAATTTCGTTACTCCCTAGTGACCCAGACATTTATCTTGATGGCCACCCAATAGAAAGAGTTGACTCTTATAAATGTCTTGGATTACAAGTGGATGAAACATCATCTTGGGGCCCCCATATTTCTGAGGTTAACAGAAAAGTTTCGAGAGGTTTTGCAGCACTCAGAAGACTTAAGCCACTATGCCCCCAACCAGTACTCATAGCAATCTACAAATCTCTCATTTTGCCACATCTAGATTATCGTAGTGCTGTCTGGGGTGGCATTGGTGCTGGCTTAAGCAAAAAACTCGAAAAATTACAAAACAGAGCTGCTCGCATAATATCTGGAGTTGACTGGGACGTAAGATCCTCTCAGATTCTTTCTGACCTTAACTGGACGAGCCTTGCTGACAGACGAACCAAACAATTGAAAAGTGTAATGTTCAAAACAGTGAGCAAACAATTACCAGAGTACATATCCGAAAGATTCGTGAATACCAGAACTATCCACAGATACAATCTACGCCACTCTGAACTAAATCTGTTCATCCCTAGACCGAACACAGAAGCCCTTAAAAAGAGTTTTCGCTACAAGGGTGCCATGACATGGAACAGTTTACCTAGCGAGGCTAAGCAGGCCACTAGTTTAAACAATTTTTATGCTTTATTAATTAAGTATTAAGTTATTTTTAGGACTTACTGTAATATATTTTAAATTGTCTAATTTTGAGTAGTAGATAAATTAGACTTTTAACTATAGATTCTTATGTTACTATTTTTAAATTATTAGGCCACTAGTTTAATCAATTTTTATGCTTTAATTAATTAATTAATTAATTAAGTAAGTAAGTAAGTATTAAGTAATTTTTAGGACTTACTGTAACATATTTTTAACTCGTCTAAATTTGAGTAGTAGATAAAATTAGACTTTTTACTATACCTTTTTATTTTACCATTTTTAACTTAATGGTCATCGTTAAATTAATAGTTATCGTATTTTTAATGCACGGCTCCATGGGAGAGCACTATTTAGTGAAATGGACTCCGTGGATAAATAAAGTTTGAAGTACTCGGTAGCTTTGATTTGAGCGGTCGCACTTGCACGGAATTTAAGAGAAAAGGTCACTGAAGGTTAAAAATAACCTTGTAAACCGTATAATATCGCTAAATCAGCACAACAGGATGGTATGACTCAGTAGCTTTGAAGGAGTTTTGGGGGAATGGAGATTCAGTCTTTTATAAAAATCCTGGAACTACTGTAGTTCGGATAAGCACGGTCCGTCATCAGCCTTGATTCAAATGTTTTTAGTTTGGCGATAGTTTCACATAAACCTGGTATTCTCAAACGTTCCTGTGCTTCCCTGTAGCTCGCTCCACGACTGTTCCCCCCGACCAATGCGCATCTTTCTACCATTTATTAAATGACGTCAGAGATGAGACTGGGGACGACTCCCTTGCACCCAATCGGAACTGCCGTTCTCTTCCTTCTAGCGTATCGACTTACGTCCTTGGACTGGGGGTCAGTGAAATGTACCTACTCGGAAGTAACCGTTACTTCCAGCGTATCGAGTTACGTTCTATGTAAACTCTTCTTGGTAAAGCTGCAATCTTGTGATGTTTTCAGGTTCTACAAGGTTTTAGCAGCCAATTCTGTGTCGAAAATCTCCCTTGCTGCGGTAAAAAGTAAGAAAATGTCGAGTAAGGACATTAATTTTTGAATTTGCCGCTCAAAAATTCAAATTTTGTGGGACATTTACAGAGTGTTCACTGGGAAACATTGTTTTATCCTGAAACCTGGCTCTTGCAGATTTTACCAAGCTGAAACGGTTTCTGTGTTCTCTATGTTGTTGTAGGCTGTATCTTTTGCATTGTCTCTCTGAATACTAGAAATCTGTGACCGCGAGGAGTGAGATGAGCTAAAACTAATGGTTATTCTTCAGCTTCAAGAATCGAATCTGCTTCGTGAGAACACGAGATCGAAGAGATCCCGGAATAACGTTCTTTTGTATCCAGTTTGTGAAGTGTTGTATTCAAATTTATTGGCTTAGTAAATTTTGTTGCTCTGAAAGATTATATTAGATTCGTTTTTTTATAGGCATATCGGATAAAAAATAATTTATTTACACGCATATAAAAATGTTTTAAAAAAATAATAAAATAAATATGACTCCTACCCACTCATTCGACTTAATTATTAGCATATAATTATAATTTAATTAGGATATTAAATTAGAGGGGAAAGGCAGTGAGTAGAGTCCAAACAATCCTTCAAAGGATTGAGCAATAATCACGAGACTATCTGGTGACTTTAATAACAATAGAAGGTTGAGCAGTAATCACGAGACTATCTGTTGACTGTAATGAGAATAAGTCCAGTGGGCAATAGTCACGATTTAGCCCGGAAGATTACTAAGCCTCAATTTCATGTAGGGGTATAAGACGTGGCATGTGCCTCTTGTTTGTCCTCTTTATCTCCAGACCTGACACGCTTTACGAGTTCAACCCTCCTCCTCCCTTCCTCCGCCTCGTTTTAATTTTTAGTGTATATCAGTCCGGGTGCCTTTGTTCACGTGCCCTCACCTTTGCTAGAGCTTAATAAATGAAAGAATCGTAGATAATTAATTTTATTTGACTATGTTACTTTAATCAATAAAATCGGCCATCTCACATAGCCAAAATTTATCCCAATCATCATCATCATCATCATCACATTATTTACCCTCGGATTTTAGAGTAGCTTGTGCAGCTAATATCTCCGAGCATTTAATCATCAGATGATAGATAGACCATCACACCGGGAACTACGTCCCCTACTCTTTCCGAACAGTGTGTGGGTTCTTTTACGTCCCACAGAATCAATTATGAAGAGTTGTGAGACGGGGCCTACGGTTTATCGTCCTTATCCGAGAAGACTAGAAAGTCTAACCATTTGCAGATGTTATTACAAAGGCAGCACTATCTCCTCAATTATTTAAAGACCCTGAGTGTTGGTCCGACCGGGGTTTGAACCACCGACCTCCCGCACGCCAGTCCGGTGCTCTACCACTGAGCTAACCGGTCGGCGGTTAAATACTTGTCTGGATTAGATTTATTGCATCGCTCTTGGCAAACAAAGCTCGACTGTTGATCAAAAAATTTGACCTAGGAATAATATCGAAGTAATATGCAAGTCAACTGGGATAGGAGACATAAATGAAAATGATAATGAAGAAAATTGACAGCAAGATAGCGTGCAGTGCAGGATAAATTTTAGCCTAATCCCGGTCCGCTGCTACTATAGCACGCATTTTCAAATTTTTTTTTGTATTTATTTCCCTACACAGAATCTTTCGCACATGATTTCCGTTCATTGAGTTGTTTGGGGTTATAGAATACTTCATAGGGACTTAATTTAATTTTCATACACATATAGATAATCTTTGATAACAGTTTCTCTGATAGCAGTTTGCCTGACAAAAGAGAAATACGTTAGTACATCATTTCAGACTTACGAGAAACCTTAGCATATCTATTTTGGTGTGATCTCAAGATAACAGTGGCTTCTTGTAACCTATGAGTGCAAATGTTCCTTTTCAGTATTTGCGGAGAGTGGGAGGCTTAATTAATCATGATAGCCAAGGTTTTGATTGGTGCGGTAGTCGTACTGTTGTTACAGATTGTTACTAGGACTGTAGGTGAGGCTTATGATGAAAAAAGTCATAGCCAGAAATCCTGGCCGCAAGCATGCGCAGAGCGCGGACATGAGGATTTAACACGGCGGCTAAATATAAAGGAAATGAGGGGAAAATAATATTGTTTTGAATTTTGTGGCGTAGCCGCAAAAACTCTGTATTCCACATCATCATATTATCATGAAATAGATAGAGTCAAGTTCGAACATGTTTCGATTGAATAAGAAATCAGAAAAAACTGGTTTTAAACGGTGCCTTTTTGATCGAAATAACCTCATAAAATAGCTACACGTTCCTCTCAATGTTCCTTTAAATAGGTCTTACCTTCATGGTTCTTTAGTCTGCTAAGAGGAAACATCTGCACTGAATTGAATCCCCATTATCCTATCCGAAAGATAAGAGATAAAGCTCGCAAAAAAGATCTTCTTGGTTCCAAAAAATATCCCTTAACATGGTGTCTTTTCCATGTGAATAGTGGCATTTCCCAGAAATGCGAGATGAGCCGAGATGAAGCCATTACGGACGAAAAATGCACCTCCGAAAGGTTTGGTTTCTTTTCACTACGGTCGCCTTATTATATGACTGGCTCTTTCAGAGGTCAAGATGAATCAATTCTCCTGCTGTGATTGGCTACCCGCGAGGTCAAGATGGATCCATCTTGACCGCTTGGGATAGCCCGTTCGTCCCGCGTTTTACTTGAATCGCGTTTTAATAAATCCTTTATTGACCAAGCTTGTTCGGTCAAGATGGCGGGATATTGGCCTAGTCATTTTTTCGCGTGTTTATGGACCTCGACTTCGTCTTGGTCCATAAACACGCCCAAAAGAACTTAGCCAATATCGCGCCATCTTGACCTCACGCTTGGCCAATAACCCATATATATTGTTTTAACGTGTTTTCGGTGGTCAGTTGTATTCCC
This sequence comes from Pachyseris speciosa, assembly GCA_016490735.1. NCBI lineage: Eukaryota > Metazoa > Cnidaria > Anthozoa > Scleractinia > Pachyseridae > Pachyseris > Pachyseris speciosa. Next base: position 269,455 of record JAEMWC010000219.1, on the reverse strand, counting down.
TATAACAAGTTAGGTACTTGATATATGATGAACAGGCTGAATTTCGAAAAATAGCGGGAACCTCGAAGGAAGTGAAGGAAAATATTCACATATCCCAACAATTAAATCATTTCAAACTTGGTAAATTGATTTTGTGGATACATTTCAATCAATTATCCTTAAATTAGCGGAGCTAAGAGCATGTAAACAACAATAATAGCCTTCATTTATCCGTCCGCCATGTTAAATATCAAAATATCTGCGCCCGCCGTTCAATCCGCTGACTGTCATGGATTTCTGGCTATGTGGTGTGGAGTTTAGGATGATGTGTGCATAACTTGCTTAGTTAATCATGATGGCTGTTTACTGACATTATCCATTAGTGACTAGCAGTCAGTTTTTATTTCAAGTAACTACAGTCGTAAAAACAATCGTCTACTGATAGTAATTGGCTTGAGAATGAATATATGAAAATCATATATTCTAACTGCGGATTTAGAGAATGAATATGTGAATTGCCCCAAAATCGATAGAAAGTCATGAATAATTAGAAAAGCTTCGCTGCTGTACAAATTATATAAATCCTGGACGACTGAAATTTATTTCAATTGTAAATCGCGGCAATTTCGTTGTTTCATAAGTTCACGGAAAGTGAAAAACATTTTTTACGTTAAGCTTGTATTATTGTTATAATGGACCCCTTTGATCTCTGCAATCTACAGGACAATACTGGTCACGTTTCCTAGAGTGGAGTGGTGATAGGAAAATAAAAAGAATCCGAAAATGGATTTTTCGTTTCTTTGGTTGTCAGGAATCCATTTGATCTTGGATCAGTAGTCCAATCTCGGATTTTCCCAAAGAAACGCACCCTTTAATACGGTCTGAGTGCTTTTGAGGTTTTTAAATTAAAACACATATCGCCTCATGTTCATCCGTAAACAGTTACACAAGGAGTAAAGTCATTAAAATAACATTTTGAATTCACTTTACTAAAGTAAGTTCCGGAGCATTTAAGGTTGTGTAATTAAAAAAAAAAAACATCCTCTTATATTCACCTGTAAATTGTTATAGCTGATCTGAGTGCTTTTAAGTGTTTTAAGTTTTTTTTTAGTTTATCCATACCTCACTTAATTATAGTAATGCAGTATGGAGTTCCACGTATCCTACAAACCTTAAACGAATCTACCTATTACCAGGGCTGTCAACCCTCCCGGATAATCTGGGAGACAGATTTTGGATCGTATCTCCCGGTCTCCAGATTAGAGTCTAAAATCTCCCGGATAATCACCAGAGTTTGCCATGACTCGACTTTCACAGTAATAAAATTTCAAATATTTTTTGCTGTTTGAGCTATTTTACTGTTAAGATTGATAACAAAATTAAAACGTTTCCTCGACCATAAACTCCAACAAACCGCTCTTGCAAGCGTTGCCATTGTAATATAAGCAATAATGTGATTAGTCGGAAATAAACCATCAAATCAAATGTTACAATGACGTCATGTGCGTCACGACGTCATCTAACAATTCTCAATATTTGAAGACTCGGGGGGTTGACAGCCCTGTATTACAGAAAAGAGCAGTTCGCACAATTGTATCTACAGAGCGCCGGGCAAACCTCTCTTTCTTAAACTTGGCATTCTTGACATTTACAGTTTGAATTCATTTCATGTTGGATGCTTCACGTATATGTACCACAATGAAATGTTGCCTCGCTCTTTTGTAAACTTATTCCAAACTGGTAGCCAAATCCATAACTATTCTACTAGATGTGCTGCATCTTACTGTACGTCCCTATGCATGCAGAACAAACACTCTGGAACTCTTTTCCCCACTCGATAATTGAATCTAACAATTTAATAACTTTCAACCGCCTACTCAAATCCTATTTATCTGACTTACAAAAGGCTCAGTGAAGGACATAGTGTACTGTTATTGTTACTCCCTGGCTTACATAGTACATAGTGGTAGTTATTGATATTTTTACTACTGGTTATATATTCATTTTACTTAAGTCTTTCTTTCTTTCTTTCTTTTCTTGTATCTTCTCTTTATTTGTGGTCGTTATAAATGCTATAGGTAAAAGAGGGCGCCTTGTTTATAAGCCTTTATGGCTTCTTGAGACTGCCTCGCCTATTTTTTCTTTCTAACTTTTTGAAAGCTGCGTAATAATATTATAGTAAAGGCAAGTTGTAAATAAAGCTGGCCCAGCTCAAATAACTGAATTGTTTTCTGTGAAAGTGACAAAGTATGACTCTCGACGATCTAAACAACTGGTACTGGATAGACCCAAAAAGGAAATAGGCAGACTTTCTCTTCGACACAGAGGAACTATGATCTGGAACTCAATTCCCAGTAGTGTTAAAGACTACGATAATGTCACATTGTTTAAAAATCGTCTAAAGCAACTCTCCAAATTTATTAACAATTTCACCTTTGAAAAGGAGAGTTCCCTGATCATGAATAAATCACATCATTTTTATTATTATTGACACTAATAAGCATTTTTTTTAAATTATTATTCGTATATTGTACACATTTGGTCTTTTTTACTTTATTAATTGTAAATATGTAAATTAGTAACGCAGGTCCACATCAGCCAATGGCTGCCAGTCTTTTTAACCTGCGAGACCAAATAAAGTATGTATGTATGTATGTAAATAAATAAATAAATAAATAAATAAATAAATAAATGAATGAATAATACTAAATTAAAACACGTATCGCCTCGTGTTCGTCCATAAACATTTACACAATACAATACAAATTTTATTGTCAACTCCCCATGGTGGCTTTTCAGAAACAATAAGTTTATCGATAGAAATAAATAATAAGGGAAAAACTAAAGAAAACAGACCCGACTTTTTCAAGCTGGAATCCTTGTCATCCTTTTATCTCAAGTTACGACGCCATTTAAGACCAAATTGTACCCAGAGTCTTCGGTACACCTGATTAGCGGAAGGAGGAGGGACAGACCCGGAAGTGCGAAAACGTTGGACTTCCGCTTGGATTGTACTTACCGTAAAAGCTCTATTAAGCCCCCGGCTTATTTAATTTCAGGCGTCATTAACGGGGGGCTTATTAGGGGGGACTTATTTCAAATCTGAAACACGCCGCTTTCGTTTTAAAACAGTTTTTGTACAAAACTTAAACAACTTCAGTGAAATTTTATTATTTAATAACGAGCAACAAACAGTATTATACGTGTTTGAGTGTATATTTGACTAAAACAAGCCAATCGGGGCCAAATGAAGTGGATTTCGCAACAGGAAATATGCTCCCAAAAGGGGAGGGGAGGGGGGGAGTGCTTATTAGATAAACCGACTTCCAAATGGGGGTTTAATAGTGACGGGGACCTTTTACGGTACTTTCTGTCGTGTCGGGATTCTGCTTTTCTTCCGGCTTTTTTCAAAAAAAGCGGTGAAACTTTGTGGAATCACTCTCATAATAACCCCATTTCTAATAAACGGCCTGCTTCGTACATGACTCAATTTTGTTTATGAGCGAGGCAGTCGGGAGGAGGGGACGGAGAAGGGAAGATATGTTTTTTTCACACGGCCGGCGGCGTTTTCGCTACTCCAAGCTGTGCGTAAATTTTCGGTTCGTTTATTAGATGATTATTTCGTTGGTTCAAAATCTTGAATATTCTTTTTTCACCTGACACTTGCAGCAATTTTACTTTTGGTAAACTGATAAGGATTTCCGGCAGAATGTTATACATACACAACAAACTCAAAGTCATAATAAAATGATATAAGTATTAGCAATTAGCAATTAGCGATATTAGCAATATTAGCTATTAGCGATATTAGCAATTATCAGCCAGCAATTATTGTACTTCCTTGTCGGCACAAACGGCGTGCATTGTCAGCATTGGATGAATTCACATGTCCACTCCTATACGTTGATGAAACATTAGGCTATGTAACTCTTCGTAAGGTTGGTTTTAATTTTTGTAGGGTCTAATTATCCAAATTTGTCTGGCCTGAGAGTTCAATAATGTTCACTTCATTCCGATACTTTAATTGTTTTCGCCTGGCGGGTAATGGTTAGTTAGTCATGACACAACTGTCTTAGACTAACCGCGAGTCAAATGTTAACCAATTAGTTTTCAACTCGTTGATTAACTTCACATTAAAATTCAACGCATCAAAGGCTTACTAAGACGCGGGGAATCTTTCAATAAACTTGTTGGTTTGTTTTCTAACAGCTTAAGCCTTGGCCAAACTATCGTACAAAGTTGGATCCAACATCCAACATTGTTGGATGTGAATGTTGAGATAGTGGCAAAACACTATCCAACATTGCTAGACGAAACAAGCTACCGTTACAAGTTGGCGCAAAATTTAATTCAAAACATAGCGCTTATATAGCGTTACATGCAATGTTTATGGTACTAGAGCTTTTCGAGGACGTAAATGACGGTGTCAAGCGAGTAACAACCTTGGAATTGTTATGAGAACGAGCTGAAAAGGGTATATTCCATGACAGCTCTACAGTTATCATTGCGAGATACACCCGCGATGATTAAGGAGATGATGAGAATGAGCCAGGATCAGTTCACACACGCTATTGAACCAGACATCTGCAAACAAAGCACCAAAATAGCGATTAGGGATTGGCTAGCAGGGCGAACGTGACTCGCTTCAGGATACAACTTTGTTGAAAGAGCGGCAAAACACTGCAACATTTGTTCATCGAACAGAACTGTTGGACGTTGATCAAAAGCAAACTCTAACCAACATTTGATCGAGCAAAAATTGTTAGACGAACATCATCCAACATGGGCGGCCAAACCGTCGAACAATGTTGGATCGAGCAGAGTTGGAACGTTGAATCCAACTTTGTTCGATAGTTTGGCCAGGGTTTCGTCTTTAATTTTTTCCTAACAATAAGCCCGAATAAAGATGATCCCGGCGCATGGTAGTGGTGGTAGCGGCAGTAGTAGTAGTAGTAGTGTTATTATGGCACTTGACAAACGCATGGGTGCTAAAATGGTAAAGCATAGGGCGCACAGCGTAACCTATGCAGTCTGAAGGAACTATTAAAAGAAAACTACTGATTTAAAAGATATACAATAAAAGATAAAAATCTAATTAACAATCTAAAGTTATCCGATACTTATTATTATCCGATACTTATACTTATATTTATTATTATTATTATTATTATTATTATTATTATTATCATCATCATTATTATTAAGTGGGACATGAAAATGCTCGCAAAGTTGTCCTTGGCTCTTATTTATAAACAGGATGTCAATAATTTCCTTTTGATTGGCTACATAAAATATCACTTGGTGCATTTAAATGCGAGCCAAGCTTTAGCGTTTATACAGTGTCAATAACTGTTATAAAGACTGTTCGGTTGAGTTGAGCCGGTTCTTGGTGCTGTCGTTTTCCTCGATTCCTGAAGGTTAAGTTACGTCCTACTCGATGCTGAGGTGAGTGACACGAATCCGTTTGTTAAGCACTCAAATGAATATAAAAGCGACTGTCAATTAACTACCAAATCTTTTCTCGTCGGTTAGAAAATCAACCACTTATATGATTCCCTCCAAGGGGTGGTCACTGTTGAAAAGAAGACAAACTGAGAGGAAACTGTCGCGCTTTTCTGCGCCCTTTTATGCCAATTTCTGTCGGTTTTCGGTGTTTTGGGAGAATATTGTCCCCCGTTTTTGAAGCCATATCGCTTGTCGCTTCTACCCTTGTAAGGCCTCATATTTACCCGAAACAAGGCCAAGAATACCAGTCAAAATAGCAAAGCAGGCTTCGGAGAAAAAGATATATAAGGTTAAGATTTTCGGAGACTCAAATATTTAGCCAAGGAACACTGAACAGCTAAGCCGCTCTGGCAAAACAGAAAAAGGTATGTTTTCTCGCGAAGTGAGGTGTCCCGTATTTATCGTGGTCAGGATCTGTGATATGTTTTCGCTTAAGGCTATCTCGAATCAAGGCTTTTAAGTCTATAGTTATGTCTTCTCATACTTAACTTAAAGATGAATTAAGTCCCTAAAATAAACAAACTGAATAATCCTGAATATCACTAATTATCAAAGTGGTGAAATTAGAATTTAGTTTAATATTTTCGGATTGTAAACGTCATTTAAATAGCGTCATATATACAGGAAGTAGTTTTCTCAGACAAAACAACACTGAAAATTACAGTTTCAGTTTTGTAATAGGAATGATAAAGTCGTCTCCAGAGTAAATTTAGAACCAGCTTCCGAAGTAAACATGGTCTATATGCAATTAATTATAAAAGAAAAGAGAAAGAGATTTGGAATTAGCGAGCTGAGAGCCTCGACGGGGAGAATCAGCCATCAAAACTGAAACCATCTGACGTGGTCCTGCGAAGCGTCGTGAATAATGATGACTTCACGGAAGAAAGCAATTTTCGTCATGGGCATTGTTCGTTCGCCATGGAAATAATAGACGACGCGGAGAGAATTATTTAAGATTTCGACTCTTCGAAGGAAAACAGTTTCGTCTTGCTGTTGCGATAGCGTCGTAAAGCGATTCTTGGTCAAGAAATGTGGAAAGCTTAGATCCCGGACGAGATGATTTGCAAAAACGCGAATGATTATGGTAATGATAGGATAACAGCTTCAACAATCCTTGGGTATGATGTTGAAACAGACTTTTTCTTATCTTTTATTTATAGTATGGAGCCAAGTGTAAGAATGGTGACCGTATTTTTACTGGCTTTACTCAGTGTTACTACTGTACATGGCGTGCACAGATGGAACTCGGGGAAGGGTATAATCTACAAGCTTGGAGTGGTACAAGATGTCTGGCTGGAGAGAATACACGTAAACAGAAATAATTATCCGTATGTCATTGTCTCAAGACTGCCGCAGTTTCCAAACAAGCGAGCTCTTTTCCAGTTTGAAGATCTTCCCCGTCAATCATGTTCGCCGGCACACATCCAGTCTGCTAGCATGTACTTGTACTATTGGCACTCGAGCAAAGCGAGCTGGCATACTATCACCTTCGCTCCCACCATCCCTCGCCATTTGGAAGTGCACTTGGTAAAAAAAGCGTGGAAAGAAGCTGAAGCAACAAGATATTACCGTCTCCGTGGTATTCCCTGGTCATCTCCGTGGCTGCGCCTGGATGGCACGGATGCCGAGGCAGCTCCGCAGCGAGGGAAGGTCACCATCTTTCCTTTTCGTCCTCCAGGACTTGTGGAGTTTGATATCACTGACGCAGTGAAGAGCTGGAGGAGTGGAGTCCCTAACAACGGTTTGCTGATCCGCGCAACTAACGAACTGGATCGCGGAAGGAGTCCTCTCTTCTTCAGTAACCGCCACAAAGATCGTTGGAGGCATGCCTTTGTTCTGGTGCGTTGCGTGTGAGAGGCATAAGTACGAGGTACAAGCACGAGTCAGTTCATCAGATAAAGCTCAATCTAGTTGAAATTTTAGCGTTTCATGCTGGTAGTGCTTGGGCAATTAAGTGATCGATTTTCGCTGAGATACTGTTCTGGCTTTCTGTTTGTTACTCGAGTCAGAGAAGTTAAACTTGGTTTTCGCGATATCCAGCCCGTTTTCGCATTCAGGGAATCACTTTAGGGGGCTAGTAATCTCTTGATTTCATATTTTAGTAGCGTCCTTGTCCATAATGTCACATTTTTGTTCAAAACAATAGCGGAATAACCTCGTTCTGTTCGAATGGTTACAACAAGGTTACGTTTTCATATGTTTACAGGTTTTCGATGATCTCGCGTGCTGAGACTGATCACAACCGAATGCTTTTTAGTTCTCTTTCACAATCATTTGCGATCAAACGTTAAGCTCCAAATTTATCTCATCCTAAAGGTTTCACTTTAAATGATTTTAACTCTGGATAGTTTTTAGCTTTGATTACTGGAGCTCTAACAATAAGTGAGAACAGACTAAAAAGCCAGCGTTATAAATCTGCTATCGCTATGTGAGTGGACAGGACTCTTCGTTTTGAAAAGTAGTTGTTTTGATTCTAGATTTTGATGGCTTTATTCACAGTGGAATTTCAATTTAGTTTTCGCAAGTTTTGACTAGTTAAATTAAGGCTTAGCTGCAGTTGTAGTACTGACTTTCAGTTTAGTTTTTCTCGTCTTCATACAATACGTTGTAACTGTCGGATATTTAGCTCAGCTGACAATAAAAGAACACGAGGGGAAGTAGATTTGTGTTTTTAGTGGTAAACGATGGTGATTTTTGAAAGCCATCAAATTTGACAATGGAGTATAAAGAGCTCGCGAGAAAAAAGGTGTAAGTGACTACTGGATTAAATGACCTTAGAACCCTCATTTCTCTAAATTCACCCTGGTTTGGCCCACAGATTGATTATTGCATTGAAACGTTGTACCGCGTTTATTTTGTGGCCTGAAACCTTGTATTTGACGAAGTATGCGTTTTGCCAAAATCTCAGTCAAGAAACAGAAAGAAAGGAGAATCCGATGCGTGCGTTTTGTTTGGCTTTAATCAAAGAAACAAAATCATTCACGCGTCTTTTTAGTCGGTCAAGTATTTACACTAATTTCCCAACTCCAGGATTTTAAATTACAAAATAACTGTACGTAGAACTATTTTCCTGACATGTTGAGCGGACTCAATGCCAAATAAGAGCTACTATATTAAAGGACATTTGATTTCCAGGACCAAAATCGTCTCTTACGCCCTTTTCCTACCGGCCCCTCAGTTTTTAACAAGGATTTGATATAGCAAGAAGAAAAATTGGAACAAAGATCTAAGAGGAAAATTTGGAAATCTTCTGAAATGTCCACGAAAGTCTGAGTACCAACGTTTTTCATCAATGTGGCAGGATTCTTTGGACCTTAACAAGTACTCTGATTACAGTGCTATTACACGAAACATCCGAACGCTTTCTACTGTATGATAATCGTGCAAATGGGAAGAAAATGATTCACCAGTTTCTAAATATCTTTTGGGCCGTGTCAGAAGATAAGGCCAAAGAGGTTGTCTCCATTTGATTTCAAGCACTAAACTTAAATTCAGCCATAAGAAACACAAGATCTTGAAGGAAATCGCCTCCCAAATGACTTGATTTGGTCTGGAGCAAAGAAAACGAGCCCAGCCAGCGCCTGTAGTATCTCCGTGAGCCAATTTCCAGCGGGGTGGTGCCTACACTTTTTTGTGCTGTTTGAGAGGACAAACCTCCAAACTCTGTGCATCAGTTAAAAAGCTAAAACCGTTTTCTCTTTGGATTTACAGGTTATTCTTTTCTTATCACATGTAGACCCCTGTTTTTTAATATGCGTTTAGGCTTCCAGCTAATACCCCGAATTCCTATTATATCCCTGTGCATATTTCCGGGGAAGGCTTGGTTTGTACGCAGATGATTATTAGTGAGAATTTTCCTTTCAAAATGGGTTGTGTTTTGAATGAAAGGACAAGTTTTGCATCGCGAGCGCGCGCATTTAAAAGTGCCAGGCTGTTCAGTTGTTTTGAATGCGCTTTTAACTAGAAATTTACCTACATTTTTGTTGCGTTTGAAAGAAATCAGTGGTGGTTGCGAAAAGATTCTAGCAGTTTCTGGATCATTTTGCAGTATCTTAAAGTTATTAAGAATGACGGCTTTAACTGGGTTATTGTGAGGGTGAAATGTGAGGGTGAATGGAATTCTGTTATGATGCATCCAAACCAGTCGCTCGGCATTTTAATCTCTCTAGCCATTCCAAACAACACATGTCGATCTCCGGCCTTTCCAAAAATTTATCTTTCAAATCGGCACTCTTAATCCCTACGGTATCAACGAGCGCTTTTCATTCAATTAATCTATTCCTGTTTTTCACGTTACCATGTTACCACCAATAGCGTAGCTCGATTTTCTGTATATAAACCATACACAACCCACAATTCCTCGATTCGCTCCGACGAAGGGCTAACGCTCGAAACGTCAGCTAATCGAATCCCTGTACGGTGGTCAATTTACATTATCAACTCCGTTGATAAACCAAATTTTCCTGTTTCACTCCCCCACCGACGCGGCACCACAGCTTCTTTAGAAACTAATCCTCTTTATTCATTTGTGGGATACTGAGCTTGGCTGACAAAGAAAGACTACTAGGGGAACTAGATTTGTGTTTTTAGAGGTGAACGATGATGCATTTTGAAAAGTCATCAAATTTGACAATGGAGTATAAAGGGCTCGGTAGAAAAAAGGTGTAAGTCACTATTAATTGGCCTTAGAACCCTCATTTCGCTAAAATCACCCTGGTTTGGCCTACAGAATGGAAAACCTTGTTTATTTCGTGGTTTAAAACCTTGTGTTTGACGAATTAGGGTATGTGTTTTGCCAAAACTCAAGAAACGGAAAGAAAGCAGCATCCGATGCGTGCGTTTGTTTGCATGGCTTAAATCAAACAAATAAAGAAATCATTCGTGCGTCTTTTAATTTTAGTGGCTAAAGTATCACACTAATTTCCCAACTCCAGGATTTTAAATCACAAAATAACCCTAGAACTATTTATGATTTTATGCCAAATAAGAGTATATTGAAGGCAATTTGACTTTCAGGGCCAAAATCGTCTCTTACGTACGTATATGCCCTTTTCCTACCGACTCATTGAGTTTTTAACTAGGATTTGAAGTAACAAGAAGGAAATTTCAAATTGGAGCAAGGATCTAGAAAGAAAATTTGCAAATCTTCTGAAGAACCACATGAAAGTCCGACTACTAATTTTTCCCATCAATGTGGCAGGAATGCCCTGAACAAGTGCTATTACTCGAGGTACCCGAACGCTTTTTACTGATAATCGTGTAATTGGGAAGAAATCGAAGCGAAGAAATCGAACCCAGCACCTGTCGTATCTCCGAGTGAAAAAGTCTTGTGCCAATAATCAATCACATGTAGACTCCCGGTTTTTAATATGCGTTTATTAGGCTTCCAGCTAATACCTCAGAATTCCTACGTTATCTCTGTGCATATTTCCGGGGGAGGCTTGGTTTGTAGGCAGATGATTGTAAGTGAGAATTTTCCTTTCCAAATGGGTTGGGTCTACCTGTAAAATCAGCTTCAAACACGACCACGGTAACAAAACAGCAATCGTTTTAACATCAGTCCAAGAGACTGTTTACACTGGGTTAGGTTCTTCTCAAACCATATAGTGTATCAGCTTTTTATTGCACTCTCAGTGTTTTAAAAATCGTAACCGTACGTTGTCAATTATTTCACTTAGTGCTTTTAGCCCCCTGTTGAAGGTGGGTGCTTCATCCTTGCACGTTACAATTGTCTAAAAATTGCAGAGCCCAACAGTGCATTAAATCAATTTTCGTATTTCTTTGATCCCTTTAAAATGCTCAAAAACAAACTTCAACCCAGGAAAAAGTAAATGTCACAAGGCTTCTTCTTTAGTTTAACCTTAAAAATCACCCAACGAAAATTAAATTTGTAGTTGCTGCAGTTGTACATAGTTATCAAGAGGAAATAGCTCTTATTAAAAAACGTCCCTCACTGATTTCTTCCCCTGTAATTCTGTAATCTAATCATAAGAGTTCAGTTTTAGAGCCACAAAATGGACAGAACAGAGATCAGAGTGAATAATATCGTTTAGGCCATGCGATGGCCTAAAGGATAATTGCCTTTATCGACCAATGCGCATCATTCTACCACTTCGAGAGATCAAATGACGCCAGAGATTTTAGTTGACGTCCTTTTTATACTGGGACGAGTCCGCAGCGGCCAATCAAAACCGCTCCGTTCTGTTACTTCAAGCATATCGAGTTAAGTTCGTTGCAGTCTTGTGATATTCCCTGGTTGTGGCCATTTCAGCTAATTTTGTCGCGAAAATCTCCCTTGTTACGTTAAAAGGTAAGAAAATGTAGCACAGAGATATAAATTTTCGAATTTGTGCCTGGCTCCTGTAGATCTCATCTGGCCGAGATTTTCGTTTTGATTTCAAAAGTTATCTATTAGTGTTCCTTATGTTGTTCAAGGCTGTACCCTTTGCTTTGTTTCGCTGAATACTAGACATCTATAACAGCATGCAGTAAGATATCCATACTGCTCAGTTTCCAGATTCCAGAATCGAATCTGTGTGAGTAAGACAATGGAAAGAGATCGAGGAAATACCGGAAGAACTTTCTCTTCTACTCCCGTTTATCAAGAGTTATATTCACATTTCTTGACTTGTTTCCTTACAATAAAAAGGCATGGCTAAAGATGATCATCATAGTTCTTCACCAACTCTGGAAAGTAGACTCATTGGAGTCGTTTTTTAAGTGGTTCATAAAAACATTTAAACGGGAACAAGAATGGAATCCTGAGGTTGAAAGTTTACCAATTCGTTAACTCGTTAGTGTCTCATGATCAGTGAGACATACCCTTCCTCCTTTAATCTGGTCATATTAAATAATAATAGTGATACTACTACTACTACTACTACTACTACTACTACTACTACTACTACTACTACTACTACTAATAATAATAATAATAATAATAATAATAATAACATTAAGACATGAACATACAAAATACTCGGAAAATTGCCCTTGATTCTTATTTATAACTTGATGCCAAAAAGTTTACATTCTATGGCGCATTGGCAGAAGGAAATGTATGGAATGCACGTGAAACGCATGCGAAACAAGCTACCAGTGTAAAACTCAATGAGTAAAGCAAGATTAGAACAGAATTTGGAATTTCACATTCTTTCCTGGGTGTGTGAAACTGGAAGTGTGTCTGAAGTTGGCTTTACGGAAAATGTGAAATATTGCGTGAAAACGATAACATTTTATACTGTTTTCAAACTCTTTCCACGACCATATGAAAATATCACGTGAAACACATGTATAAAACCATATACCATGTGAAAACTGGATCACATTTTGACACGTTTCGACACGCTATGTTTACCTCTGTTAGTGTTGGTTACGGAGCAAATAAATACTTGATGCATTTCACATGACAGCGTTTATAGGATTTCACTGAATAACAGTTGTAAAGACTGTGTGGGTGAATTGTGCGGCAGGGTCTTCAATCTGATTTCCTATTTGAGCCAATTTCTGAAGTTTGTCTTTTTTTTATTTGAAGCTGAGGTGAGTGAAAATTAAACTTTTAAGGTCGCGCAGGACACTTGCCTATGAATAAATTCTTGAGCCTAATTTCCAATGAGGTGTTTCATTTTCAAGCTTCAAATCTCTGAATTTTGAGATTCGCCAGGATGCCACTGAAATTTGACAGGGATCGTGGTGGATGATGGAATTACATCATGATTGTTGTTCAAAAGGCGGATCGCGATTTACGCTAAAGGAAAAATGTTTTTTATTACTTAGTGATAAACGATAACAAATGTCTCAATTTCAAGACTCGATCGTAGAACGTTACTGCCCGTCCAGAGGAGAAAAAGTGTGAAAAGTAGACTTTGAAGCGTCTGATCTTCTTTGTGAAGTTTGCTTTTGCCCTTTTGCTTCTGTCACATCACAGTCAGTATAGCATATTAAAGTTATCTCCCTGGTGTATCAGTTGCTGAAATTCCTTATCCATGATGAAAACTCGGACACAAAATTGCAGTACTTTCCGTCTCCGAAGATTGAACGAGTCCGCTAATGTGTTCAAAAATGTGCAAGAAGTTCAAATTTTGAGGTGCAATAGCAATACTCCGAAGACACAATGTATTAAATACTGAATTTAGAATAAATTTAGAACTCTTATCAAGAATACTCCGTGCATCGTCGGAATCAGTCACACGGTTCGTGTATACTCTTAAATAAAGACACACGTAATGAGATTAAGTGTCCCGCTGGGCGGCCTTAAGGAGGCTCGAAGCAGTTTTTTCGGCATTGTGGTGTACCTGTTGAAATCAAAATTTCGTTTAGAAGACAAGTTTCGATTTCCTTGAAAAGTACAACTTCTTTTCGACCTATGATCAAAGTTTATTTTCTCATCAGTTTCCAGGCAACAGCTGTTACCATAGCGACGGTAACGCATGGCCGTTCATTTTGAAAAAATCAATTATTAAGTCCAGTCGGACACTTCCCAAAGAAACTTAAAGACCGTAAACAACTCAAGTGCCACAAATTGTTAATTTAGGCTCAAGTACACATATCAAAAAAACAAGCAGTGAAAACGTAAGGCTTGTGGGATGTGGCTGGAGTGACAAGGATACCTCACAAATTAATGTGATCTGGTAAGCTGAAGCTACTTAGTGCCATTAGAGTGGCTTCATCCGACGGTTTTTTTAAAAGTGAGCTAGTTACTTTATGCATGAATGTTTAAAGCAGCGTTACTGCTTTCTGGAGAAACAACGTCTGTCTGATATACGCCGCCAAGAGCGCATGTTAAGGCTGGTTTATACAGTGACATAAGCATAACGATGTTTACACTTGTTATATAAGCATAAGAAAAGTGATATATGCAAGCGCAATGAGTTCCAGAATCAAGTCGATGGCGTGCGCGACCTATAAATACGATAGTGATCGGGAGCTCTGTTTAGAGCTCTTCAAAAACCCGATCCATCCGATGTTAATTCAAATCGTGCCGCCATACGTAAATGCTACAAACCCTACCTACGATTTTCAACTGAACGGAGAAAGTATATGGAAATGATGAGACGTTTGCGGGAAACCGGCGATTTTGTTCAACCTTCTCCAAATAAGCATCCTTCCCAATGAAAATGGAAGTCTTTAGTAAAACTCACCCACCGTTTCACATGACTGCTTTTATAAAGAACACCGAAGCAGAAGCAACGAGCTAAAAGCTTGTCGTTCGTTCATTTACACATTCAGCTGTGAAGCTGTTGCGCGCATCCAGCTGTTTAGCGTAACAAATCAGGCCGCATCATGCAACACAACTGACCAGCGAACTCGCACAAATTGAAAAGATAAGTTTATTTTCTGTGCTTCCCTTCTTCCCCCCCAAAAAAAATATAAGAACCCGAATTGTAAAATTGGCCGAAGAACAAAATAGCTACAAATTGCGCATGCTTTGAACATGATATTTGCTCCCGCTCCCATACGGAGCAGGGAAAATCTAACGTATTTGAGACTTCCCTAATACTGTCAAAAACAGAACTGGGCGAACCCAAGTCTCCGCTGCCACAACAACTACCACCGACACCCCCACGGAAGCGACAAAATGCCATTTGGGGTGAAAAGCTTCTAGAAACTTTGAACCCAAAGGATAGTGTTAACAGATATTCAGTCACTTTTGGGAGGCCTGTGGGCTTCCCTGCTATCCAAACAATAAGAATGAAACCGTGGAGAGCAGAGTTAAAGGAAAACAGACAATGCAAAGACATATAACGCGCACGAACAGAAGTAGACAATGTACTGCGCAAGGCAATGTGTTTTGCCAAAAAAAATCGTAAATCGGCTCCAGCGAGCACAATCCTACCCAAGCTCTCTTTATAATTTACAATCCCAGAATGAAGGGAGCTTTATTCCCAAGAAAATTCGAGCGTGATCTTAGAACGACGGTTAATAATTTTAAAAGAAACTTTAGCGAGTGCGAACCAGACTTCAAAATGGTGTTCCGTTTGTCGAAACAAAGCACTTGTCGTTTCTAACGATCAACCTGGCACCTTTAAATGCGCGCGCTCGCGATGCAAAACTTGTCCTTTCATTCAAAACACTGACAAAATATCGGGCACTAAGCGATCTGTTAAGCTCACTGATCGTTTCACGTGTACCTCTGCAAATTTTATCTGTTTTATAACTTGTACATTATGTAAAAAGTTATACATCGGCGAAACAGGAAGACGACTGGGTGACCG
Source organism: Pachyseris speciosa (assembly GCA_016490735.1). Taxonomy (NCBI): domain Eukaryota; kingdom Metazoa; phylum Cnidaria; class Anthozoa; order Scleractinia; family Pachyseridae; genus Pachyseris; species Pachyseris speciosa. The sequence goes on along the minus strand of JAEMWC010000219.1, from coordinate 253,757 downwards.
ATTCCGAGTCGCTCGGCATTTTAATCTCCCTAGCCACTCCAAACAACACATGTCGATCTCCGGCCTTTCCCTACATCAAGGTACCACGAAAAGTCGTAAAAATCTCGAGCAAAAATTTATCTTTCAGATCGGCACTCTTAATCCCCACGGTATCAACGAGCGCTTTTCATTCAATTAAGTTATTCCTGTTTTTCACGTTACCATGTTACCACCAATAGCGTAGCTCCATATTCTGTATATAAACCATACACAACCCACAGTTCCTCGATTCGCTCCGACGAAGGGCTATCGCTCGAAACGTCAGCTTTTCGAATCCCTGTACGGTGGTCAATTTACATTATCAACTCCTTTGATAAGCCAAATTTTCGTGTTTCGCTCCCCCACCGACGCAGCACAACAGTTTCTTTTGAAACGAACCCCCTTTGCAAACTATATGCCCCATCATCCTATCATTTGCAAAGAGGAGGAGTCGAGAAAGACACGCATAATGTATGACTGCTCAGCCAAGATCAGCGAGTCACAACCTTCATTGAATGATTGCTTAGAAACCGTTCCAGCCTTGCAACTCTTACTTTTTGACATTCTCCTTCGAATGGAATGAAGAAGTTATGCATTCCAGGAGACATTGAGAAGGCATTTAACCAGATTCGCATACATGAAGAAGATCGTGATGCGCAAAGGTTGCTGTAGTTCAACAACTTGGACGAACGGAAGGTGGTCGAGTACCGCCTTACCCGAGTGACCTTTAGTGCAGCACCTAGCCCTTACATTTTGACAGCAACCCTTGACAAGCATTTGACGGCATACCAAGAAGATTTCCCAGACACAATCAAGGCATTGATGGACGATACGTACGTTGATGATATACAGTATGAAAGTGACAAGGCGGAGGATCTGACCAGGTTCAAGGTAGAAGCCATACAGATCATGTAGAAGGGGGATTCTCATTATACAAATGGCACAGCAATGTACCCGCCCTTGACGGTGTCCCTCAGCACAAGGAATCAGACAGAGAAGATCAAACGACCAGAATATTGGGTACCCAGTGGAACAAGTTGACAGAAACAGTGTCTGTTAACTTTAAGCCATGCTACTCCTTAACAGAACCATTGACGAAGCAGAAGAAGTTGGCAGCAGTTAATTGCGTCTATGACATCCTTGGTTTGGCTTCTCCGGTTACGACTGCTGGAAAAGTCACATTCAGTGAAGTTTGTTTACAGAAGATTTCGTGGGACGAGCCTCTCCCAAATGAAATTGTAGAGCAGTGGACAAAGTAGATCAAAAGTTTAAGAGAGCAACCCACTGTTTTAGTGCCGAGAAGTGTGGTGGACTACAACAAAAGGGAACTGTCGCTTCACGGATTATCAGACGCCAGTAACTCTGCGGTGTGTGCAGCTGTTTACGTTACTGCCAAATACTGGGACGGGTCAGTGAGCCAAAACCTTCTTGTTTCCAAGGCAAGAATCGCTCCCAAGAACACATCCATTCCACGCTTGGAACTTGTTGCGACACTCACTCTTGCCAGGTTGCTCAATTATGTTACTAAGGCAATTGGAATCAAAATGTTTGTTAAGACCTATGCATGGGTGGACAGCACCACCGTGCTCTACTGGCTGGCACATAGTGGCAAGTGGTCGCAGTACGTTGTTAACAGAGTGGCGAAGTTAAACGATTGTGGCAATTTCACATAGCATTATGTTCCGACAGCACAGAACCCAAGTGACTTAGGAAGCAGAGGGGTGGCCCCCGCGAGAATTGATCAGTTCTGGCTGAAGGTTCCTGATTGGTTGACTCATGCTGACAAATGGCCAGAGCAAGTGGAGGTCCAGGAGACAGTGGGAGTTCAAACTGAAGCTTGGCTAAGAAGGGAACAGGCGTTTATTGGAAGAGAGAAAACCCAGGATTCGCCAGACAAATGGGCAGATGAACTTCTCCAGAAGCACGATTACTGAAAGCTTCTAAGGTTGAGGTTTATCATGTTGAGGTTTATCAGCAACTGTCGGAAAGTGACCAAACTACATGAACCCCATCAAGAAGGACACTTCAGGAATCTGGCGTTTGTATGGGCGTTAGTGCATTAAATGGCTTTCCATGTTTGATCATGTTCATCCAAAATTTCGCATTACGAGCAAATCATTTGATCCTTTAGCCATCCCAACAAACAAATCGTATACAAACGGTAAAAAGCATCACTAAGGACAGCAGCCGAGGAAGCATGGCGGACGGGCGCTCAGTTTATAGTTCTGATGATGATCATGATTCACTTCCAAAAACCGAGTCTTGTTCGCTAAACCCTGAGGTCTGTGAACTGGAATATCTTCATCTTAATGGCGACAAGTTAATGTGGTCAAACGACCTCGAATCGCTCAAGAATTTCGTGGCAGATGTTCTAAAACAGCAAGGGAAATGGCTGACGCCTGGTGGAAATACGAAGCAATTCAAAAGTTCCAACGGTAATGTAATTATTAACTGCTACAACAAGAAACAACGAACTCTGAACTTTCAGGGTCGTGACGGCCCTGCTTTAAAAGATGAGTTAGTGGAATTAGTACGAATGAAGCCGGGAGTGCCAACGGATTTGCAAGACCACGAACCTTTGGTATCAACCAAACAAACAACGCAACCATCACTATCAGAGGAAGACAACAGTATTCAGCGTAATAGTCGAATATTGATCGACGACGGGAGTCCGTCAAATTGCACTCAAGAGCGATCAAATCCAGTAATTGTGACCGACATTGAGGGCTTAAAACTTGATTTATTGATACTTCAGAAACAAGTTGAAGAAAATACAAAGCTTTTGTCCATTATAAATGCCAAAAATCAAGACGAAAATGCTTCTTGTACCGAACTCCTTGATTACAAGAAAAGGTGCGAAACGTTATTATCCTCTGTTTCCAAAAAAGACAATGCAATCAGAGAGTTGGAAGAAAAATGTTTGACCTTTGAGAGCCGCGTTTTGTCATTAGAACAAGAGAATGATTCCCTTAGGCTTGCATTAACCATCATTATGCAAGAAAAGAGTCAAGTTGAAAGCAATCAACCAAGGTCAAGCGAATGTTGGGTCCATGTGGATAAGTCGCGAGGCAACAATGGAAATGCCAAACGTAGCCAGAAGCCAGTGCGCACTAGTATCACCGAAACCCGAAACAGTTTTGAGCCCCTTCGAATTAACGAACAAGTTGAAGTGAGAAATGTAGTCAATCAAAAGGTAAACAGTGGTGACGATGGCCAAGGTACATCTTCGTCTTCCTCGGAGGTTAGAACGGGGAAAACTATCGAGACCGTTTCAACCGAATTGTCAGACGATCACGACCGACTACAGCCCGACCGCCGGAAGAAGGTTATCATAGCAGGAGATTCTACACTTAAATATCTTCGAGGCCACAAAATGTCCAGAAACTCCCAAGTCAAGATAGCCACATTCCCGGGATGCAAGACACGCGACATGAAGGATCACATTAAGCCACTTTTACGCAGAAACCCGGACGAAATAATTATCCATGTTGGAACCAATAGTTTAAGATCTACCAACTCCCCTCGTGAATGTGCTGAAGAATTGATTGACCTAGCCGAATCAGTTAGTTCGGAATCTTCAGCCATGATTACAATATCCAGTCTCATCAGTAGATCAGAAAATGAATCTTTGGACGGTAAAGTTCCTGATGTGAATAAAGTTCTTAAGCAGTTTTGTAAGCAAAGGTCCTGGGGTTATATTGATCACTCAAACATTTCTGCGACTGACCACCTTAATCGGAGTGGTCTCCACTTAAACAAGGGTGGAACCTCGCGTCTGGCTCAGAATTTTATTAATCATTTACGTGTAGATTGGGACAGTGCCGTCTGGGAATCCGATCCAGCTGATGCCTGCAATTGTAACAACCGCGGTAAGTCCAACAATTCTAGTATCTTTGGTCGAGGGTTAGTCTGTGCGTCTCTAAACATAAATAGTCTACTGTCCCATATTGACGATCTTAGAGTTTTTATGTCCTCTTCTAAAGTTGATATTTTAGTAATCAACGAGTCTAAATTAGACTCTACAGTGCATAATAACGAAGTCTACTTGCCTGGCTTCGAACTGGTTAGGAAAGATCGTAAAGTTAACGGAAGGAATGGAGGTGGTGTTTGTATCTATTTGCGCACGAATTTAAACTACCGAATACGTGACGACTTAAATAACGACGAGTTGGAGTGTCTATTTGTCGAAATCAGTAAGCCACGGAGTACACCATTCCTAGTCGGTACCTGGTATCGACCCCCAAGCTCTTCACCTAATCTTTTTAATGAGTTCGAAAAAGTAATCGCTAAAATTGACGCCGAAAACAAAGAATTATATATACTTGGTGATGTCAACTGCAATTTGTTGCCTGAAGCAAATGCATATATTTCCTCCTTTCTGATTAATATTTTTGACATATATGGTCTTACTCAGTTAATTAGGGAACCAACACGTGTCACTTCAGTTTCTAATACTCTAATTGATTTATGCATAACAAACTCCCCAGAAAAGGTTTCAAAATCGGGTGTCATCCACCTTGGTATAAGTGATCATTCTCTTGTTTTCTTGACACGTAAGGCCCACTATGACCGTAATGGTCCTCGTATGATCGAGACAAGGCAATTTAAGCACTTTGACAGTAATGAGTTCTTAAGTGATCTCAATCAAATGCCATGGGGCAATGTCGATTTGTATTCTGATCCAAATGACATGTGGCGTGAATGGAAAAAAATGTTTCTCACCTGTGTTGACAAACACGCACCACTGAAATTGAAAAGAGTCCGTAAAAAGCGATGTCCATGGATTACTGGTGATGTCCTGAGCAAAACCAGAAGAACGGATTTCCTTAAAAAGAAGGCAATCTCTTCCAATGATTCAGCCTCATGGAATCAATACAAGCATGCTAGAAACCGGGCAAATAACGCAATTAAGCTCGCAAAGAAACTCTATGTTGCTGACAACCTGGAAGTTAATAAAGGAAATTTGCGAAAAATATGGAACATAATTAACGAGATAACCTCCCGTAACAGTGGCAAGATGTCCAATATCTTGGAAATCAAAGTTGACAATACAGTAGTTAGTAATCCGGAAGACATTGCCGAAACTATTAACGAACACTTCACTAATATTGCGCAAGTATTAGCAGAAGATATTCCTCCCGTAGAAGTAAATCCTGAATTCTATCTGGAAACTACTGATAAATCGTTTTTTTTACAAACTCCTAGTATTGACATTGTATTAAGTCTTTTAAAGAAAATTGATGACAAAAAAGCCACTGGTCTTGACAAGATTCCGAGCAAGCTGTTGAAGATGGCTGCTGGTATTATCGCACCTTCGCTTACCGCTATCTTTTCTAATTCTATTCTCACTGGGATATATCCAAACGAATGGAAATCGGCCAAAGTAACTCCAATTCTTAAAAAGGGTCTTAAATCGGATCCTAACAATTATAGGCCTATTTCTGTTCTTCCGATAGTTTCTAAAGTTTTTGAACAAATTGTTTACAACCAACTCTACCATTATTTAAATGATAACAAATTACTATCAAGTTGCCAATCAGGGTTCCGCTCCCTTCATAGTACTCTTACGGCTTTGCTTGAGGCGACAAATGATTGGTCAGTTGACATCGACAATGGGCTACTAAATGGCGTCGTTTTCATCGACCTTACTAAGGCATTCGACACCATTGATCACGAGATTATCTTGCGTAAAATGTCATACATGGGTGTTGACCAGGCAGCTATCAGGTGGTTCTTGTCGTATCTAAGTGGCCGAACCCAAAGATGTAATGTTAACGGCAAACTATCAACTGCTCGCGATCTCAAGTGCGGCGTTCCACAGGGCAGTATATTGGGTCCTTTGCTTTTCCTAATTTATATTAATGATCTCCCCAACTGCCTGCCGGCCGCTGCGCCAAGAATGTTTGCTGATGACACAAACATTACACTATCGGCTAAAACGTTCACAGATCTCAAACAAGCCTTAACCCCTGAACTAAGTAACCTAAGCTGCTGGCTTAAAGCCAACAAACTTAGTTTAAACGTTGCCAAAACAGAGTTAATGTTAATTGGGTCAAGGCAGAGATTATCTGTCCAAAATGAAGACGTCGAAATAAGAATTGACGATCAAATCATCAAGAGGGTTGGACATACCAAATCCCTGGGTGTTACCATCGATGCTCATCTTACTTGGCGCAAACACGTTGAAGAAATAAGCAAGAAAGTATCCTCAGCTATAGGTGCCCTCAAACGGGTGCGACCCTTTATTCCGAATGAAACTGCCATCCAAATTTATAACGCGCTAATTTTGCCAAACTTTGATTACTGCAGCCCGGTCTGGGACTGTCTTAGTGGCTACTTGAGTGATAAGCTCCAAAAATTGCAGAATCGTGCAGCTAGAATAATTACAAAATTGCCCTTTGATACGAACTCTGACCACCTCCTATCCACCCTTAACTGGGAGAGGCTATCAATAAGACGAAAGAAACAGAAAGCCTTAATGATGTATAAAACAATGAATGGTCTTACCCCGGAATATCTCCAACGTCTTTTCGCCCAGAGCTACTCTAATTACAACCTGAGAAACTCTGAGGGAAAACTCGCATTGCCGAAACCAAGAACCAATTATTTCAAACGTAGCTTCTCCTATAGCGGGGCCAAGTTATGGAATAACTTGCCCGATAGCTTAAAAAATGTCGGATCTGTTGGTCAATTTAAGCGAAATCTGAAGAAGGTATCCAACATATCGGATTCCCACACGGCAATCATGTAAAGCAGTTAGTTGTAAATAGTCTTAGTTTTTAACTTGTAATACTCAACTGATGATTTTCCGTGTTTAAATAAAGTCTTACATACATACATACATACATACATACATACATACATACATACATACATACATACATACCACCCAATTCCTGCCACAACAACACAAATTGGCAGAGTTGGTAATTGAGCATTACCATTGGTTGAATCTGCACGGAGGAGACCAGTCCACAATAAACAAAATACGAGAGACATTTTGGATCCCTCAACTGCGACGTATTACCAGAAAGCTGAGGTTTGCCCGTAACCACTGCAAGCGGTTCAGAGCAAGGGCTTTGTCAGCACCACCAATTTCTGCACCACCAATTTCGTCGTTCCGAACGGAATTTGCAGATCCATTTTCCTACCCTGAGGTTGATTTCTTTGGTCCCTACAAGCTCCATGCGCCCAACCCAGGGAAGGCGTATGTGGTCTTATTTATGTGCCTCTGCACTCGTGCCATTCATCTCAAGTTATGCACCGACATGAGTGTTGAGCAATTTAAACGAGCATTGAAAGAATTTGTGGCCTGACGAGGTTCTCCCCAAACGATAGTGAGCAATAACGCAAATACTTTCATAGCAACCAAGAAATGGCTCAAGACTCTTCAAGAAGATGAAGACCTGAACAACTACCTCGCGTCACAGCGGATTAAGTGGAGATTCAACCTCTTCAAAGCACCCTGCTGGGGTGGATTTTTCGAACGGATGGTGGGCGTCGTCAAGTCTTGCCTTTCAAAGGTCATTGGTGGTGCACTGTTGTCTTTCGCAGAATTAGAAGAAACACTACTGGATGCGGAATGCTTTGAGAATAACAGGCAAATGTGTTACGTAGGTGAAGAGTTCGGACAGCGAACAATAACGGCATACATCCTTATCAGAGGCAGCCCTTAAGCTCTTCTCGAAGAAAACATTGCCTTTTTGGATGACACCGATCAGCTCACGAGAAGATTACGGTATTTGAAGACGTGACGATTGCAGCTGCGAAAACGTTGGGTGACAGAGTATCTTCATGCATAAGAGGAGAGTTCTAAGACCCCAGTGACTGGAAATATGAAGGTTCCCCCAGATGGGTCAATGGTCTTAATCAAGGATTCTGTCAAGAGCTCTGGAAATTGGAAGCTCGGAAGAGTGGAAGGTCAAATAAAGGGAAGGGATGGCGTTCTGAGAGGATTCAAGATAAGAACGGGAAACGGATACCTTGTCGAACGACCAGTTCAGCTGGTTGCAGATTTGGAGATATGGGCACCTCTGCAGCCGCAGAACACAGTTCGACCGCGACGCCAAGCTGGACATGCAGCAAAAGACACTGTAAGGAACAGGATGATTGGAATTGCAATGAACGAATTAGAGGACAATTAAGACTTTATTAAAGCTGCTTGTTAGCACTTTAGTAGGGGGAGGGTGTCGCAGGCTTCACAGTTTTTTGACGCAATATTATTTCAATGTGACATCCGGGTAGTTATCATGACCATATTTGGTTATGTTTTGTGCAACAGAGAAAAGCACATGCAATTTTGGTTTTCCTTCGGTTCTCGGTTGTACAAGGTTTTACAAGTACTTTGGATTTGGATGTAGCACGCTGTCATTGGTTAAAGAAAGAGAGAGAATATTTCAGTGTCTACGGACAGGGCCAGCTACACACGCATTTCCCAGACTAAGGATATCGAGTGTCTAAAATGGGAATATTTGTCTACATCTCCGTCGTTATACCGATTAATAATGAGGCCTTCAAGCGACATGACTCCGAAAACAGGCAACAATCCTTTCCCAAAACACCGCCAACAACCGACAGAAATTGGCAGAAAAAGCGCGACAGTTTGCGACAGGAACAATTCACTTTCCCGTTCCTCTTTGTTTTCTTTGCGGCAATGACATTTGTCCCTAACGAAACAAGCGACAGACAGAGTCGTAAACGAGCGACACCAGACCACCCCTTGGAAGGCCTCGATAATGTACCATCCACCCTAAAATAAATGTAGCTCGTGACGTGTATTACATATTTACATCAGCATCAATGTTTCCTGTGCTTTGGCTCCACGTCCTGGAGACAGCGGATGCGCCTTCACAGACCTTGATAAAATATAATTATTTTACGAGCTCTTTTTCTTTCGCAATCTTTCAAACTGAAGAAACTGATCATATCTCTTGGTCTCGTGGTCATATCCACGAGCTGCAAAGATCGATCGTGTATTCTAATGCTGCCATAGCTTAACAGGAAGCGAGAAATCGAGCGAAAGAATGAAGGATTGAAATTGAGCCTCTAACATACAACTCGGATATATAAGAAGTGACGTTTCCGTGATTAACGCGGCGTTACCTCTGCATTTGTGACAAAAACTGGTACCCACAGGAGGAAGTTGATTTTGATAAAAAGGAGTGAATTTGAACCTCTATGCTGTAATTAACATGTGCATGTAGCATGTGTTTGCTACCGTGTCCCTGCTGAGGAGTTTTAACTAGTAGGACGGAAAGGGCAACGCCACAACGGGAACGCCATAAATTAATTGGTTTACGTGATAATGAATACATGAAAATCATTCACATATTCAGTATTGGTACATTAAATGATTTCTTTGCCGTTACCTGAGAAACATCAGCGTGCAATAGCCAAATTTTAGGTTTCCTCGAGAAAGTGAGCTCGTGATGGGAAATAGGCCCAGATACGCCCAGAAAATTTGTGTGTGTGTGTGTGTGCTGAACGCTTCCTGAAACCCTTACCCTATTTCAGACCAGAATCTGCGATTTTCCCTACCCAATTTCAGACCTGACCAAAAATTCGATACCCTATTTCAGACCTATTTCACGTGGACAGTTGGCGTAAACATAATTAAAAGACAAGAAAGAAGGGCTTTTGTTGATGGTCTTATCGCCTAATGATGAAGAAGTAGCTTCTTCCGAAAAACATACCCAATTCAAGACTAGAGTACACAAACCATACCCTATCTCAGACCAAAATGGTCAAAATCAATACCCTATTCAGACCAAAACGGCTAAAAAAACCATACCCTTTGGGGCCGCACATACCTATAAAGTCAATGTAGAAGAGTACCCCCCCCCCCTCCCCATCTTCATCATAATCCTCAGATCAGAACAGGATCAATTCCAATCGCCGAAAATTTGTCTAAATAACGCCGCTTAACTTGTGGTTCCAGCTTCTTGAGCTATGAGTGACATCGGCAGTTCTGCCAGTCTTCGCTTCAGTTGCTGAATTGTTCATTTCTCGTATCTGCACGCTATCAACTCCTCTTACGCAATCGAAAGTGATACACCAATATGGCGACCGAAAATGATGTGACGTCACATGAAAACATTTTATCCCCCCATCGGGCCCCCGATTATGTAACTCGTCTCAACATTTTTATTGTGTCTGATTAAGTTTGGTTGAGTCGCATGAAATATTCTACCTTTTTACACTCTGAGTACAGGAATTTTTTATTATTTTTCTAGTATTAATTTTGGTTATGGCGCCCACAAGAAAAAGCTTGTTTTGAAAAAAAAAAAAAAAAAAAAGGAATGAATTTGAGCTGTAATTAATTTTCGTTACGTTTTTAATATAATGAATAAAGTTTCCTTGATGAAGGCGGTGTTAGCTGTGCATTTGTAACAAAAAATGGCTCCGACAAGAGGAAGTTGATTGTAATAAAATGAGTGACATTGAGCCTCAAACCTACAAATGGGAAATGGCAAAGCCATTTTTCGAGTTAACAACGGAAAGGCACGATCAAAGCGTAAAATGGATCCTGTGCAGGCCGAAGAGAGAAAGAATCAAATTGAGAACATGTGTTTGCTACCGTGCCCCTGCTCAGTTTTAACAAGGAGGACGCGTAGGGCAACGAGAACTCGACAAAATATTTGGTTTTTTAATACGTGAGAATGAATATATGAAAATCGTTTACACATTCATAATTGGTTGATGAGTAGAAACAACGGCTCCGCACGTGCGTTTCAAGTTTTGGTACAGTAAATGATTTCTTTGCAGTTACCTGAAAAACATCAACGTGAAATAGCCAAATTTTAGGTTTCCTTGAGAACGTGGGCCTTTGATGGGAAATTTTCACTTACGTGACCATATCCTTGGCTACTGTTGCTACGCCGTCATCTGATAACGTTACGAAAGCCCTCTTTGAATAGAGACAATGCTTCGAAATTAGGCGGCAACATCCATGACACCATTTCAGCCCTCTCGGGATCCACGGTGTGGCTGATGAAGTTCGTTTGAGTAGCACGAAGTATTCCACTTTTAAACTTTTCGTTATATATGTTTAATATAATGAATAAAATTTCCGTGATTAAGGCGGCGTTAGTTCGGCACTTGTAACCAAAAATGGTGCCACAATCTAGAGGAAGTCGATTTTGATCACCTGAGCCAATGCTATGATACAGCAGATATTTACTTTAATCCTATGGAAACCGAGTGTTTAAATGGGGAGAATGCTTTCGTTTAACCGCGCTTA
>JAEMWC010000219.1:227500-237500 GCA_016490735.1 Pachyseris speciosa | reverse complement strand
CACCAATACCATGAAGACTACTTTTGTTCTTCTGGCATTTCTGATGTTGAAAGTGGCATCAGCAGCGAATGAAGACGGTTGTTGCAAGGGTACGTAATACCGTTATGGTCTTAGCCCTTGTAAATTTAAAAATCCGGCAGAAAAGTGTCTATCTTAATCTTCACTTTCACCGGTTAATTTTTCGCGATAAGTGATAACGAGCAAAAAGTGACAAAATTATAATTACGAATTTCTATAGCCAAACACATTTTCCGCCGACAAAATCAGTTAGTATCCAAAGCAAAACAAAACAGCAAGACCTGCAATCAATGTAGGGTACATTTCTATTGCCCTAACTAAAACGTTGGCGAGTTGAAAGGAGCCTCTAGCATAAGGGTACAATATGTACACGCAGTGTTTGCAGCAGAAAACAGCGTTGGTGACAAATCATAGCACTGTCTATAATGAGACGACTCGTTTCGTTTTGAAAGGAAACTGCTGTGTTCCCAATTGTATCAATCCGCTTCTTCGAGAGTTGGTCGACATAGTGCTTATCACAACAATGTGTTATGTAATTATGTTTCCGGTATGTGTTCCCATGGCAGCGGTTGCTAATGACTAACTATTTCCTTTTTTTTTTTCATTCCCTTCCAGCATCAATAGTCCAGACGTACGCAAAGGAACGATTTTTTTTCCATTTGAGATTCTAGAATTCCTAAAAAACAAGCAAACTCTAACACGCATAGATGTTGGCAATGATGAGGTCAATGTTAGGGAATATACGCCCCGAAATGTTCAACTTGTCAGAAACACAACTTTAATTCCAGAACACACATTCCAGGTACGGTTGACAATAGACGACAACAGACATTCGCGCTGACATACTCGATCAACAATCGACAGCGACAATCGACGGCGACAAAGAAACGTACAATGAGCCAAATAACCACAATATGAAAGACTCCACTTACAATTCTGTTCAGCTCCTAGGATTATTTCAGAAAGCTAAACCAACCACCATAACATTGAGTGCCATCCACAGAACACTAAAAGAAGAAAAAACCCGACTGACCTCGCACGTGGCTCGAGTTCACGTGATCAATTACATCATGTTCATTGTTAAACATAACAAGGCCTACACAATCAACAATTCAAGAATGAGACAAATAAGCAGTTGCAACGAGGAGTCACAACAGCCAATGTCTCTTTAATGTGTATTTTTTTTCTCCATTTCCTGCCTATAGAGGCTATAGAGGAGTTCGAAACGAAGGTGAAAAATCTTATTGCCGAGTTCAAGGAATCTTGCCAGCCAGGTAGGTACAGCCAGTTATGCCGAGCCAGGTATACTGAGCTCAGCTGGATCATTTTTGTAGGGTGTTGAATTCTTGCAGTCTCAGTAATTTTAATTCTCATTTACGATTTTTTTGTTTGTCTCTTTACAGCTTCTTCTTGTAAGGAACTGCACGACAAAGATCCGTAAGTTGACACATTCAAGAGCTAGGGACTAACCTAGTACTACAATATTGTCTCTATAAAAAGTCTATAACCTTCATATCTCAGAAATCCTAGCATGCACAGATGGGCTGTTTAGCTATTCAAATAAAAGGTATTTCACTATTTTAGAGTCGCGACCGACCATATTTTTTAGGTCATGTGACCGTAACTCAAATAGCGATTCGATATCGAAATCAACGCCGATGGTTAACGATCTTCAGGATGGACGTATCGATATCATTTAATATGTTTTGGTGTGACAAGCAGGCGGATTCATACACTCTCAAAAACAGAATGTTTCGTTCAGGTGCGTGGTAGGCTTTTCCGCAAAAGGGGCGTCTATCGCTTTTTTTGCCTTAGGGAGATTTTGTATCAGTAAACTCACTGTACTTTGGCATATAGACTAGAAATGGTGTCAGAAATGTAGTTCTGCACTTATTTTGTGATTTGAAAGCTAGGAATTGAAGAATTAGCTTATCAAGTTTGCCAAAAATTCAAGAATCAGAAACAAAACTATCTGAGGCATGGTTGAAAGTCATAGTACACCAATTTGCTGAATCCAGGTCTTTAAATCACAAAATAAGTGGAAAACTTCATTTCTCACACCATAAGCAGTCTGTATGCTAAAGTAGAGCGAATTTAGAGAGATATTAATTTTAACGAGCCCTTCAATTATTTTAAGCAAATACATGTAAACTGCGCCAAAAACGCGTGCCAAAACGAGTGTATTCAATTCACCGTTGGTTTGAGTTTCCTCTTTCAGCAAGACAAAATGAACGAGAAAGCAAGTCTCCTTGCCCCATGATTGAAGTTATTTGTATTTCATTCCCATGAGGACGCAGTGCGTATTCAAAACTGTCCAACTGGGATCCGTTTCTGAAAATATCGCGCCTTATGATCTCATACTAAAATTAGATTTGAAAACATTTTCGTGGTTAGAGGGCAAAGTATGGAGGATTTTCTTTCTCGTTCATATTATCTTGCTATAGAAAAGTGCTGAAAATTAATCAAAAAGCGCACTAGAGCAAAAACACTGAACTGAAACAGGTGTAGTTTGGTAGCAACTAGTTGCTCAAATACGAGTTTACGCGTTTGTTCTGTTTTCAGGTCTCTTGAGAGTGGCGTTTATACTCTGCTGTTAGGTCAACAAAAGGTCCCTGTTTACTGTCACATGGGAAACTTCGGATGCGGAAATGGAGGATGGACGACAGTTATGAAGATTGATGGCGAAAAGGCATGTTTAGTCCTAATATCAAAGTTAAAATATATACTAGGAAAACATTTCCGTGTGCGGCAAGTTTCCTCAACCCTCTCTCTCCTCTCCCATTTTAATGTTGGCACGATCTTGAACATTGTCGGGAGGGGGGGGGGGGGGTGGGAGGCAAAAACCAGCTTGTAAAGTATAGGAGTGGTGTTTGGGAAGGTTCTGGTGAAGGTCCATCAGTGTAGTCCTTACTACCTTGGTCGCTCATTCGTTTTTCGTGTGGTTCCCATACATGACAATTTTTTGTCTTTAATTTCAGGCAACCTTCGTCTTCGATTCCAGCTTGTGGAGTAACGAAGAAGCTTTCAACCTCACAGGAGGGATGACCGGGTTCGACAAAGCAGAAACCAAGCTTCCCAGTTACTGGACTACACCGTTCTCGAAGATCTGCCTGGGAATGATGATCGGCAACCAAATCAACTTTGTTGCCATTGACAAACAGGCGAGCTCGCTGTACTCGTTGATCGCCGACGAGAACTACCGTCCCACCTCTCTGGGTCGTAACACATGGAAGTCGCTTATTGGATCTTCCGCCTCCTTGCAGTACAATTGCAACAAGGAAGGCTTCAACGCTGTTCCAACTACTTGGCGAAGGGTAAGAATCGGTTTCGTTGCTAACAACGAAAACCACTGCAACAACTGTGATTCCTTTATTGGATTCGGTTCTGAGATGAGGCGCGTGACGTGTGGAAACTATGCTATATTTGGAGGAGACAACGGGGATCGGGACATCAAGGCCATGGGGTACATTCTGGTGCAGTGAGCGCCGTCCAGAATTCACAAAAGTCAATTACGTACCAACAATGGCTAATGAAACTAAGTTAGAAAACTACGTTGAGTTTTGTACTAGGCTATAACAAGCCACTAAACATCGGGAACAAGGGTAATGTAAAGATAAGATTGATAATAAAGACTTTTGTGCAAGATGAAAATGATCCAGTCTCTTTGATGATTTTGTTGTTGTTCATTCAGTTATTAGATGTTTGAGTGAAAGCAAGGCCCGGGATGGGGGAACATTGACATATGTGGGTGTAGGGCAACCGCTGGGAGTTTGAAACCCTGACCCTGATTAGGATAAAAATAACCGTAATTAAATACCTACCCTGTGTATAACAACGCTATAGTACTATAGTGCTAATATATAGTCCTGAAACGGCCTAATGTTGACTGATGACCTGTTGAATAAATACAGATAAATGTTTCTGATTTCGGATTTTTAAATACTCGACGACAGTCTTCCAGCCATACCTCGCCTAGGACAGGTCCAGACCCTGATTAGGACAGACTCGCTTGAAATTATATACACTGTTCAGGGTAATCTGATCATAAGAGTTCAGTTTAATTTTAGAGCTACAAAATGACTAGAATAGAGATCATAGTAAATAATATCGTTTAAGCCTTGGATGACGGCCTTCACCGTCCAATGCGCATCCTTCTACCACTTATCAAATGACGTCAGAGATTTAAGTTCCTGTTAGACTGGGACAGGTCCGCTGTGGCCAATCAGAACCTCCGTTCCATTAATTCCACCATATCGAGGTACGTTCTGCGTGAACAAATCTGCAAAGTTGCAGTCTTGTGATATTCTCAGGTTAGCGTTGTGGCCATTTCAGCTAATTTTGTGGCGAAGATCTCCCTTATTACGTTAAAAGGTAAGAAAATGTGGCACAGAGACATCGATTTTCGAATTTGTGGGTAAAAATTTCAAATTTTGTGGCATATTTAGAAAATGCCACATGTTCCATGGGAACACATAGTGTTCTTTTCATGCCTGACTTCTGCAGATCTCATCTTGCTGAGATTTTCGTTTTGATTTCAAACGTTAGCTATTGGTGTTCCTTATGTTTGCTGAATACTAGAAATCTATAACCGCATAGACCGAATGCAAAAATGGCTGTATAATGGCTTTTATACAAAATAGCCTGACTAAGCTCGTTCGGGATAACAAGTTCGTTAGAATTTTTGTCTCAAAAACGAGGTTAGTCGGGCTATTTTGAATTCGAGCAAAAGAATAATTTAAAGGCAGCCATTTTTGTATTCGGTCTATTTTTTGTGCAGCATTTTTGTATTCGGGGGAGCAGAGTTGGCGCAGTGGTGAGAGCGCTCGCCTTCCACCAATGTGTTCCGGGTTCGATTCCCGGACTCGCCGTCATAAGTGGACTGAGTTTGTTGGTTCTCTACTCTGCTCAGGGAGGTTTTTCTCCGGGTACTCCGGTTTTCCCCTCTCCCCAAAAACCAACATTTAATTTCATTTGATTTATTTAGAGTTGATTTGATTTAGTCTCCCCAATTAGTAGAGCATCTGTGCTCGGCTAAATACATTTGAGACTTAAATAAAGCGATTATTATTATTATTATTATTATTATTATTATTATTATTATTATTATTATTATGCCGTGAAGATATTCATACTGCTCAGCTTCCAGATTCCAAAATCGAATCTGTGTACAATGGAAAGAGATCGTAGAAATACCGGAAGAACTTTCTCTTCTACTCCTGTTTATCAAGTGTTAATTATATTCACATTTCTTGACTTGCATTGCTTCCTCACAATAAATTAGCAGGGCTAAAGATGATCATCATAGTTCCTCACCAACTCTGAAAAAGTAGACGCATTGGAGTTGTTTTTTAAGTGGTTCATCAAAACATTTAAATGAGAACAAGAACGGAATCCAAAGGTTGACATTTTACCACTGCGTTCGTTCACATGTTAGTGTCTCAAGACGTGCCTTAATAAAAACATATAATTGCTTTGTAATAGGATCAGTGAGACATACCTTACTCCTTTAATCTGGTCATATTTAATAATAATAATAATAATAATAATAATAATAATAATAATAATAATAATAATAATAACAACATTGAGACATGAAAATACAAAATACTCGCAAAATTGCCCTTGACTCTTATTTATAACTTGATGCCAAAAAGTTCAAAAGTTTACATTCTATTGCACATTGCCAGGAGGAAATGTACGAAATACACGTGAAACGCATGCGAAACAAACTACCAGTGTGAAACTCAATGAGTGAAACAAGGTTAGAACAGAAACATATTTGGAGTTTCACATTCTTTCCTAGTGTGTGAAAGTGGAAGTGTGTCTGAAGTTGGCTGTAGAAAATGTGAAATATTTCGTGAAAAGGATAACAGTGTTATAAAGTTTTCAAACTCCTTATACCTACATATGAAAATATCACGTGAAACACTTGTGTAAAACCATATACCATGTGAAAACTGAATCACATTTTAACACGTTTCAACACGTTATGTTTACCTCTGGTAGTGTGGGTTACGGAGCAAATAAAGACTTGATGCATTTCACATTACAGGTTGTGCGGCCAGGTCTTCGAAATTTCGTATTTGAGTCAACTTCTGAAAGTTGTCTTTTTTTTCATTTGAAGTTGAGGTGACTGAAAATTAAACTTTTAAAGTCGCACAGGACACTTGCCTATCAATAAATTCATGAGCCTAATTTAGAATTAGATGTGTCATTTTCAAACTTCACATCTCTGAATTTTGAGCGTCAATGCCACTGAAATTTGACAGGGATCTTGTTGGATGATGGAATTACATCATGATTGTTGTTCAAAAAGCGGATCGCGATTTACTGTGATAGTAAAGTAAAATGTAAAGTAAAGCGTAGTTAAGTAAAATGTTTTTTTTACTTCTTATAACAAATGTCTCAATTTCAATACTCGATCGTAGAACGTTACTGCTCGTCCAGAGAAGAAAAACTGTGAAACGTAGACTTTGAAGCGTCTGTTCTTCTTTGTGAAGTTTGTTTGTACAATTTTGCTTCTGTCACATCACAGTCAATATAGCATATTAAGTTTTTTTTCCTGAAATTCTTTATCCGTGATGAAAACTCGGACACAAAATTGCAGTACTTTCCGTCTCCGAAGATCGAACGAGTCCGCTAATGTGTTCAAAAATGAGATTGTGCGGCCTTAAGGAGGCTCGCAACAGTTTTTTCGGCCTTGGGGTGTACCTGTTGCAATCAAAATTTCCTACAAAAGGCCAGCTTTGATTTCCTTCAATTTAGCCGTTCTCGTAGTTAAATATCTCACAATCAAAGCTACCTAGGAGGCTCAATATAAATTGAAAATGCTCTGCTAACATAATAGCTCCTTGAACAGAGACGAAAAGTGTAAAAGTTTAACATTTCCTTGTTGTTGATCATGTATTTTATGTATATATATATATACATAAGATACATGATCAACAACAAGGAAATGTTAAATTCCCAGATCTGAATTGCTTAACAAAAAGGTTAAGGCTAACAAAAAAGTTTTTCCTTTAGTGTTGGATTATAATCCTATTCTGCCGGACATTCAAACCATCATTAGGAGGCATTTTCATTTATTACGCTCATCTCCTCGCGTCACGGAAATTTTTCCAGCCAAATCTGTTTTCCCTGCTTACCGTCGAACTAAAAACCTGAAAGAATTGCTAGCACCATCTAAAATTCGACCAAGCTCTGCTGCAAGTCCAAAATTTGAAGAGGGCGGATGTTTTCAGTGTGACAAAGTAAGGTGTGACTTGTGTCATAACTTCTTACTTCAAGCTCCTAAATTCCAAAGCTTGGCCACAGGTAAACAATATCCCATCCCACAAAAAGTTTTTTGTTCGTCCAAAAATGTTATTTACTTAGCTACCTGCCGTAAATGTAACTTACAATATGTTGGTTCGACATCGACTGAATTCAAAATTAGATTTCGTAACCACAAATCTAGTATGCTTAAGAATAGAAGAACATGTGAATTGGCGGTCCACTTTAATAGCTCCCAACATGAATTTTCTGATATAAATTTTATTATCATCGAACAAATTAATTCTTCTCAAACCACTGCACATTTAGACCAATTACTGCTTACCAGAGAAGCATATTGGATGACGCAATTATTCTCGCTTAACCCACATGGCCTTAACAAGAGGCGTGAATTTCGCTCTAAAAATCGTATTAATTACAACAAATGACTTGCCCATTTCACATGTTCTTGCTTGGTTAATGAATTGCTTCTTATCCAGTTCCTTTTGTATTCCTTAATTTATTATAAATAGTTTCAAAGGTTATGTGATTGCTTTTGCGTTCAGGGGCTCTGTTGGGGATTCTGTTATTTTTGTTTGAATTTTGCCATTCAAGGGCCCTCAGTAGGGAGCTTATTACATTGTTTAAGGGCCCTGCCTTGGGAATTTGTTATGACACTAATCACGATTGTTCAGAGGCCCCTTGCAGGGAATTTGTTACGTTGGATCGATTACATAACTTCTGTCACTCACCTTTTTTGTATTTGTTAATCACCTGACTTATATAAGCTAGGACCTCAGACTAGCACAACCATTGTAAATAGTTTTTAATTCTTAGTTTTTAAACTTTTTAATCTGAAGAAGGCTGAACAGCCGAAACGTTATTACATCCGTCAGATCAGCTAGAAGTTCGCCCCACTGTCGTTATCTCTTATTTATCTACAAAGTCACGTGGTGGCATAGTATCCTTCGGATCCTTCTGCTGGGAGTTCATTGTTTGTGTAAACCTCCTTATTCTGCCTATATATATATATATATATATATATATATATATATATATATATATATATATATATATATATATATATATATATATATATATATATACATATATATATACATATATATATATATATATATATATATATATATATATATATATATATATATATATATATAGCTGGAGTTTTCAAAACAGGGCTCCTAGAGACCATACTAACTCGTATTAGATGTCTCTCGCTGTTTTTTTTTTTTTGGACAGGGGGGTGGGGGGTGGGGGGGCGCATGCTAGCCACATTAATAATTAGAAGAAGAGAAAGAAACTGTCCCTGACTTCAACTTTACATTAAGGTCTTATCCCCGCTCCCCTCCCCTCCCCTCCAGTTTTATTTGTCAGTTAGTTTCCACTCTCTCTCAAAGAAAGAAACGTGCATTTGAAGTCTTCGCGCCGTCAGTTAGCTCGCAATGACGTCGTTAGAGTTTGATTTTCCGTTGGCCTCCTAGAGCAGAGTATTCCTTAGGACATCATTAAGTCCAGTGAGGGGAAAAGTCTTGCGAGGTGCAGTGTCTGCCTCGTCTAATATCCTGCTGTGCAGTTGTTTGCTAAACGAGTACTTTGTTTACCCGGGCGGTACTGCTGGAAAAATGCAGGGATATTGAGAGCTCTGCTTTGAGAGGTAACAAGTCTTTAGCCTCAGAAAGTAGGTGTCGATAATCATTTCAAGGCTCAGGGAGAGAAACTGGTGTAGAATTTGGAGCATGCTCAAGACTTAGTAAAAATGCTGTGGCTAGATGGTCGTCAACAGCTCCTCGCTAACACGGACAGTAAACATCCGGGACCTCAAAGGCATGGCTGGGAATTTGTCTGCAAAAAGCGTAAGTTTAAACATTTTTTTGACTAGTTTCCGCCCTCGCAACTTTATCGATCTTAAGCTAGTGATCTGATAGTCTGAAAGTGTCATAATGACTGGTTTCCGGTGTCAGAAGTGATCACAAAATCGAGCGATAATTTACACAAATAAAATTCGACAATAATAAGCTGTGATTCTTCGTAGCAATCACGAACGCTTGGTTGAAAACGCTTCTAGACTTCGGCTAAATCGATGCCACTAATTCCAAAGCTAACTTTGCCGTCAGAAAGAGCGTATTCTAGAGAGATTTGGCCGACTAACGCACCAAAATTCTCCTGTCAGAGGTCACGTCAATTTCATGTCTAATTGCAAGACAAATAACATGTATTCTTTGTCTTCCCTTTGACAGAGACTGTAGGCTCATAACTGGCCTAAATGCAAGTCTCCCTTTTGATAAACCGAGGTAGTGATAAAGAAAGTTCTAAAACCCCTCAAATTTTCATGAACCTGATTTTCAAAAGATCGGCTATATATATATATATATATATATATATATATATATATATATATATATATATATATATATATTTTAATACTTTTCTCGGTATATTAGCATGTATTGCTAGGGGCCTAATCAGCCTCATCAACCCGAGTTAAAAATAAAGTTACTTAATACTTACTTACTTAAAGCTTGAAGAAACGAGGGAATGAAAAAAAAAAAAACAACCAAAAAAAAATTAACGGCTTTTAAAAGTTTATTTGCAATTTACTTGAAAACGTTCTGACTTAAAGATTTTTTTCTAATTTAGGCTACAAGTTGTCGGACTTAAGTAGTTTTTTCCAATTTAATAATGGATGCAACAAACTACAAACTAAGATACT
>JAEMWC010000219.1:177500-222500 GCA_016490735.1 Pachyseris speciosa | reverse complement strand
CGCCATTTGGAGGTGCACTTGGTGAAAAAAGCGTGGAATGAAGCTCAAGCAACAAAAGACAACCGTCGCAGTGGTATTCGCTGGTCATCTCCATGGTTGAGTCTGGATGGCACGGATGCGGAGGCAGCCCCACAGCGCGGGAAGGTCACCATGTTGCCCAATCGTCCTCCTGGGTTTGTGGAGTTTGACATCATTGATGTAGTGAAGAGCTGGAGAAATGGAGTTCCTAACAACGGTTTGGTGATCCGCGCAACCAACGAACTGGATCGTGGGAGGGATATTCGGTTCTACAGCAACGGCTACGATGATTCTTCAAAATACGCCTTTGTCTCGGTGCGTTGCGTTGGAGACGCATGAGCACATGGCAGCGGAGCCAGTTCATCAGATAAAGCTCAATACAAGTGAAATATTAGCGTTTCGTGTTGATTATGCTTGAGCAATTAAGTAATCGATTTTCGCTGAGATACTGGCTTCCATTTGTTAGTCGAGTCAATCAAGTTAAACTTGGTGTCTTCATCCAGGCTTTTCGCATTCGTGGAATTACTTTAGGGGTCTAGTAATCACATGATTTTAGTTTTACTTGTATCCTTGTCTACATTGTCACATACTAGTCTTCAACAACAACAGCAAAAAAATTGCGGAATGATTTCGTCTTATTTGAGTGGTTACACCATGCTCCGTTTTCATTTGTTTGAAGGTGTTCGTTGATAGCGCATGCTGCGAGTGAGCACAAACGCATGCTGTTTAGTACCTCATCGCTTCGTGTTGTCTGTGTTCAAATCATATGAAACAGATGAGTCGGGTTCCTTTTTATAATCATTTGCAATGGGACACTGCGTTCCAAATTAATGTGTGCCCTAAAGTTTTCATGTTTTTAACTGTCGCTTTTTGCTTTTGGTTGCTTGAGCTGTAACGATAAGTGAGAACTGACTAAGAAGCCTACGTTTTTAAAAGTCTGCATGCTATCGCCATGTGTGTGGACAGGACCTTTGCATTATAAAATAGTTTTATTTTTGGTTCGATTTCTAAAATTTGTGACGTGTTAGTTCATGGTGGGATTTGCTTTATTTAGCTTATGCGAGTACATTTTTCTACCAGTTTTATTAAGAGCGGCATTATAAGGCGTAGTGATTGTACTTGTGTTGGTTTATTTGTCTTCATACGATACATTGAAACAGTGGTATTCAGCTTGGCAGTCAATAAAATAAAATTCTAAATAACATGAGGGCACCTGTAGATTTGTGCCTTCGAGCGTTGAATTGAAAAAAAAAAGAAAAACAAACAAAAACAAACAAATAGTTTTTTGTGCACTAGACTAGTCATTTTTAAGGGTTTCATTGATGGCAAATATACTTCGCAGTGTTTCAAAGTGTCGCTGATGAAAAAGTGTTTTAACAATATTCAACGTGGAAAGTAGTAACGCGAGTCCTTGTATACTCTGGCCTAGTTTGATACAAAGATCTTTCTTTGCCGTGTCCTGTTTCAACGGATATCTCAAGTTTATTTGGCGCCTTTATAGACCAGTTTGTTCACAGAGTTTTTGGTACACCTCATCAGCAGTAGGAAATAAGCGAACTCTCAGGGAATGACGCGCAAGTGCAACCCGCTTAGATGGCACTTACTTTCCGTCCCGTTGGGATTTTGTTTATCTTCCGTCTTTTTTCAAAAACCAACAAAAATATGTGGGCTCCCTCTATTGACAACTCCATTTCTAATAAACGGCCTGCTAATTACACGCCTCAATTTCTCAATTTTGTTGAGAGCGAAAGTTGAAAGGAGAGAGGACAGGGAGGGGCGGGGCGGGGGGACTGCAGGGGAAGGGGCGAATTTTTTTTTCTACCCGGCGCGGTGCTCTTCAATTCTTTTGTTAGATGATTACTTATTTGCTTTGTAATCTTGAAGTTTGTTGTACAGAAATACTTGCAGCAATTTACTTTTAGAAAACTGATAAAAATTTCCGGGAGAGAGACCTTTATACATACACAACAAATCTAATTCACAATACCAGTAATAGTTCATACTAAAACTGCTCCCGCTGTTAAGAATAATAGTACATTTTGTATTGCTGTTTACTCTTATTTATACCGTTTGTTGCTTGTGGGAAAACTTTCATTTGCATTTATTAGTCATTCTCCCGGAAAGGTGAGAAAACCAAACAACAATCAACTACACAACTGAATAAATTCCACGTTTCTCGAAAACAGAATTTATAAATGAGCAAGCATTATGAAAATTTTCTCACTTTCCACGCGCGAGAATGACAAATAGGATGACAAATCCAAAGTTTTCCTACATGCAACAAACGTTATAAATATAAGTAAACAGCAATACACAATGTATATTATTCGAGGTACAAACTGACTATGTCTCTTGGAATTTTGTGTGACTGGTTTTCAACTTCACAGCTGACTTTGAATTCGGCTGGAGACCTCGAACGTCTCCGAGTCTTTCAGTCACTGGAAGTGATTTGTGTCTGACAAATTGTAGTTTTGGAATAGGTTTACGCGTTTTATGAGGCTTTCAGTCAATGGAGAAACATTTGTGTGCTTGAGTCTTTCAGCTGCTCTCAGTCGCTGGAAATGACTCGTGCCGGGTAAGTTTCTGTCTCACAGTTCACAATTTTGAATCGGTTCTCCAATCCCGCAAGCTTCTGCTTCAAAGGCCGCAAGGTTTCTTATTCCAAAAGTGTAACCGCAGGTCGAAATGTCTTCAATTCTTCTCTTGAACTAAAAAACTTAAAAAATTAAAACCTCGCTTACCTCGACAAACCATGTGCTTCTGTGTTCACAAATGCTATTCCGCATATATTTAAAGCAGTGACGTCTTCATCACCCACAACTCTGTTCGACTATCACTGATGCACGTAGTCATCAACTCCCAGAACCTCAAGCGCGCTCAAATGGTTTAAACGTCATCAACTCCCAGAACCTCAAGCGCGCTCATTTTAGCCAACTCGAGATTTCGTCCTGTATATACACAATATGAAGATGATGAAGATGTTTAATCGACACATTCTGGCATTAAAAATGAATTACAATGTGTTTACAAAGTTCGGAAAATTACAGAAAACCTTATTGGGACTGGGTTTACAAAATAATAAAAAAAATATAAAACCTACAAAAGTTACATAAAGTTCAATCATGACTACTAAAAAATTTATACTAAGAATATGATTTAAAATTTAACATTTAACAATCAATTTTAAAAGATGTCGCGTTTGCCATTAGGACAGTACTAGGGAAAAAGGTTCGCCTAAAACGCTCGGTTTTACATTAATAATAATAATAATAATAATAATAATAATAATAATAATGATAATAATAATAATAATGACTTAATTTTAAGAGGGTAGCACTTAACAGTTTAAATACAACTGATGACCCCGTGGCCCTCTATTCTTTTACGTCCCACAGAATCAATTAGTTGTGAGACGGGGCCTACGGTTTATCGTCCTTATCCGAGAAGACTAGAAAGTCTAACCATTTGCAGATGTTATTACAAAGGCAGCACTTTCTCCTCAATTATTTAGAGACCCTGAGTGTTGGTCCGGCCGGGGTTTGAACCCGCGACCTCCCGCACGCTAGTCCGATGCTCTACCACTGAGCTAACCGGTCGGCGGTTTAAAAGAAATCCAAGAGTTAGAGTTCCAAAGGGAATAGTCATGGGAAATAGACCTTATCGGGGTTACATGTTTTGACAAGGGTCCGACTTTGGTAATTTTAACAAAAGCCCTCATATAGAGTTCATTGCGCCTATCTTCAAGTCTAGCGATTTTAGCAAGTTGTAAGGCTTCCTGGTATGATATTATAATACTGTAAGTAATTTGTATATATTCGCGCAGAATACAATGATGCCTCTCCTCTCCTCTGGCATTGCACGCATTGACATGTCAGCTCCTATAAGTTGATCAAATATAAGGCTAAGTAATTGTTCCTTGTTTTTAACTTTTTTTATGTCCAATTTTGCAATCTGACTGGTCTGTGAGTCTAATAACGTACACTCCGTTCCGATAATTGTTTTCGCCTGCGGGTAATGGTTATTTAGTCATGACACAACTGTCTAAGACTAACTATATGAATCAATTTCTTAACTCGTTGATGAAATTCAAACTAAAATCCAACGCATAAAAAGCCAGCCTAGGACGTGGGAATCTTTGAATAAACCTGTTGGTTTGTTTTATATTAAACAGCTTAGCTTATACCGGCTGTATTTCGTCTTGAATGACTTGTTTTCGTATAATAACTCGACCACGGCTAAAGATGGTCCACATAATATAGTTCTTCCCTGGGTCTTAATATTTTAAGCCCAAGTAGAAACAAAGAAGACAGATTTAAGAAGTTTGTGAAGTGACTCATAAACACCTCTAAATACAATCAAAATCATAACCCGTGATTGAAACAGTAAATTCTTAGAAACGACAAACTTAACCAACTCGCTAACATGCTAATTGCGGACATCAAAGTCTGATCAATTACGATGTTAATTTCTAATTATAATTATCATTATCATTATCATTATCATTATTATTATTATTATTATTATTATTATTATTATTATTACGATAGACATGAAAATGCTCGCAACGTTGCCCTTGGCTCTTATTTATAATAATGTAGTCAAAAGTTTCCCTTTGATTGGCTACATTAAAAAACATTTAATGCCATTCAATAAAGGTAAATAAAATCTTGACCATAACGCTATATTATACACAGTTTTAACTGTTATCAAGACTGCTTAACTGAATTTTACCGATTAGGTTGGTGATTTCGTATATTTTCCGTAATTCCGTCACGGTTGAGTCCCATTCTACTTGAAGCTCAGGTAAGTGTTGAATTGAACTATGCATTCAAGGAAATCAAAATAATTTTCTTCAAAATACAAATTATTATAAGTGTGTTGGGAATTCGATAATTGCATGACAACACAATGTTTTTTCGATGGATCTAGCGATAAAACCACTCACTCACGATAGAAATTCGTAATTGAGTGGTTTTAGCGCGAGATTCATAGGGAAAGCATTATGTGGTCAAGCAATTATCGAATCCCCAACACAAAGTTACACTTCCGACGGGACTTAACAAAAGGAACAACAATCAGATCTAATACCGGGATTTCACATCGGATAAACTGCTCGCGGATCTAAACACTGAAGTACAACTGCTCAAATTTACCAAAGGAAAGAGTGAAGGAATCATCGCAAAGGGAAACATGGAAGGTGTGGAACGCCAACTTAAAGGGGCAGTGTCACGCTATTGTACCATCACTTTAAAAAGCTTAAAACTGCCAATGCATCAGTGGAAACCTTAAAATAATGGTCTAGTTTTGTTCCCAAAGACATTGACACCATAAACTTCTGTATTCCATGTAAGATGACGAGAATGGAAATGGATTGAAATTTGAAAAAACTTGCCAGTTTTTTCAAAATTTCAAGCTATGCATTGAAAAATCACCAAAAAAATTATTATGGTTAGCTCTTCCTACTAAAATTTCATTGGAATTCATCTTGCTGATTCTGTAGAAGCATATTTTGCACGATAACAGGTAAAAGGCAGTAATTTTGGCAGAATTGAACCAAAAACAGCAAAAATCCCGGTGACAGTGCTCCTTTAAGCTTCAAATCGAGCAAACAAAATTGCCAGTGGAGAGGAACTTGAACACGTGTCGCAATGGAGCCTCGAGGTGGAAGCCGAGCAAACATCTGCTGATGAGAATGTCGCGTACTTGAGGGAAAGAGGGTGAACAAGCCCTTCTAGAACAATCAACAGGGGCACCCAACGACAAGTTTCGGTAGATATCTGTTCGGTGGAGTGTAATTCGCCTTGGGCCTTCGGCGTCGATTAAAGATTGCACTCGGATTTTCGTAACTAAAACACGTGGCCTAAAAGATTTGCAATTGGGAAATCATAGCACCTGAGGTTTTCGGGAAGGTCATAATTGCTGGTTTTGGCAGTCAAAAACGTCAGCTCGCATTTTCGGAAAGAAAATAGTTCCTTAGATGAATTCGTGCAAAGTTCATTTCAGCTTGCATTTTCTCAAAGGAAGATTTTGTTCCCTAACATTTTCGGGCAGTTAAAATTTCAGTTAGGGAATCCGAACAGATGAACTTCTTCTAGCTTATTAAAACATCAGTTTAAGCAGGCTTCAAACACCATAAAGCAGTTAAAAACGCCTTTCCACAGCTTTTGGTTGATTTGGCTCGTTGGGTGCTCCTGAATCAAGGAGGAATCAGCTGGAGTTTGAACGTACACAACTTGAGATGAGGCTGGCCTATGAGAAGAAAATCGAGGAGACACAGGTGAACCAACCGAAGACCACGGAGCCGATCTTCGCTCAAGCAAAGACCGCCAAACTCTCTAAGCTAGATATCACAAAGTTTAAGGTCGAACTGACGGATTGGCCTCGATTTTGCAGTCAGTTTGAAACCGAAATTGACAAGGCAGAAATAGCTGGCGTTACGAAGTACTCCTACTTAAAGGCACTCGTAGACCCGAAGATACGAACAGAAATAGACGGCTTGCCGTTTTCAACTGAAGGATACGAGCGCGCGAAGAATATCCTGGCAGGGAAGTATGGGCAAACAAGTGAGGTCGTGAACGCGTACGTGGAAAATATCATGTGTTTGCCTACAATCAGCGGAGCACACCCAGCCAGAATCCACGATTTCTACGAGAAGCTTCTTTTCAATGTCCAGTCGTTAGAAACAATGGGGAAACTGCGAGAGGTGAGTGGATACGTGCGGATGACCATCGACAGGCTGCCATGGATAAGAGGTGATCTTGTGCGAAACAGACGGCGCGACTCTTGCCGAGAATGCAATTTTCCAAAGTTAGTGAATGAGCTCTGGAAATGGACAGAAAGGAACCCGATACAATCTAAGCCGAGTGACGAGCCCTTGCGTGACAAGAATGATCAAACCCGACAACAGAGAGATGATAGAAATCGAGGATGCGTTTATTGTGAAAAACCAGATCACAGGTCGGTCGATTGCAAAACGGTCGCCACCGTCGACGATTGCAGAAGAGTGCTTAGGAACAAACGTCTCTGTTTCAATTGTACCGGAAGCAAACACAGAGCTGTCGGTTGTAAGAGTCGTTCTTTGTGCCAGAGCTGCCAAAAAAAAAAGCACCACACTTCCATTAGGAACAGCGTAATCAGTTAATGACAGCCACTTCAATGGAAAAACCAGCTGTGATCTATCCAGTCGTGGTAGTAGAAGTGCAAGGAGTCAAGTGTCGTGCGTTGCTAAGATCCGTCCTCATCAACGCGAAGTGCAACAGATCGAAATGATGATGTGAGTGGTTACCAAGCCTGTGAAGCTCTTCAAGGTCCAAATAAATTTGCTGAAGGGTGATTTCCTCCTCGAAACAGAGGTGACTAAAGTAGACAAACAACAGCTGTTATCCATGGAAAACCCTTGCTACAAGCAGGTCCTGGAAAGGTAGCACCACTTAAAGGAAGTAAAGATGGACGATATGGACACTAAAGATTTCTTCCTTCCAGTGGGAGTGAGTGACTATTTCAAGATCAAGACTGAGACCGCACCTCTTATTGAAGCCATGGACGAGCCTATCACTGTGAAAACCAAGTTTGGATGGATTATCATTTCGCCAGGCAAGGAAGTGGATCTGTCTCCAATGTTCCTGACACAAACATCAACGGTGGATTACGACAACGTTTGCAGATTGAACGTACTGGGACCCGAGGATTGTGCAGCTGGTGACCAAGACGAGGTGGATTCAGAGTCCAAGGAACTGCTAAGACGAGACGAGAAGGGTTTGTACAAGACTGGCCTTCCATGGAAGGGGCGCCACCCACCTCTTCCCAGAAATGAAACAGGAAATCTTTGCAGGTTAAACAGCCTTGTAAAAAAGCTACGCAGCCAAGGAATGATAGAGCGCTACGATCAAGTGATCCAAGACCAAATCAAGGCAGGATAGTCGAGAGAATTAGTGGACCTGCAACAGACAGCACGAGTTTTACATTCCACACAAGGCAGTGGCCCGCTCGATCGATCTCTCGTTTCTTGCGCCTGCACTCACATTGCACAGCGGACACATCCTAACGCCTTACCGATCACAGCCGATTGAAGCCGATCACTTTACCGGTAACCGAACCTCTGCGGAGGAGAGAGAGGCAGTGGTATGTGACTCAGTGGAAACCACTAAGCTTCGAGTAGTCTATGACGAGCCAGCACGCGCCTACTCTGGTGCACCACCGCCGAACGAGTGTCTAAGTCCCGGTCCACCACTGCAGAACAAGCTCTGGAGCGTCCTAGTTCGTGCTCGATTTCATCCCGTTGCAGTCACTAGGAGGCATTAAGCAAGCTTTCCTCCAAGTCTGAATCACAGAGCCAGACCGCTATGCGCTACGATCCATTGGTTGAAGGATCTAAACAGCCACTGACGCTGAGGTTTACCAGAGCCCTCTTTCGCCTAACATCATCACCGTTCCTCCTGCGGGGCGTCATTTAACACCTGTTGGAACGTTGCAGAGAAAGCTACCCGGACATTGTCAGCAAGATCGAACGAAGATTATAGGTAGATGACCTGATCAGTGGGGGACCTACATGTGAAATGGCAAAATAACTCAAATCACCCTCTCAGAGTATTTTCGCCAAGGGCACCTTCGAGTTGCACAATTAGCATTCAAACGTGAAAGAGCTGGAATCAGCCAAATCAGAATCAGTCTCGACTGAGGAAGAGACGTACGCAACGGAGCAGTTAAACGTGCCTTCAAGAGAAGGAGCTACCCTTCTTGGTTTACCATGGGAAAAGGATAACGATACTGTCGGCGTGAGTTTTCCACAAGAGAAAGCTGAACCTAACACGCGTGGAATCCTCAGCAAGGTGGCGAAGATTTATGACCCGCTCCTATTTCATTGGGCGGTAAACTCCTTTACCGTGACGCGTGTGACGCCAGACTAAACTGGGATGTAAAGCTACCAAGCACGTTGATGCGGAGTTGGGTTCGATGGGAGGAGAGACTTCTCCAACAGCTTACAGTCCCGAGGTCCTTGGCAGCCTATCAAGAGAACATTCAGTCAATCGAGTTACACGCCTTTGCTGACGCTAGTGGAAAGGGCGTAGCCGCCGCTGTGTATGCTGTTGTCGTTCAAGAGGCAGGTGTTAATCAGGGGCTTGTGGCTGCAAGAGCGAGACTATCGAAGAAGGGACTAACGATCCCTTGGCTGGAGTAGGTGTCTAGGCACATGGTAGTGAACCTTATGGCAAACGTGGCCTCAACTTGGGTGGATTCCCCCTAACAGCAAAGTACTACTGGCTCGATAGCACCGTGGCACTGCACTGGATCAGATCCCCAGGCGAATACAAGCAGTTTGTGAGTAATAGAGTTGAGAAGATACAAGCTCATTCGAAAGTGACCTGGCGACAAGTAGGGATCTCGGAGAACCCTGCTGACCTTGGAAGCCGAGGTGGGGAAGTGATAACTCATCCCTCATGGTGCAACGGGCCGGAGTGGTTGAAGAACAAAGCATGTTGGCCTCCAAATATCGTGACCAAGGCATCAGATGAATCGATGAAATAAGTGAGAGCAACGCGAGATGTCTTTGCTACGGCGATAGCAGTAACAGCTGAGCTCGACACCCTTCTCGAGAAGTCTTAGTACCGTGGCAAAGGTAGAGCGGAGAGCAGTACTGGGTTCCGCGTCTGAGAAGATTGACCAAGAGAATTGTGAAGAGTTGCCACAGATGTCGGCGGCTTCAAACACAAGCATTTCATCCCCGCCCCAAGGAGACCTCCCAAAGATAGAACGGAAGGCCAAACACCCTTTCAAGTCGTCGGCGTTGATGACGCGGGACCGTTGAAGTACCGTACGAACGTGAAGACAGAGGGAAAAGCATATGCATTGCTGTACGACTGTAGCCTGACACGAGCCTTGTTCCTGGATTTGTTGCCAAACTTGGAAAGTACAGAATTTCTCGCGAGTTTCAAGCGTTTTATCGCCCGACGCGGCAGACCGCAAAAGGTGTATTCAGACAACCGAAGAACCCTCATTGGTGTAGCCAAGTGGATCAAGCAAGTGGTGCAAGATGACAATTTCAGAATTTCCTCGCCTAGCAAGGAATCCAGTGGCAGTCTTGAGCAGTTGAGTCGTGCACCCTGGTGGGGAGGGCAATTCGAGAGATTGGTGGGACTCGTTAAAGGAGCTCTTCACAAGTGCACTGGAAACGGGTTGCTGTCCTGAGCTGAACTTCAGGAGGTATTGCTGGATACAGAAGTGACACTCAACAACAGACCACTGAGTTATGTGGATGGGGACATCCAGTTACCCATCCTTACCCTGAGTTCCTTCCTGTATGGTCAACCAAACATGTTACCAGAGCTAGAACCTCATCGAATCCAAGAACATGACCTTCGGAAGAGAGCTAAGTATTTGAGAAAGTGTATGGAGACGCTATGGTCACGCTGGACAAGAGGAGTACCTTCGCGGACTAAGAGAGAGACACCGGCTGAAGCACAAAGGAGACATAACTCACCTATCCAAGGGAGAAGTCGTTATCATCAAGTGAGAGGAGAAGAACCTGGCACACTGGAAGTTGGGAGTCGTTGAAGACCTTATTCGTGGGGCGAAGCTAAACTCCGGAAAGTCGCATCTGGAGAGCCCAATTCAACACTTGTACCCTCTTGAGCTAAACTGTGACAAATCAGTGCAGACCCCACCGGAAACCCTGAATACGGACGCCCCAATTTTCAGGCCGGAAAGGGATGTCGCAGCGGCAACCTCGTTCCCAGGGTCTCTCCTCTTCCCGCCCCCTGGGAACTCGAGACAAATGGGCGTAGAGTGTCATAAATTTACATTTACATAATCTTTCTATTAACAAAACCCTTTTAAGGTTACCGTGTACGTTCAAGGTATAAAATTTCAATTTTTTTTTCTCCATAAAAATAAACTTTTTACTATGATCTTTCCAGCAAAAAAACAAACAAACAAGCAAACAAACAAACAAAAAAACCAATTCAAAACGAGTGAATAGTCGCCGAGAAATTGGGAAAAACCTATTTGCACAGGATGTAAATATGGACAATGTGTTAATGCGAATGCAGCCAACCGGAGCGATTTGCGCGGGAAATTTTACACGCGAAAAAGTTGCTTTGCTTCATGAAGGCTGTGCGCTTTTAGTTTTTCGGCTATGACAATGATCAGGTAAACTTAGTCAAAACCGGAGAATATGTGACAAAATGATAAACCAGTGAAGCATGAGAGTTTGCGTGCCGATAAAATTACGCGGAAAATTTCCACAGTAGGTGACCGGAAGAAAAGTTGATTGGCCGATCGTCGACAGAGGTGTTTGCCGGCGGTGTTTGTTTGTGTAGTGAAGATTTTTTTCAATCGCTGTTTTTGCAAAGTTTATTTTTGTCTTGAAGAGGACACTTTCTAGAGTTACAACTCAAGGGCGATTTGCTCGATTTCGATCAAATTTGGACAGTAGCTAGATTAACTTGTCTTCAACAAAAATTTATTGGGGAATTAGATAATTCAAAACCGTTTTTCGCTAAGAGCTATATCTGTGCCGTCGTTCCGTCTTTTTTCGTCTTATCGAATTTGAAAATGCTCTGTAACTTTTGAACGCAGTCGAATAAAGAAAAAACCCAACACGTTCTTTTAGCTTCTGGGTTCTGAACTTTGAGAAAAATATCAATTTCCCTAGATACAAAAATCACATTTAGTTGTAGCTTTTAAAAGTTGATTTACACCTTCGAGTTTAGACTCGACGGAGCGTTCAGTTATTCACTTTCTTGCAAAATGAATGAAATATATGAATAGCTAGTTCAATTAACTTTAATTTGATATAGTGTTTATGGTATCTGGGCTGTAATCGGGAGCCGCTACAACCCTTAGATTAGAGACACCCCTGAAGGTACACGGTAACCTTAACATGTTTAAAGTTGACTGTTTAGTTGAAAGGAAATGACTGAAGAGGCATCGACTCTGTCATCATTAGTAACTGTGGCCAATCAAACCGAAGCAATGTACTAGTAATGTACTTTTTCTAGTAAATGAGGGTGTGTTGTAATCGAACTAGAGACGTTGTGAGAGAAATATATCTGTTTAGGGGAGCAGAGTTGGCGCAGTGGTGAGAGCGCTCGCCTTCCACCAATGTGTCCCTGGTTCTATTCCCGGACTCGGCGTCATAAGTGGGCTAAGTTTGTTGGTTCTCTACTCTGCTCTGAGAGGTTTTTCTCCGGGTACTCCGGCTTTTCCCTCTCCCCAAAAACCAACATTTGATTTGATTTAATTTGATGTATTTAGAGTTGATTCGATTTAGTCTCCCCAATTAGTAGAGCATCTGTGCTCGGCTTAATACATTTGAGACTTAAATAAAGTGATTATTATTATTATTATTATTATTATTATTATTATTATTATTTATAAACGAATTTCTATTGTGAGTGAGTGATTTTAGCGCGAGATTCATCGGGAAAACATTGTGTTGTCAAGCAGTTGTCGAATTCCCAACAAATGCTTTCGGATAAGGATTTTCGAAAATCCAACAGCAGCGTGCAGAATTCGAGGAGCATCAGGTTTCCTAAAAATGTCTGATCCTTAAATTTTCAGCTGAAGAATGGACACGGATCAAACTTTGTTAGTTTGTACAAAAAGGCATAAATCGACCTAGGAAGAAACAGAGTTATTGGTTCTAGCTGGGTGTCCCTGATTTCTATTAGAGTCATAATCTAAAATCTATTCTCCTTGATTCTGGTGCAAAAAGCTATCTCAAAGTAACTGAGGCTTCTGGCACTGGGACAAGCTAGCCAGTATCTAGAAACGCTAAAAACACGAGAATGAGCCTGTACTGATATGAACCGTTGAGGTCAGTCAGTCATCAGTTGATCTACTATTTTATCATCATCATCATCATCATCATCATCATCATCATCATCATCATCATCATCATTATCATCATTTATTTGCCCTTTTTGCTATTACATTAACAATTTATAAGAAGTACAATATGTGGCAAGGTGACCTCTAGAAACCACCAGGCTTTTAGTTGAAGCCACCATATTACATTCCGCTTTGATTCGTTCGTGGGCCTCATTCGTTTGTTCACTTCAGTTTCGGTAAAGAGCCGGTGTCTGAAATGATATGATGCCAACTGGCCTCATAAGATATGAGCATTTCTAGTTCATTTGTATTTTATATTTCTCGTATACAGACTTTACTATAACATCACCATGAAGACCGCCTTTGTTTTTCTGGCAGTTCTGATGACGAGTGTTGTATCGGTAGCGAATAAAGACGGATGTTGCAATAGTAAGTAATACCCTTATGGTCTTAGCTCTCGAAGGTTTGGAAATCACTAAAATCGGGCGCAGTTGGCCAGTTTAATTTTCACAAATCCCTTAGTTTCGTGATAAGTGATAACGAGGGAAACTGACAAAGCTGTAATTGTGAAGTGCTATCGCCGAACACATTTTCCGACGGCGAAAACAATTCGTATCGAAAGCAAAACAAAACATAGTCTTAAAAACTTAGAAACTTAGCCTTAATGTAGGGAACATTTCTATTACCTCGAGTAAAACATAAGCGGGTTGAAAGGAGCTTCAGTCTAGTATTGGAGTACAATATTTACACTCAGTGTTTCCAGCTGAAAAGAGCGTTGATGACGAATCATAGCACTGTTTGTAATGAGACTGTTGTGTTCCCAAGGGCATAAATCTACTTCGAAATTTGCCGGACAGAGTGTGGAGTTATCAAGTCAAAGTGTTATGTTTCCGGTATATATATGATGTGTTCCCACGGGAGAGGTTACTAAAGCCTGGTTCACACTAGCGACATAACATGCCATCATCATGACGACATAAAATTCACGTTATCTCGACGTAGAAAGGACGTTATATTTCCAGTGTGAACATCCAGACACAACAGCATGAACATAACGGCATAAAGAAAGAAAAAAAGATCTTTTCCTTATGTCGCTATGTCGCTAGTGTGAACCAGGCTTAATGAATAACTACCTTGAATTTTTATGTTACAAAATTATAGTTATAATTATATAAGAATGAAAAGGTACGGACCTTCGTAAATAACTATTCAAAGTTAAAAATGCCTGAAGGTCACAACGAATATCTGCAATGTCTCTTTAATGTGTATTTTCTTTTTCTTCCCTCTACTGCCATTAGAGGCGATACAGAAGTTCGAAAGGAAGGTGAAAAATCTTATTGCCGAGTTCAAGAAAACTTGCCAATACAAACCACCGTTGCCACCAGGTATTCTGAGATCAGCTGGATCATTTTTCTACACTGTTCGAGTCTTGTAGTCTCATTACATTAAATTTTCATTTACGTCTTTTGTTGTGTCTCTACAGTTGCTTCTTCTTGTAAGAAACTGCACGACAAAAATCCGTAAGTTGACACATTTAGAAGCTACAACCAGTTGCAAAAATACTTGAGTCGGTACACTTAATTCCGACTAAAAAAAGAGGTTGCCTACCCTCTACTCCGCGTATCAATGTTGCTGGAGCAGATTTTCTGTTCGTACAAAATGCTAGGCCATGTAGAAAATATGCCCAACAACAATGGTTAAGGGAGAGGGGGGAGGGGAGTCTTGCCTGATCCGCGGTAACTCTCAAGGGAGAGGGGGGAGAGGAGTCTTGCCTGATCCGCGGTAACTCTCAAGGAAGAGTTTTAGGAGAAGAGAGAGTTTTATATTGGGAGTGTCTGAACACTTTTGCAACTGGTTGTAGGGTCTAACCAAGGTACAAAATTGTCGCTGACGGAAGTCTCTAGCCGTCATATCTTAGAAATCCCGACATGCACAGATAAGCTGTTTAGATATGCAATTAAAAAGGTTTTTGTGATTTTAAAGCCGCAACGTAACCATATTTTGTAGGTCACTAAATAACGAACACTTGTTGATACCGAAATCAGCGTCGAGGGTTAACGATCGTCAAGATGAACGTATCGATATCATTATAGATGTTCTAGTATCACAAGCAGGTGAATTCATACACTCTCTTCAAAAGCAGAATGTTTCTTTCTGATGCATGGTAGGCTTTTCCGCAAGAGGGGCATACATCGCATTTTTGCCTTAAAATCCAAATATCTCTAAATTCGCTCTACTTTGGCATACAGACTGGTTATGGTGTCGGAAATGAAGTTCTGTTGTTATTTAATGATTTAAAGGCCTGGATTCAGTAAATCAGCGTATAAATTTTGCAACGTCGTCCCACGTAAGAAAACTTCAAACTTTGGCTTAAAATCTATAACTTTTATTGGTGCCAAAGTGTGGAATTCTTTACCGGACGAACTACGTTCAACGACAATCCTTAAGGAATTTAAGAATGCTGTAAGAGAGCTACATTTGTAATGTACAGTTTTCAATGATTCACTGTAATAATTTTAAGCTTTAGGATTGTTTATTTATTGATTTAGTTAGAATATTAGTCATTAATTGTTTATGTAATTTTTATACTTTTCTAGGCGTATTAGCATTTATTGCAAGGGGCCTAATCAGCCTCACCAACCCGAGTTGAAATAAAGTTACCTACCCTACCTAAGTAGTTGTCACTCATGCTCAAAGTCGATTCGTCCATGTTTTCAGGTCACTTAAGAGTGGCGTGTATACACTGCTGTTTGGTCAACAAAAGGTTCCTGTTTACTGTCACATGGCAAACTTCGGATGCGGAAATGGAGGATGGACACCAGTTATGAAGATTGATGGCAAAAAGGCACGTTTCCTTTAACTATTAAAGATAAAAATTTTGGCCGGGACAAATTCTTATTTAAACGGTTCCTAAACGCGTTCAAGAGAAAGATTTTCCCGAACAGCAAATTTCTTTAATCCCCTTCCCCCACCCACTATGTGGAGCATGACTCCCTAAAATGTTTGCTGGTCTTCACCATTGTTCTGGAGGGTGGGGTGGTATAGGGGGTACAAAAACCAGTTTGATAGGCATATAGCGGTACTTTTTAGAAAGGTTATGATGATGATGATGATGATGATGACAACGACGACGACGACGATGATGATATAGCGCGTATCAAAAGATCTAAGTACTTTACAAATTACAGTCTTTAACAGACTAGAATTTAAAATAATTAACAAGTATAGAAACATAATGGGTAAAAACCTGAACAAAAGTATCGGTCAAAATATAAGATGCAATCTTGAAGAGATGGGACTTAAAGTCAGAAAGAGACTAACAGAATCCCAGGGCGCTTTCCTTTTGCATGGAAAAACCGTTTGCTCCGGTGGTAAATCAAATGGAACAGACTTTTCCAATGGAAATTTTTCGGGAAAAAAGGAATACCTTCTGGGGTATTCCTCTTTTCTCGGTTATACCGGAATGACCGAAAAATCCTGTACCATCTACAGCCTCCCACTAGTTCCATGCTCCTTAGTGAATTGAACGCGCGGTTTGGTGGTGTTTTGGTTAATACCCAGTCTCTTAAAGAGTAACTCAGTACAAAAGGAACACGTTCGTCCCGTTCCATTTTGATTGAGAAAAATTGTCCTTTTCCTTTTAACCGAAAATTCTGCCTAGTTTTTCCATTCAAATGGAAAGCGCCCCCAGTGACGTTGGTAGACTGTTTCATAGCCCAGGGGCTGCTACAGAAAAGGCTCTGCTGCAGTACGTCTATAGCCTATATTTGGGTTCACAAACAGTTCTGATCACCAGACCATGTCATTTGTACCAACGTGTTTTGTTAATCCCTTGATCGCTGTTTTTTTTTATGAGTTATTTTCGCGACTTTTCTGTCTTTCTTTTCAGAAAACCTTCCAGTACCATTCCACCTTTTGGCGCAACAAAATAGGTTTCAGCCGCGCTGGAGGGAAGACAGGGTTCGACAAAGCAGAAACCAAGCTGCCGAGTTACTGGAGAACACCCTTCTCGAAGATATGCCTGGGGATGATGATCGGTACCCGAATCAACTTTGTTGTCATTGCCAAACAGGCGAGCTCCCTGTACTCACTGATCGCGGACGGGAAATACCGTGCCACCTCTCTCGGTCGCAAAACATGGAAGAAGCTTATTGGATCTGCTGCCTCCTTGCAGTATTACTGCAACAAGGAAGGGTTTAATACTCTTCCAACTAGTCCTTGGCTAAAAACAAGAATCGGTTACGTTGCTAACAACGAATACCATTGCAATAGCTGTGACTCCTTTATAGGATTTGGTGCAGCGGGGATGGCGTGTGGAAACTTTGCTCATTATACTCCTGACAACGGGGATCGGAATATCAGGCCCATGGGCTACATTCTGGTTCAGTGAGCACTGTTCAGAAGTCACAAAAGTCAATTACGTAGCAGCAATGGGTAATGAAACCAAGTTAGAAAACTACGTTAACTATTGTAATAGGCTACAGTAAGCCACTTAAACTTCGGGAACAAGGGTACGTTGTGTAAAAATATGATTTGATAATAAAGACTTTTGTGCAAGCTGAAAATGATCCAGTTTCTTTGATGATTTTGTTGTCGTTCATTCAGCAACCTCTTTCCCAGGGTGCGGGAAGAGGAGAGACCCTGGCAAATTCAATTATTAGATGTTTCATCAAGAGGAAGGCCGAGGGGGAGGTGGTGGGGGACTTGCTTGACGCATGTCTGAGTATAAGGGCGCCTCAGGGGATTGGAAACACCGACCCTGTTTTTAGGACAAAAGTAACCTTAAATATCTACCCTGTGTAGAACAACGCCATCTATTTTAGAAACAATAGAAATTATCTAGCCCTGAAAAAGAGCTAATGCTGACTGATGACCTGCTATATAAATACAGATAAACGTTTGAGATTTCGGATTATTAAATACTCAACGAAAATCTTGCAGCCATACCCTGTGTAGGACGGGTCCAAACCCTGACTAGGACAGACTCGCTTGAAAATATTCAGGGTAGAGGGGCCGAAAATCATACAGCCGGGTGGCAAGTCCCCGTATATGTCATATAGGGGAATACCCCGGGGGGTCAAGGGTCAATTATGAGCCCATATCCAATCCTTTTTAGCATTCAAACATTCCATCGAGAACGGACCTCGGAAACAATAAAAATTTCAATTTAAAAAAATGAAAAGGAAAAAAAAATATTGGACGGTAAAATGCGCGATAAAAATAATTGCCCGGTCGCACTTGCACGGGATTTCAGAGAAAAGGTCACTGAAAGTTAAAAATAACCTTGTAAAGCGTATAGTACAACTAAAGCAGCACAGGAGGATGGTATGACTCAGTAGCTTCGAAGGAGTTTTTAGGGATTTGAGATTCAGTCTTTTATAAAAAGTCCTGGAACTATTGTAGTTCGGATAAGCACGGTATAAAGCACCTCTCAAAAGCACGGCTGAAAAGTGCAACTCACCAGCCTTGATTCAAATGTTTATAGTTTGGCGATGGTTTCACATAAACCTGGAATACACAAACGTTCCTGTGACTCCCTGTAGCTCGCTCCACGACTGTCCACCGACCAATACGCATCTTTCTACCATTTATCAAATGTCGTCAGAGATGCGACTGGGACGACTCCCTTGCAGCCAGTTAGAACTGTCGTTCTGTTACTTCCAGCGTATCGAGTTACGTTCTGTGTAAACTCTTTTCTTGGTAAAGCTGCAATCTTGTGATGTTCTCAGGTTTTACAGGGTTTTAGCAGCTAATTCTGTGTCGAAAATCTCCCTTGCTGTGGTAAAAGGTAAGAAACTGTAGTGTAAAGACATTCATTTTCGAATTTGTCGCTCAAAAACAGTTCAAATTTTGTGGGACATTTACAGAGCGTCTTGCAGATTTTACTAAGCTGAACCAGTTTCCGGTGTGTTTTTCAAATGTGAGAAATTTATGCTCTCTATGTTGTTGTAGACTGTACCTTTTGCATTGTCTCTCTGAATACTAGGAATCTGTAACCGCGTGGAGTGAGATTAGCTAAAACTAATGGTAATTCTTCAGCTTCAAGAATCGAATCTGCTTCGTGAAAGCACGAGATCAAAGAGATCCAGGAATAACTTTCTTTTGTATCGAGTTTGTGAAGAGCTGTTCAAATGTATTGGCGAGGTAAATTGTTGTTCTGGAAGATTAGAATCGTTTTTTTACAGGCATCCTGATGAGAAAAAGAAAAAGAAATTGAAGAAAACTGACAGCAAGATAGCGTGCAGTGCAGAATATTTTTTAGCCTAATCCGTCGGCTGCTACTACAGCACACATTCTTAAAAGTTGTTGTTTTTTTGTTCTTTCCCAACACAGAATCTTTCGCATATGATTCCCGTTCACTGAGTTGTTTTGGGTTATAGAATACTTCATCGGGAGAGTTAATTTTCACATATAGATAATCTTTGATAACAGTTTCTTTGATAGCAATTTGCCTGACAAAAGAGAAATACGTTAGTACATCATTTGAGACATACGTAACACCTTAGCTTATCTATTTTGGTGTGATCTCAAGATAATAAGTAGATTTTTTATGGACCCATTTGATTTCTGTCACGTTTAGTTGAGTGATGGAAGATAAAAAGAATCCGAAAATGGATTTTTCGTTTCTTTGGTCGTCAATAATCCGTATGATCTCGGATTTTCCCAAAGAAACGCACCTTTAAATACGGTCCGAGTGCTGTTAAGGTTCTTAAATGAAAACACATATCGCCACACACAACGAGTAAAGCCATTAAAATACCGTTATCACTTTACTGAAGAAAGTTCCAGTACGTTTAAGGTTGTGTAATTAACAAAAAAAACTATACATCCTCTTACATTCACCTGTAAATTGTTATAGCTGATCATTTAAAAAAACACATGGAGTATGGTAATGGTTTATAGAGTGGTTTTCAATCGAGCATCGAAAGTGAAGTGCGTTTGCTTTGGTTTTGGAATGCTTCGGTCTGTGATTGGCCAGCAAAACTCGCGCCACTTTCTCAACCAATGTAAAGCAAAACCAAAACCAATCGCGACTTGCACGTGCGTATTTTCCCGCGCTTTGCGCCGGTCACGTGTGATTGCTTCGTATTCTGATTGGCTCATTGCACTCCTTCGGTCTGATGTGATTGGTCAAAGTAATTACTTTGGTTTTGGTTTTACGACACTCAACTGAAAACTGCTCCATACCGCACATATCACATAGTTTCATGGCGGTTTACAATTCTACTGTGGGGTGAAATCGGACATCGGCCTGTAAAGGCGCCACCGGGCAGCCTGTATCAGTCCATATTTGATCTCAACCACCTACACATGAATGTCAAAGACAGGTGAGAGCTAGAGATAGACCACCACACCGGGGACTACAT
Source organism: Pachyseris speciosa (assembly GCA_016490735.1). NCBI lineage: Eukaryota > Metazoa > Cnidaria > Anthozoa > Scleractinia > Pachyseridae > Pachyseris > Pachyseris speciosa. The sequence continues at coordinate 202,287 of JAEMWC010000219.1, read as the reverse complement.
GTTCCGGCGTATTTTATGAAGGTTAAACAACATTCGCATGCGTGTAGTAAAGATAGAGTTTAAACTCAATGAGTTAGTTTCTCATTCTTTGCTTTCTCAAAGATAATTCCTGTCTACGTCTTCAGCTAAACGGATGCTATACAAAGACTTTGCTATGTTTGTTTTTGTAATTGTTTTGCTGTCTTTTTTCTAACTTGCTTGACGTTATTTAAGTATCTTTCTCATAAATCAGTTGTTGCTTTTCTACCAGCGGGCGAGATCAAAGTTTATCGATAGAAATAAATAATAAGGGAAAAACTAAAGAAAATAGACCCGACTTTTTCAAGCTGGAATCCTTGTCATCCTTTTATCTCAAGTTACGACGCCATTTAAGACCAAATTGTACCCAGAGTCTTCGGTACACCTGATTAGCGGAAGGGCGAGGGACAGACCCGGAAGTGCGAAAACGTTGGACTTCCGCTTGGATTGTACTTACCGTAAAAGCTCTATTAAGACCCCGGGGGGCTTATTTAATTTCAGGAGTCATTAACGGGGGGCTTATTAGGGGGGACTTATTTCAAATCCGAAACACTCCGCTTTCGTCTTAAAACAGTTTTTGTACAAAACTCAAACAACTTCAGTGAAATTTTATTATTTAACAAAGAGCAACAAACAGTATTATACGTGTTTGAGTGTATATTTGACTAAAACAAGCCAATCGGGGCCAAATGAAGTGGATTTCGCAACAGGAAATATGCTCCCAAAAGGGGGAGGGTGGGGGGGGGGGTGGGGTGCTTATTAGATAAACCGACTTCCAAATGGGGTTTAATAGAGACGGGGGCCTTTTACGGTACTTTCTGTCGTGTCGGGATTCTGCTTTTCTTCCGGCTTTTTTCAAAAAAAAAGCGGTGAAACTTTGTGGAATCACTCTCATAATAACCCCATTTCTAATAAACGGCCTGCTTCGTACATGACTCAATTTTGTTTATGAGCGAGGCAGTCGGGAGGAGGGGACGGAGAAGGGAAGATATGTTTTTTTCACACGGCCGGCGGCGTTTTCGCTACTCCAAGCTGTGCGTAAATTTTCGGTTCGTTTATTAGATGATTATTTCGTTGGTTCAAAATCTTGAATATTCTTTTTTCGCCTGACACTTGCAGCAATTTTACTTTTGGTAAACTGATAAGGATTTCCGGCAGAATGTTATACATACACAACAAACTCAAAGTCGTAATAAAATGATATAAGTATTAGCAATTAGCGATATTAGCAATATTAGCTATTAGCGATATTAGCAATTATCAGCCAGCAATTATTGTACTTCCTTGTCGGCACAAACGGCGTGCATTGTCGGCATTGGATGAATTCACATGTCCACTCCTATACGTTGATGAAACATTAGGCTATGTAACTCTTCGTAAGGTTGGTTTTAATTTTTGTAGGGTCTAATTATCCAAATTTGTCTGGCCTGAGAGTTCAATAATGTTCACTTCATTCCGATACTTTAATTGTTTTCGCCTGGCGGGTAATGGTTAGTTAGTCATGACACAACTGTCTTAGACTAACCGCGAGTCAAATGTTAACCAATTAGTTTTCAACTCGTTGATTAACTTCACATTAAAATTCAACGCATCAAAGGCTTACTAAGACGCGGGGAATCTTTCAATAAACTTGTTGGTTTGTTTTCTAACAGCTTAAGCCTTGGCCAAACTATCGAACAAAGTTGGATCCAACATCCAACATTGTTGGATGTGAATGTTGAGATAGTGGCAAAACACTATCCAACATTGCTAGACGAAACAAGCTACCGTTACAAGTTGGCGCAAAATTTAATTCAAAACATAGCGCTTATATAGCGTTACATGCAATGTTTATGGTACTAGAGCTTTTCGAGGACGTAAATGACGGTGTCAAGCGAGTAAAACCTTGGAATTGTTATGAGAACGAGCTGAAAAGGGTATGATCAATACCGCTCTACAGTTATTATTGCAAGATACACCCGCGATGATTAAGGAGATGATGAGAATGAGCCAGGATCAGTTCACACACGCTTTTGAACCGGACATCTACAAACAAAGCACCAAAATAGCGATTAGGGATTTGCTAGCAGGGCGAACGTGACTCGCTTCAGGATACAACTTTGTTGAAAGAGCGGCAAAACACTGCAACATTTGTTCATCGAACAGAATTGTTGGACTTTGATCAAAAGCAAACTCTAACCAACATTTGATCGAGCACAAACTGTTAGACGAACATTATCCAACATGGGCAGCCAAACGGTCGAACAATGTTGGATCGAGCAAAGTTGGAACGTTGAATCCAACTTTGTTCGATAGTTTGGCCAGGGTTTCGTCTTTAATTTTTTCCTTACAATAAGCACGGCTAAAGATGATCTGCATGGTAGTGGTGGTGGCGGCAGTAGTAGTAGTAGTGTTACTATGGCAGTTGACAAACGTATGGGTACTAAAATGGTAAAACATAGGGCGCACAGCGTAACCTATGCAGTCTGAAGGAACTATTAAAAGAAAACCTCTGATTTAAAAAATATATAAAATAAAAGATAAAAATCTAATAAACAATCTGAAGTTATTCGATACTTATTATTATTATCCGATACTTATACTTATATTTATTATTATTATTATTATTATTATTATCATTATCATTATCATTATTATTATTAAAGTGGTACATGAAAATGCTCGCAAAGTTGTCCTTGGCTCTTATTTATAAACAGGATGTCAATAATTTCCTTTTGATTGGCTACATAAAATATCACTTGGTGCATTTAAATGCGAGCCAAGCTTTAGCGTTTATACAGTGTCAATAACTGTTATAAAGACTGTTCGGTTGAGTTGAGCCGGTTCTTGGTGCTGTCGTTTTCTTCGATTCCTGAAGGTTAAGTTACGTCCTACTCGATGCTGAGGTGAGTGATACGAATCCGTTTGTTAAGCACTTAAATGAGTATAAAAGCGACTGTCATGCAATTAACTACCAAATCTTTTCTCGTCGGTTAGAAAATCAACCACTTATATGATTCCCTCCAAGGGGTGGTCACTGTCGAAAAGAAGACAAACTGAAAGGAAACTGTCGCGATTTTCTGCGCCCTTTTCTGCCAATTTCGGTCGGGTGTCGGTGTTTTGGGAGAATATTGTCGCCCGTTTTTGAAGCAATGTCGCTTGTCGCTTCTTCCCCTTGGAAGGCCTCAAATATGCCCGAAACAAGGCCAAGAATACCAGTCAAAATAGCAAAGTAGGCTTCGGAGAAAAAGATAAGGTTAGGATTTTCGGAGACTCAAATATTTAGCCAAGGAACACTGAACAGCTAAACCGCTCTGGCAAAACAGAAAAAGGTATGTTTTCTCGCGAAGTGAGGTGTCCCGTATGTATCGTGGTCAGGATCTGTGATATGTTTTCGCTTAAGGCTATCTCGAATCAAAGCTTTTAAGTCTATAGTTATGTCTTCTCATACTTAACTTAAAGATGAATTAAGTCCCTAAAATAAACAAACTGAATAATCCTGAATATCAGTAATTATCAAAGTGGTGAAATTAGAATTTAGTTTAATATTTTCGGATTGTAAACGTCATTTAAATAGCGTCATATATACAGGAAGTAGTTTTCTCAGACAAAACAACACTGAAAATTACAGTTTCAGTTTTGTAATAGGAATGATAAAGTCGTCTCCAGAGTAAATTTAGAACCAGCTTCCGAAGTAAACATGGTTTATATGCAATTAATTATAAAAGAAAAGAGAAAGAGATTTGGAATTAGGGAGCTGAGAGCCTCGACGGGGCGAATCAGCCATCAAAACTGAAACCATCTGACGTGGTCCTGCGAAGCGTCGTGAATAATGATGACTTCACGGAAGAAAGCAATTTTCGTCATGGGCATTGTTCGTTCGCCATGGAAATAATAGACGACGCGGAGAGAATTATTTAAGATTTCGACTCTTCGAAGGAAAACAGTTTCGTCTTGCTGTTGCGATAGCGTCGTAAAGCGATTCTTGGTCAAGAAATGTGGAAAGCTTAGATCCCGGACGAGATGATTTGCAAACACGCGAATGATTATGGTAATGATAGGATAACAGCTTCAACAATCCTTGGGTATGATGTTGAAACAGACTTTTTCTTATCTTTTATTTATAGTATGGAGCCAAGTGTAAGAATGGTGACCGTATTTTTACTGGCTTTACTCAGTGTTACTACTGTACATGGCGTGCACAGATGGAACTCGGGGAAGGGTATAATCTACAAGCTTGGAGTGGTACAAGATGTCTGGCTGGAGAGAATACACGTAAACAGAAATAATTATCCGTATGTCATTGTCTCAAGACTGCCGCAGTTTCCAAACAAGCGAGCTCTTTTCCAGTTTGAAGATCTTCCCCGTCAATCATGTTCGCCGGCACACATCCAGTCTGCTAACATGTACTTGTACTATTGGCACTCGAGCAAAGCGAGCTGGCATACTATCACCTTCGCTCCCACCATCCCTCGCCATTTGGAAGTGCACTTGGTAAAAAAAGCGTGGAAAGAAGCTGAAGCAACAAGATATTACCGTCTCCGTGGTATTCCCTGGTCATCTCCGTGGCTGCGCCTGGACGGCACGGATGCCGAGGCAGCTCCGCAACGAGGGAAGGTCACCATCTTTCCTTTTCGTCCTGCAGGACATGTGGAGTTTGATATCACTGACGCAGTGAAGAGCTGGAGGAGTGGAGTCCCTAACAACGGTTTGCTGATCCGCGCAACTAACGAACTGGATCGCGGAAGGAGTCCTCTCTTCTTCAGTAACCGCCACAAAGATCGTTGGAGGCATGCCTTTGTTCTGGTGCGTTGCGTGTGAGAGGCATAAGTACGAGGTACAAGCACGAGTCAGTTCATCAGATAAAGCTCAATCTAGTTTAAATTTTAGCGTTTCATGCTGGTAGTGCTTGGGCAATTAAGTGATCGATTTTCGCTGAGATACTGTTCTGGCTTTCTGTTTGTTACTCGAGTCAGAGAAGTTAAACTTGGTTTTCGCGATATCCAGCCCGTTTTCGCATTCAGGGAATCACTTTAGGGGGCTAGTAATCTCTTGATTTCATATTTTAGTAGCGTCCTTGTCCATAATGTCACATTTGTGTTCGAAACAATAGCGGAATAACCTCGTTCTGTTCGAATGGTTACAACAAGGTTACGTTTTCATATGTTTACAGGTTTTCGATGATCTCGCGTGCTGAGACTGATCACAACCGAATGCTTTTTAGTTCTCTTTCACAATCATTTGCGATCAAACGTTAAGCTTTAAATTTATCTCATCCTAAAGGTTTCACTTTAAATGATTTTAACTCTGGATCGTTTTTAGCTTTTGATTACTGGAGCTCTAACAATAAGTGAGAACAGACTAAAAAGCCTGCGTTATAAATCTGCTATCGCTATGTGAGTGGACAGGACTCTTCGTTTTAAAAAGTAGTTGTTTTGATTCTAGATTTTGATGGCTTTATTCACAGTGGAATTTCAATTTAGTTTTCGCAAGTTTTGACCAGTTAAATTAAGGCTTAGCTGCAGTTGTAGTACTGACTTTCAGTTTAGTTTTTCTCGTCTTCATACAATACCTTGTAACTGTGGGATATTGAGCTCAGCTGACAATAAAAGAACACGAGGAGAAGTAGATTTGTGTTTTTAGTGGTAAACGATGGTGATTTTTGAAAAGCCATCAAATTTGACAATGGAGTATAAAGAGCTCGCGAGAAAAAAGGTGTAAGTGACTACGGTATTAAATGACCTTAGAACCCTCATTTGTCTAAACTCACCCTGGTTTGGCCCACAGATTGATTATTGCATTGAAACGTTGTACCGCGTTTATTTCGTGGCCTGAAACCTTGTATTTGACGAATTGGAATGCGTTTTGCCAAAACTCAGTCAAAAAAACAGAAAGAGAGGAGGATCCGATGCGCGCGTTTTGTTTGGCTTTAATTATACAAACAAAATTATTCACGCGTCTTTTTAGTCGCTAAATTATTTACACTAATTTTCGAACTCCAGGCTTTTAAATTACAAAATAAGTGTAGAAATATTTTCCTGACATGTTGAGCGGACTTTATGCCAAATAAGAGTATATTAAAAGACATTTGACTTCCAGGATCAAAATCATCTTTTACGCCCTTTTTCCTACTGAGCCCCTCAGGTTTTAACAAGGATTTGATATAGCAAGAAGAAAAATCGGAACAGAGATCTAAAAGGAAAATTTGCAAGTTTGCAAGAAGAAAAATTGGAACAGAGATCTAAAAGGAAAATTTGCAAATCTTCTGAAAAGTCCCACGAAATTCCGATGACCAACTCTGATTACAGTGCTATTACACGAGGCACCCGAACGCTTTCTACTGTTTGATAGTCGTACAACTGGGAAGAAAATGATTCACCTGTTTCTAAATATCTTTTAGAGCCGTGTTAGAAGATCAGGCCGAAGGGCTTGCCTACATGTGATTTCAAGTACAAAAACTTAGTTTCTGTCAGAAGAAACACAACATCTGGAAGAAAATCACCTCCCAAATGACTTAAGTAACTTGATTTGGTCTGGAGCAAAGAAAACAACACCAGCTCCTGTCGTATCTCCGAGCGAAAAAATCTTGCGCCAATAACCAATCATTTGTAGACCCCCGGTTTTTAATATGCGTTTAGGCTTCCAGCTAATCCCCCAGAATTCCTACTACATCCCTGTACATATTTCCGGGGAAGGATGGGTTTGTAGGCAGATGATATTAGTGAGAATTTTACTTCAAAATGGGTTGGGTCTGGTTATAAAATCAGTTTGAAACACGACGTTAACAAAATAGCAATCGTTTAAAAATCAGTCCAAGAGACTTTTTACACTGGTTTTATTCTAGTTGTTTTAAACATTGTAGCCGCACGTTGTCACTCATTTCACTTAGTGCTTTTAGCCCCCTATTGAAGGTTGGTGCTTCATCCTTGCATCGCTACATTTTTTTTAAAACTGCTGACCGTAAAAGTGCATTCGCATTTCTTTGATCCAATTAAAATGTTCAAAAACAAACTGAAACCCCAAAAAGTGAAAACTAGAAGGCTTCTTCTTTTGCTCAACCATAAAAATCACCCAAAGAAAGTTAATTTTGTAGTTGTTGCCGTTGTACGTGCGTTAGCTCTTATTCAAAAAGGGCCCTCACTGATTTCTTCCCCTATAATTCTGTACTCTGATCATAAGAGTTCAGTTTTGAAGCCACAAAATGGATAGAACAGAGATCAGAGTGAATAACATCGTTTAAGCCATGAAAAACTGCCCTCACCGACCAATGCGCGTCCTTCTAAGATTTATCAAATGACGTCAGAGATTTTAGTTGCTTTTAGGCTGGGACGAGTCCGTCGCGGCCAATCAGAACCTCCGTTCTGTTCCTTCCAGCATATCGAGTTACGTTCTCGTGATATCCTCAGGTTGTGGTCATTTCAACTAATTTTGTGGCGAAGATCTCCCTTATTACGTTAAAAAGTAAGAAAATAAAGCACAGAGACCTCAATTTTCGAATTTGTGGGTAAAAATTTCAAATTTTGTGGCACATTTATAAAATGCCATATGTTCCATGGGAACACATAGTGTTCTTTTCATGCCTGGCTCCTGCAGATCTCATCTTGCTGAGATTTTCATTTTGATTTCAAAAGTTAGCTGTTAGTGTTCCTTATGTTGTTCAAGGCTTTACCCCTTGCTTTGTTTCAATCAATACTAGAAATCTTACATGCTGTAGGATATCCATATTGTTCAGCCTCCAGAGTCAAATCTGTATGGAAAGAGATCGTAGAAATCTCGGAAGAACTTTCTCTTCCATTCAGTTTGTAAAGTGATATATTCACATTTCTTCGGACTTGTTTTCGTCACAACATGGTCACAACAAATGATCGAGCAGGGCTAAAGATGATTATTATAGTTCTTAACCCTTTAACGTTTCTTTTATTTTGGATGATTCAGAGAGTCCTTGTTATGGAGCCATTTGGTAATGTTCAAATCGACAGAAAGTGCTTATAACTATATACCGTTTTTACGAACATAGAGAGCCCCTTCCATTAATAGTTGTTGGTGGATCGACAGTTGACTCCCTAGGGAGTTGTGATGTCAAATGTGTCGCAATTTGAACCCTCAAACCGGACAAAACGAATGTTTTTGGTATGCTGTGGCTGGAGAATTGGAGCTGAGAGCGGTTCAAGGGCAGGAACAGTAATGGCGCAATAGGTTCATGTCACTGACCAAACTTGGGTACAATTTGTTGTCTATTGTGTTTCTTAGGTGCATATGAACATTTCATGGTTTTCACAAGTATTCCCTCGTTTTCAACAACTTCGTGAGCACAAGGTTTACCCAAAGTTACAACGGAGCATTTCAATCAATTTAATTAAAGGGTTCTATTCAGGAAACAGCTTTATTTCAGGATGTGACTGGTGTTGTTGGTGTTGTAATACATTTAATTCTCTTTATACACCAAGCAAGGAAAGTTATCGTTCGCCGGCGAACGATAATTTGCATAAAAAATGTTAAAGGGTTAACCGACTCTGACAATGTAGTAGACTCCGCATTGATTTTTTTTTAAGTGGTTCATAAAAACATTTAAATGGTAACAAGAACGGAATCCAGAGGTTGAAATAATTCTTACGAAGTTTACCAATTCGATGACACACGAGTTTAATGGCGTATTTTAATCTTTGTATGGGTATCGGTGAGACATAACGTTCTTCATTTTAATTTGATGATATCATAGACAAAGTAATGATAATGATGATGATAATAATAACATCGATACATGAAAATACTCGCAAAGTTGCCCTTGGCTCTTGCTTAAACATTCATAATTCACAAAACACATGTGAGGTCTAACCCTGGCCTAGGAATAATAAGAATGTGTGGGCCAACCTTGAACAACCTTGGACTTGAAACTCGAATCATCAAAAACGTTGATCATCAGAAACCTCCAGCTTAGATGACTGAAAACAGGTCACAACATTGCACACTACCAGGAGGAAATGTGTGAAATACACGTGAAATGCATACGAAACATACTACCAGTGTGAAACTCTATGAGTGAAACAAAGTTAGAACAGAATTTGGAGTTTCACATTATCTCCCCATGTGTGAAACCTGAAAGTGTGTCTGAAGTTGTCTAAAGAACATGTGAAATATTGCGTGAAAACAGGAGCCCATGGTGAAAAGGATAACATTTTTCACACAGTTTTCAAACTCCTTCCACGTCTATATGAAATATCACATGAAACAAATGTTCAAAACCATATACCACGTGAAGCATGAACCACATTTTAACAGGTTATGTTTACCTGTAGTGGGTTTCGTTACAGAACAAGTATAAATACTTGGCGCATTTCGAATTACAATGTTCATGGGATTTCAATAACTGTTACAATCACAAAAATTACAATTTCCTCGATTGTGATTGGTTTAAAAAAAACTCCTACTTTCCACTAATTCACTTGTCAGGTTGTTATCGGAAAGTTTGTTATTGAACAGTTCAATAAGCCAATCACATTCAAAGTAGTATTTAAAACAAACCAATCACATTCAAAGTTGTAGTTTAAATCAACCAATCACAACCTTGGTTTCAATTACAATACATTTTGATTGAAGTCAATTTCAGAGCGACATTAAACAATTTACGCTTCCTTTTGTCAGTCTTGGCTCTTCTTATTTTCTCGGAAGTTGTAATTTTTATGATTAATTTGTAATAAGACATAGTGTAGTCCAATTCGGTCTGTAATCATACTCGTGATAAACAAATCGGACTCCAGCTGCGCGGTCGTCCGATTTTGTTATCACTCGTGTGATTACAGACCAAATTGGACTCCACTCAGTCTTATTACCATTACTTAACATTGTGTGGGTGAGTTGTGCCGGTTCTTGGAATCGAAATTTCGTATTTGAGTCCAACATTACCTGAAGGTTAAGTCATGTTCTATTTGGAGCTTATAGGTGAGTGAAAATTAGACTTTTTTAAGAGACAAATGTCTCTGGGCACTTGAGTGACTTGGAAGTAACTATCCAAGTAGTACCCAATCTTTTTTGGTTGGTCGGAAAAAAAAATCATTTTTTTATATATAAGCGCGAAATTAGGTCACCTAGAATTTTCACTGAGAAGACCTACCAACAGCACTGCAGGATTCGGGAAGAAAATAAAGGTTTTCAAATACTTAGTGAACCTTGATGGGAGGAATCAGCCAATAAAAAATCATCTGACGAAGTCCTTCGAAGGGTCGTTGATAATAATGGTTTCACGGACGAAAAAATGGTTGTATGTGAGGGCATCGTTCGTTCGCCGTGGAATTAACAGTTGACGCAGAAAAGATCGTTAAGATTTCGACTGTTCGAAGAACTGCATGCATGAAAAAAAGTTCGTTGAGCTTAAGATACCGCTGCGATAGTGTCGTACGGAAATTCAGTTCTTGGTCAAGAAAAGTGGAAACTGTCGACGGTTTAAATCCTGAACAAAAAAGTTTTGCGAACGCGGGAGTGATTATGACCTTGGGTATCATGCTAAAAAAGCTTTTTCTTATGTTTTGTTTATAGCATGGAACAAATTACAAGAATGGTGAACGTGTTTATAGTGGCATTATTTGCTACTGTTGCTCATGGCGTACAAAGATGGGACTCGGACTCATACTCATTTGCAATGAAACAGTACATTCCAAATTAAACTTCCCCTAAAGTTGTCATGTTTGCTCTTTATCGTTTTTGCTTTTCATTGCTGGAGATCTAACAATAAGTGAGAACCGACTAAGAAGCCTGCGTTTTAATCTGCTATCGCTATGTGTGTGGACAGGGCCTTCGCATTATAAAGTAGTTTACTTGGTTCGATTTCTATAGTCTGTGAAGGGTTTGTTCATGGTGGGATTTTGCTTGACCGAGTTTAGTTCACGCTAGTGCATTTTTGACTAGTTTAATTAAGAGCGGCATACTAAGGCGTAGCTCTTAAAGTGCCTTTAGTTCCGTCAGGCCAGTTTTCTGTCGATGCTTTGTAACTGTGGGGTATTGAGCTTAGCAGACAATAAAGTAACTTGAGGGTACATACAGATCTGTGTTTCTGTAGAAAAAGCGTTGACTTGAAAAAAAGATACTTTAAGTTCACTAAAGTAGCCATTTTTGAGGGTTCCAGGGTGTGTAATATATTTCGTAAAGTTTCAAAGTGTCGCTGAGGGAAAAGTTCTTTGAAACAATATACATCGTAGAAAGGGGTATACTGTGAGTCCTTGTATACGCTGGCTACTTTGTTGCGCTATTTCAGCAGATTATCTCAAGTTTATATGGCCCCTTAAAAGACCAAGTTGTACCCAGAGTCTTCGTTACACCTAATTATTATTATTATTATTATTATTATTATTTATTATTATTATTATTATTATTATTATTATTAATCAGCAGTAGCAAATCTTAGGAAGGACTGACCGGAAGTGCGAAAACGTTGAACTTCCGCTTGAATTGTTCTTACTTTCAGTCGGGTTGCAATTCTGTTTTACTTCCGTCTTCTTTCAAAAACCAACAAAAATTTGTTGGCTCCCTCTCAATTAAGAGCAGGGGAGTCGGAAGGGGAGGGGAGAGGGAGCATTTTTTCCCACCCGACCGCAGGCGTTTTCATGACAAGAACCTTTGCATAAATTTTCAATTTTCAATTTCCAGGAGACTGTTGTACATGCACAACAAACTAACTCACCCCATCCCCGTGGGTTAGACTACCAGCAATTGTACTTCCTTGTCAGCACAAACAGCGTGCATTTATCTGCATTGGGTGTATTGATACGTCCACTGAAATGAATCCATGAAATATAAGGCTATGTAATTGTTCCTCAATTTTAAGTTTTTATTAGCCTGCGAGCAAGCTCTCTCGGGGGTTGGGGGGTGGAAGGAGGGAAAATGGAAAGAGAGCTTGCAACGATCTCTCTGCGATTTGAATTCCGCCCCTAATGCTCCCTATCGCTTCCGGCTGCCTGAGCTGTCAAAATTTGGGCAATCAGCGCAAACCGGAAATTTGTTTCTTCCGTCGAACAGGAAAGGACACGAAAGAACAACTTTGGCACACGCAATGCAAAAGACGGGAATCGTCGCGGAAAGAAAATAACTCCTCAGTTTCTGCCTACCGTGAGCTACAAAAATACGAAAAACCAGCGAAGTTTTCAGCTTTATTGCGGCCACATTGAACGAGGTAAACCCAAAGTTTGCTAACTGAAGCCGGAGAATGAAGTTGAAGTATCGGATGTCGGACCAAGGATGAAGCGAACTTTGCCAACCTCGGCAACTACGCCAGATAGAAGCCCCGGTCAAAAGAAAGATCGCAACAGACATCCCCATACTTCGGGATTCGGCGACCTGGTCGTCGATAACGCTTTGAAGTGGGAAAACAAACAATACTGTCTGCGACCAATTATTTTAGATCGCAGCGGCGCGCATTGATACTTTTGCCAAATTATGTAGGCAAAACAGCGAGAACATCTTTGCTTTGAAGTAAGCTATCGACTGCTAGACGCTGTTCTGGTTTCAAATCTGACGGACAGTTCATATATTTGGAGAATTTTTCGCTTCGCGAATACAAATGTCTCGCCTTTTCCGGACAAAAACCAAACAAACTCAAACCACGCAGTCCACGCTCGATGATAGATCACGTCATCACCCGGTCAAATCAGCCAATCAGCATTTTGCGTCCAATTTTTGGACGCAGAAATTCAAATTTATGAGACACGAGTGCAAGCTCTCCTTTCCTCCCCCACCCCCTACCCCCGGGAGAGCTTGCTCGCAGGCTAAGTTTTTATGGGTTTCAATTTTCTAACTCGACTGGCATGAGAGTTCAGTAACGCCTTTCCGATAATTGTTTTCGTCTGTGAGTAATGGTTTAATTTAGTTGTACCAAGACAGGATAAAGATAAGAGAGTTAATCGACCATATAGGCCCTATCCCTATCGTAATCCCTCTAAAGTTATTTTTAGATGTCTCCAAGATCCGGTGTTCCCAAGAGGGTTGAGTGAGAACCAATCATATGTCCCCATTTCTACAAGTGTTGACAGCTCCCATGCAATTGGTAAAAATAGGGGCATATGATTGGCTACCACTCAACTCTCTTAGGAACACCGGATCTTGGAGGACATCTAAAAATAACTTTAAAGGGATTACGATGGGCATAATGCCTATATGGGGATTAATTCTCTTATCTTTATCCCCTCTTGGTTGTACTTATATGACACAACTGTCTAAGACAAGCCGTGAATCAGTTTTTATACTCGTTGATTAATTTCACAGTTAAGATCCAACGCATCAAAAGCTACCTAGGACGCGGAGAATCTTTGTAAAAGCCTATTGGTTTACGGTTTATGCTGGCTGTGTTTCGTCTTGCATGACTTGTTTTAGTATAACAATGAGCACGAGCGGACGGCATAAGATGGTCCACATACAATAATTCTTCTCTGGCTCTTAATATTTTAAGCCCAAGTAGAAACAAAGTACACAGATTTTTATTCACGTCAGACACTTCTTAAAAGAAGTATCTGACGTGAATCATAAACTCTTCTAAATAAAAACAAAAACAACCCCCATGGCTGATATAATTTTTATAAAGATTACCAATTTGCTAACATGCTAATTGCAGACATCAAAATCTGATCAATGACGATATGTACGGGTCCGCAAATGATCCCAGGACCGCAAATGATCCCGGACCGCAAATGATCCCCAAATTGGACCGCAAATGATCCCGGACCGCAAATGATCCCCGTATTGCACCATGTTGGACCGCAAATGATCCCGAACAAAAAATAAGGAATGGCATGGAAGATGAAATGGTATGGATAGGGAATTGGCGTGAATTGCGATTATTTTAATCAAAGTCTTAAATCATGGCTCACAACTATCATCATCTGATTAATTTTAAAAAGGTAAACGTCACACAATTTGTGCAACTGATGTGAAGCAGTCAATCAGTGTTATCACACCAGGATCCAAACCTATCTCGTTTTTCCTTCCGTCTTTAGAGATCTTTGTGTTTGTTCTTATCTTTAGTAACTCCAAGAACGTTCACAAATGATGCCAATGAAATAAGAACAGGACAGTTTAGCCATATTTTCCGAACGCGTGGGAATCACAGCTCACACGACGGTGACAAGTTTCGGATGATCTTTGACCCCTGCTCCGATTTCAACCACATCACCGCGTTTCTCGCCTGCCTCAGGCCAGTCGGCTGATCCCATGGATGTGAGAAAGAAACACTTCTAGTATTCTGGGTACAATTTTAAATGAGAGTGCTCAGTGAACAAAAGACTTTTATTTCAAAAGATAACGAAATCAACTGCGGAATTTTTCAGTTATTTCTTCACGGGTATGAGTGCATTGAATTCTCCGTTGTATTTGTGATTATACAATTGAATTATACTAGCCTGGGACCAGGCTCCGCAGTGGGGTTAAGAAGCGAAAAGAAGGAACGTGGCCAAAAAAAAAATCGGCGAGCGAAGCGAGCCGACCCGGGGACTGGCGGCTCGCTTCGCTTGCCTGTTTCCAGGCTCGATTTCACTGAAATCGGGCACATGCACCGAAGCGTTGATCATATACCCGACAGAAATGAAATCTGATTAAGCATGTTCTCGAACGTCCTGGGATGTACAATACAACAAACAGAAGACATGAAACGAAACTCGCAGTCCACGATCGCAACAAGTGTCGTTACAAAATCAATTACTGTACTATGCAGCCGGCGTCCTGAAATCAACAAACAGACAGAACGTCACGCAAGATCACAGATTTCCCACTAAAAACGAAAAAAAAAACAAAAAACAAAAAAAGAACTATGGAATAATTCTCATAAAATGATAAAACGTGTTTTTTGTGTGTCATTTTTATATCAATCCATGCCATTCCTTATTTTTTGCTCGGGATCATTTGCCGTCCAATATGGGGATCATTTGCGGTCCGGGATCATTTGCGGTCCATTTTGGGGATCATTTGCGGTCCGGGATCATTTGCGGTCCTGGGATCATTTGCGGACCCGTACAGATACCAATTATTATTATTACTATTATTATTATTGATTATTATTATTATACAGTGAGACGTGAAAATGCTGGAAAAGTTGCCCTTGGCTCTTATTTGTAATAACGATGCCAAAAGTGTCTCTTTGATTGGCTGCATTAAAGAAACATTTAGTTCATTTCAATAACAATCTCGACCAAGCTATAACGCTATCTTCTACACAGTTTCAATAACTGTTATAAAAACTGCTTAAGTGAGTTTTACCGTTCCAGTCGGTGCTTTCGTAATTTTCCGTAATTCCTTGAAGGTAGAGTCCCGTTCTACTTGACTTTCAGGTGAGTGAAAATTGAACTATGCGCTCAAGTGAATCAAAATAATTTTCCTCAAACTCAGCCAATTGTTTTACGTGCGGTTGGACAAAAATGTAATTTTTAAGTGCTTTCAGATTAGGATTTTCGGAAAACCAACAGCAGCACGCAGAATTCGAGAAGCATCAGCTTTCCTAAAAATTTCTGAGCCTTAAATTTTCAGCTAAAGATCAAACTTTGTTAGCTTATACAAAGAGGCACTGATAAGCGAAAGAAATCGAGAACTCGATTCTAGCGGGTTGTACGTCCCTGATTTCAATTAGAGTCATGATCTAAAATACGCCTATATTCTCCTTGATTCTGGTGCAAAAAGCTATCTCGAATTAACTCGGAGGCTTCTGGCACTACGACAAAATTAAACCAGAGCTGAATGAGCCTGTACTGAAACAAGCAGTTGAAGTCAGCCAGTCATCAGTTCATTTGCTTTTTTATTATTCCATTCCGCTGTGATTCGTTCGTAGGCTTCGTTCGTTTCTTCATATATTTTCGGTAAAGAGCCGGCGTCTGATCATGAAATGATATGTTGCTAACACTGGGTTAAGATGTAAGGTCGGGTTTTACAGTGTTCAATTTAATTGTTTTCATATTTCTCTTATCCAGACCTTTCTACACCATGAAGACTGCTTTTGTTTTCCTAGCACTTCTGATGATGAGTGTGGCATCAGTAGCGAATAAACGCGGATGTTGCAAGAGTAAGTAATACTCAGCAATCAACAATCCCTTGAACGAAATTTGGACAAAGTGCTTATCACGTGAATCTGTTATGTTATTCAAGAAATGAGATTATTAAGCAGTTATAATAAAGAACGTTAACAACCGCTGTCTTTAAATGTGTCTTTTTTTCTCTCCACTTCTGGTCTGTAGAGGCTCTAGAGACGTTTGAAAGGAAGGTGAAAAATCTTATTGCCGAGTTCAAGAAAACTTGCGAATATAAACCACAGTTGCCGCCAGGTATGCTGAGCTCAGTTGGATCATTTTTCTACGTGAAGAACTTTGCGACACTAAAAACTGTTATGCAAATTAGCTAAGCGCACACTGAATGTGCTCTCAGCTGATTTGTATAAGAATCTTTACACCATGGTTTGACACGTTGCATCAGTCGAGTGATGTGTTTCCTGAGCTTATGAGGAGCTCTATCCGATCGTACAAAACACATCTCACCTTGTTATTTCCAAACTATCCTTAGTTTTTTCGATAAAAGCTGCTAAAATGAAATCCTTCTCGGTTTTGAACAAACTCGTCAAAACAGCTATTGTTCTTCTTTTAGCAGGCAAGTATTCCCATGTTGGATGCTTTGAAGACAAACCGAACCGAGCTATGCCTAAACTGCTTGGGAGCTGGAGGTTTGATAGCGAGGCTATTCAGAAGTGCATGCGAGCGGCAGAGAAGGCTGGGTACGCAGCGTTTGGAGTGCAGTGGTCTGGCCAGTGTTGGTCAGGACCGCTGGCTCACATGACATACAGCAAGTATGGAACCTCGAGCCGATGCAAGAATGGAATTGGGGGAGGCTGGGCACAAAATGTGTACATATTAAGTAAGTGATGTTTTGATGACTTCAGGTTTCCTGCGTCTCCTCAAAAGTGTGACTTGAGAGTACAAATATTAATCGGGGTCTGTATTAACTGGCCCAAGCAGTGAGTGTAATAGAGTCCATATAAATAGTTGTACACTGCTGGGGGCCCCTTTTTGGATAGTCGAAGCGCAATCTATCAATAGCGCGGTGAGCAACAGTGCGGTGAGACTGGAGCGAGGAGAACAGAGTGAAAAGAGATTGGAGAGAGGCGCGAGAAAAAGGGAGTCCCTTTTTTTCTCCCGCCTTTCCCCCAGGCTCCTCTCAGCGCACTCACTTCAGGTTTCACCAGTTTCGCCGCGCTATTAACTTGAGCTCCCTAATATCCTGAAAAGGATAGCTAGCAGAAAATAGTTGGTAAAAAAATCTCCTCAATCATAACGATTTAACCACATTGAAATGTTGTTTTTTTTGTAACACTCTTTGACTAACGTGTAATGTGAGAAAAGTATCTTACAATTCTTTTGACAAAGTAATTTGATAAAGTAACCACACATCTGTGTTGTGTCCTTGTCAAAAGACATTGGTCAATTCGACTCTCGAGGGGGCTCTCTCGAGGGATGAGGAGTATCTTTAAGCTGAGTTTTATTTTCGAGTTAAACGTTTTGTTACCACTGTTATATAAAAGATGAGTTTGAAAAAACGCCCTCTCCTGACGAAATACTGGCCCTCGAATTTACCCAAATTCAGAGAGTCGAAGACTTAAACTGTTCAAGTCTTTCAGACTCAATATTCTAAATATTCGTTTACGATTTTTGTTGTCTCTTTATAGTTGCTTCTTCTTGTAAGGAACAGCACGACAAAAATCCGTAAGTTGACACAAGTATTGAGGATTTTCTCTTTCTTTGATCGATTAACTTAACAGACGGGCTGAAAATTAACCAAAAAACGTTGAATTGAAACAGCTGTAGTTTGGAAGCGACTACTTCAAAAGTAGCTTAAAGTCGATTTTTCCGTGTTTTTTCTGTTTTCAGGTCACTTAAGAGTGGCGTGCAAACACTGCTGTTTGGTCAACAAAAAGTCCCTGTTTACTGTCACATGGGAAACTTCGGATGCGGAAATGGAGGATGGACGCCAGTCATGAAGATTGATGGCAAAAAGGCATCTTTTCTTCTACTATCAAAGATAAACATTTTGGGACAAATTCTTATTTATGCGGTTTCTATACGCGATCAAGAGAAACATTTTCACGGGTAGCAAATTTCTTCAACCCCCTTTCCCCACCCTCTATGTTGAGCATGACGCCCACAAATAGGCCATTTCGGAAAATACCATAATACTCTTTGTTTGTTCCCTCCCCCCCCCAACAAAAAACTAAAATTGCATTTGGTTTTGTTTTTTCTGGGACCACTGTAAGTCCCAAGAGAAACAGGAAACAATGCCTATGCATTTTTTTTTTTTGGGCGGGGGGGCAAACAAAGAGTATTATGGTATTTTCCGAAATGACCTATGTTCCCTGATCTTCGCCATTGTTCGAGGGGTGGGGGCTGGGGGTACAAAGACTAGCTTGATATGCATAGAGGTGCTTTTGGGGAAGGTTATGATTAATAATAATAATAATAATAGTAATAATAATAATTTCTTGGATTGAAAATAAGAAATATCGAGGAAAAATACAAAAAAAAATAGCCTGAAAACTTGCTTTATAAATAGCTTTAAATATCGTATTAAGTATAAATAATAATCATAATAATAATAATACCGTATTTTCTCGATTTAACGCCGGACCCTGATTATACGCCGGCCCCGTATAAACGCTAGTTGAAAACTAGTAATTTTTAAATAAACGCCGTTCAGAAAGATAGTTCTGATAACTAGATCATGACATTTGTCCCAATGTGTTTGTGAACATTTCAATTTTTAGTCCCTTGCTCGTTCGTCCATTTTATGTGTGATTCTCATGATTTTATTTTCTTTGCAGAAAACCTTCCGATACCATTCCAGCTTTTGGAGCAGCAAAACAGCTTTCAACCTCATAGGAGGGAAGACTGGGTTCGACAAAGAAGAAACTAAGCTGCCGAGTTACTGGACCACACCCTTCTCAAAGATCTGCCTAGGGATGATGATCGGCACCCAAATCAACTATGTTGTCATTGACAAACAGGTGAGCTCCCTTTACTCACTGATTGCGGACGGGAAGTACCGTGCCACATCTCTGGGTCGCAAAACATGGAAGAAGCTTATTGGATCTGCTGCCTCCTTGCAGTACTATTGCAACAAGGAAGGGTTTAACCCTGTTCCTAGTACTTCGCTAAAAGCAAGAATCGGTATCGTTGCTAACAACGAATACCACTGCAATAGCTGTGACTCCTTTATAGGATTTGGTTCTGTGACGGTGAAGACAACGACGTGTGGAAACTATGCGATGTATGGTCCAGACAACGGGAATAGGAAGATCAAGGCCATGGGGTACATTCTGGTTCAGTGAGCGCTATTCAGAATTCACAAAAGTCAATTCCGTAGCAACAATGGCTAATGAAACCAAGTTAGAAAACTACGTTCTTAACTATTGCAATAGGCAATAGCAAGCCACTTAAACTCGGGAACAGGGGTTGTGTAAAAATGAGATTTGATAATAAAGCCTTTACTGCAAGCTGAAACGGATTCAGTTTCTTTGACGATTTTGTAGTTATTCATTCGGTTATTAGATGTTTGAGTGAGAGCAAGGCCTGGGGGTGGGGTGGGAAGTACTTGTATAGGGGAGCAGCTGGGTGTTTGAAAACCTGATCCTGTTTAGGACGAAAATAATCTTCAATACCTACCCTGTGTAGAACAACGCCTCAAAGTGGTCTAATGTTGACTGATGACCTGCTAAATAAATACAGATAAACGTTTCTGATTTCGGATTTTTAAATACTCGCCGACAGTCTTTCAGCCATGCCCTGCCTACAATCATGGACAAACGTGTTGACACACTTGAGCAAAACAAACGCTTTCTATTAGCGACCTTCCGTAATGGAAAGAACGTCTTTTTTGTCGTTAGCCAGCCCCCCTCTCCCTCTTTTCAATGTTGAAATATGCTCCTTTGACACTGTCACGTGGTCACAACATTCAAGGGGGAAGGGGGTCAAAGGTGAGAATTGGAGATTGGAAGAATTACGCATTTAACGGAAAGGTTTTTTTTTTCAGGGAGTGTCTCAACTTCTTTTGTCCATGATTGTACGACATGTTCAGACACTGATTAGGACAGACTCGCTTGAAATTATATAGCCTGTCCAGGGCAAAGAGGCCAAACGTCATACGGCGGCACGTTTCCGTATATGTCACATAGGGGAATACAATACCCCCTCTCCCCGGGGGGAGCAAAGATCAGTTATGAGCCCATATGCAATCCTTTTTGTACGCTATAAAATAACTGTTATTTTGTAGTGTACAGTACTCGTAAGAAGAAAAATCGACGAAATGGCATTAAAAATGGCTGGAAGGTACAAGACTGCTATGGACTAAAGGTAGAAAGGCTTTAGAGGTTATATTTTGAGTGATTATAATTATTTTCTCGTTGCTCGCGTCGTTATAACATTCGGTGCACATGAGTGCTTATATCCGTAGCGACAAATTGCGCGTAATAATGCAAAGAATATCAGCTTTAGTTGACTAAGTGTATAACAGCTAGACAAGCGAAAAGATTTCATATTGAAGAAATATTTGCTTTTATTTCTTCGTAATGCGCGCACGTATCACTGAATTAGGTCACCTTCAACGTGAACTGGTTGCGTCCTTGTGGCCAGTTACCAAGTAATTGAAGACCTTTGTAATGAGATTCAAGAAGAGATTCCAGCGAAATATACCGCGAGTATATAAATCAGTTTGTGTTCGATTGACTTCGGCAACACAATTTAATGAATTGAGTTCGATTGGCTCGGAAATCGAACTCAAACAAAGTTCGGTGTTCGATTTTGTTCGATTGCCGAACTCCATGGAAGTCAAGCAGTGAAAATGTAAAGCTTGTCGGATGTGGCTGGAGTGACAAGGATACCTCACAATTTAATGTGATCTGGTAAGTTGAAGCCACTCTTTGGGCACTAAGGCCACCTGGTAGCGAGCATTACCCCTTATATCTACCAAATCAAAGATTGAGCCCAAGCATTAGCAGCCATGGACGTTGTTTCGGCCTTGTTAGGCCTCATCAGCATGGTATAGCTAATGCTCAGGCTCAAGTACCCACAATACCCGAGCAATATGAAAATGCATCAAATGTCAGCAAAATTCATCACCACGGCATTTAATTAAATTGTACCGGGAACGAAAACTCTCAGGAAGTATTTATAGTCGTTTTCTTAATTAGTTTACTAAAGGAGTCTACCATTGAACAAGATATGAAGGAATCCTAAAATTTCAGTTTTAACGGCAAATTCTCGATATTTCAGTACAGACAGCTGCTCTGTTGTCACAGTTGCAATTATTTCCTGTACACTGTATTTGCACGATAAAGTTAACCAATCGAGTTCTCGAAGGAAACTGGAAAATATTTCGTTTTTTTGCTCTTTTCAGAAGTAAAGCGGTGCAAATTTATTAAAGGTACTTCCTTAGCGGGCTCCTTCATAACAACGGATTACATCGTTTGACCTACTCTTTCTTTGCAGTACATTTTTAATAGTCGACAACCCTTTCGTGATTGCAACTCGGCGTGTTTTCTGGGAATTTTTAACAAGATAGCACAACAGAAAGTTCGGTTGAAGCTACGTTATGATTCAGCGGTCAGTCTCTGAAAATAGTAATTTCTGTGAGAACAGCTATAATATATAGATTTAGCCAAGCCTCAAAGCGGAGCTCCATGATTATAATTTTTTGTGTACTGGTATTGAACAACTTCGCATGGCTTTCCTTGCGCCAATATTTTACGCTCAATGCAGTCAATAGGAATTGACCGCGGTTCAAAACCTCACAACATTAAAACATTACAAGAAAACAATACACGAAGCGTATGTTTGTTCGAAAACAAATTTAAACAATCAAAAAACGATCAAATGTTTTCATCCAACGTCGTGTTGGATGAGCATGTTTGACGTTTAGCCACATCTCTCAACACTGTATTTAAATGGGTTTCCATGTTTGATCGAGATCAAACATTTTCATCCAACATTTCGCGTTATGAACAAATGTTTGATCATTTAGCCACCCCAACCAACAAACCGTGCACAGCGGGTAAAAAGCAACCAAATGAACCAAACAACGTCGAAATTTCAGCGATAATACGCAAAAAATCGTTCTGTGGACTCATTCTGTCTGGTGTTTAGTCAAACATTTGTTTGTCCGTTTAGCCACCCAACGTTGTGTTTGACAAACACGATGTTGGATGAAAATGTTTGATCGTTTAGCCGGAGCTTTAATCCTTTTTACGAGGACCCATCAATTGCGATTACGTGTTAATAAGATAAGGGCAATCGTTTCTTAACGCTGTTGAGGCATAGACATCGAAAACCAGTCAGCCAAGCAGAGTAAAACACTCGTTCGCTCGCAAGCACAACAACAAAACAAACAAACAATTCAACTAGTTCTTTGCGTACAAAACGAGTAGAGATGATGATTATTTATGTCTAGTCGAAAGAAAAATACAAATGTCATTCCTTAACAAAAGTAACAGCGACGAAACCAAATGTTAAGCTTCAATTTATTTCATTTACCTCTTGAAAATACGTATCCACTTTAGTAAAAACGCGAATCACCAAAAATAGCAAGCGGTTTGTCCAGAGGAAGAACTTCTTCCTGGGTTGAGCTACTCTTTCCTCCCATTAATGCCGGTGAACTGTTAACTGACTTTTCTTGGTGAGCTGCTAGGTGCCGCGGTAGAGTGAAAGCTCTTGAGGCGTTGAATCATTTTGTTTTTCAACCACACAATCCGCACAATCCGAGCGCCATGCAAGTAGATCCAAGTGTTAAGCTTTTCCTGAGAAAAATTTCTTGCTCTCCATTTTTATCACTTGAAAATTTACCTTCCGGAGTATCGTTTAACTAGTTCCTGATTTTTATGCCTTTTACGCAAAGAACTTGGAAAGAAGATGAAGTTGTTTTGATCAAAATGAACAAACCAACTGAATGTGAAATCTCGAGCCACAGAAAGTGCGCGAAAAATTAAGCCTCGTTTTGGTTTGGGTGTTCCACACCTGGCTTGAGCCTGCGATCCAATCGAAAGCCAGTACCTGGTCAGCGGTCAACTTCGAAAAACAGCTGACCTCGATGAGCTTTAAACCTGAGCCCGCGATATGGTCACGTGATATTGCTCAGTGGATGCCTTGTTTTGACAGGTGTCAATTGACCATAACATGGATGTCCGAGGATGTCCAATATCAAAGATGTACGCTGTAAACTAGGTGGTCAACTGGAGTATGGCCGTCATGTTGGATTATTACAATTAATGGGACATTTCACATCCCATACATGGAAGGGCGGACGTACGCGCGTACGGTCGTACGGTCGTGCGGTGACCAAAACGAAATTTTGTCGAGCAGATGGGTTACTATATTTTCCGGCTTAAGCATGGTACTCCGCTACTAAGGATATCGAGTGTTTAAAATGGAAATAGTTGTTTGACATTTGAAATGTCTACATCTCCGTCGTTATACCGATTGATAATGAGGCCTTCCAAGGGTAGAAGCGACAAGCGACATGGCTCCGAAAACAGGCGACAATCCTCTCCCAAAACACTGACAACCGACAGAAATTGGCAGAAAAAGCGCTACATTTTGAGACAGGAACAATTCACTTTCCATTTCTCTTTGTTTTCTTTTCGGCAATGAGATTTGTCCCGAGTGAAACAAGCGAGAGATAGAGCCGTAAACGAACGACAAAACGACACAAGACCACCCCTTGGAAGGCCTCGATAATATAGCATCCACCCTAAAATAAATGTAGCTCTTAAAACTTATATCACATCTTTACATTAGCATCGATGTTTTCAGTGCTTCGCCTCCACGTCCTAGAGACAGTGGATGCGCCTTCACAGAGATTTTACAAGCTTTTTTGTTTACAATCTTCCAAACTGAAGAAACTGATCGCATCTCTTGGTCTCGTGGTCATATCCACGAGCTGCAAGGATTGATCGTGTGTTCTATCACAGCCATAATTTAACAGGAAGCGAAGAATCGAGCGAAGGAGTGAACTACTAACCTACAACTCGGCGTTAGCTCTACATTTTTAACAAGAAAGGGAGTGAATTTGAGCCTCCATGTAATTAACATGTGCATGTAGTATGTGTTTGCTACCGTGCCTCTGCTGAGTTTACCAAGGAGGTTGGGAAGGACAACTAGAACGCCCAAAATATTTGGTTTACGTGAGAATGAATGTATGAAAATAATTCACAAATTCAAAATTGGTTTAATAAGTAGAAACAATGGCTCCGCACGCGCGTTTTAAGTTTTGGTACATAAAATGATTTCTTTGTCGTTACCTGAAAAACATCAGCGTGCAATAGCCAAATTTTAGGTATCCTCGAGAACGTGAGCCTATGGTGGGAAATTTTCCCTTCACGTGACCAAATCCTTGGCTACTGTTGCTACGCCTCCATATTGGTGTGCCAAAATTGTAAACAAAGCCACTCTGTCGCTCGAGTGAAGATGGTTTTTTTGCCTTATTGAGGGCTGTGGCAATAAAAGTGGACGCGATAAAGGATTATAACTTTGCGAGAATCAGGGGGACCCAACGAAAAGTTTCGGTAGATATCTGTTCGGTGGAGGGTAATTCGCCCTGGGTTTTCGGCGTCGATTAAAGAGTGCACTCGGATTTTCGTAACTAAAACGTGGCCTAAAAGATTCGAAATTAAATTGGAAAATCATAGCCCCTAAGGTTTTCGGAAAGGTCGTAATTGCTGTTTTTGGAAAGAAAATAGTTCTCTAGAAAGTTCGTGGAAAGTTCATTTCAGCTTGCACTTTCTCAAAGGAGGATT